>OX451209.1:9901989-10284489 GCA_949628255.1 Macrophya alboannulata
TTGAAGTATATTTTGTGTTTCTCTATTAATTTGCTTTTTTTATTTTGTACCTCTTTATTTTTTCCCTGGTCCTCTTGAATATCTTCCAATTTTATCAAGTTTACAATTTTTAATTGTTCTTCATTATCTTCACCTGATCCGAGTACCGGGTTTCTGCTTAGACAATCTGCCTCCACATTCTCTTTTCCCGGGGCATACTTGATTTCAAAATCATATTGTGACAGATAATATGTCAAGTCTCCTAGCTCTTCGTCGGTCCTAGATTTTATGTTCATGTTTTCTAATGGCTTGTGATCTGAATATACTGTGAATGGTTTACCTATCAGCCAGTATTGCCAGTATCTTACTGCTTCTTTGATGGCTAAGCACTCTAAATATATTGCTTTTCTCCTCTTCTGCCCTTCGTTTAGTTTTTTTGAGAAGTATGCCACCGGTTTTTCTCTTCCATCCGGCTGCGTCTGTTTCAAAATAGCTCCAACACCTTCCAAAGATGCATCCGTGTAAATATTAATTGGTAAATCTTGGTCAAATATTTCCAGAATCGGTTGTGAACATAGCAGTTTTTTTATTTTTTCAAATGATTTTTGACATTCCTCTGACCAAATAAATCTTTGATTTTTCCTGAGTAAATTATGCAGTGGATCTAAAGTTATTGCACTCTTCGGAATGTATTCATGATAAAAATTGACTTTTCCTAGAAATTGTCTGATATTCTTCTGGGTTTTTGGAACTGGGAATTCTTTTATTGAAATTAGATTATCTCTTAGTGGCGTAATTGAATTATTTTGTATTATATGACCGAGATATTTTACTGACTTTGACCCAAATGTGCACTTCGTAAATTTCAATCTAAAACCTTCTTTTTGTATTGCTTCTAACAATTGTTTTAAATGGTTTATGTGATCAGAGAAAGATTTAGAAAATATTAGTATATCATCTATACCCAGATAACAATCGTGCGACTCACGGTACCCTCACGGCGTGAGAGTCACGTCGTGTCGGTGAAAACGCATGATTTGTGTCGGCACGACGTGATGGAAGCGAAGTGCAAGCGCATTGAGTCGCAGTCAGCCATCACGTATGCTTTCACGCCGTGCGAAATAAATGCGACGCACAGTGTGAGTGTCGAATGAGGGTGCAATTACTATTGTATACTATCCGTATATAACAATTCAATGAGTGTTCAAAATTGTTCTGTTTGAACACAATTGTGTTAATGTAATAATATTTCATCATTTGCGATGCAAATATTGGAGACAGTTGAATAATTTGTGATGATAAAAATTTAAAAACTTATATTGCATAGGGCGAATATAACCTGCTATATATAGTTAAATTCTAACGGTTACGAAAATATATTTTCAGTTTCCTTACGCATACAAGGTATATGATTCACGCCATATATATCGGCCAATGATCTTTTCCCTTAGCATTCTGATTCCTAATGTTCCAAAGCAATTATGAATTTTTTCAAACTTTTTTTGACAAGCCGTTATAATTATTTGTCATGATTTTTTGAAACTTCAATTAACAGGTCACAGCATTTTTGTTTTTCTTGAATTAGGAATTGGAATACAAATATGATAAAGTTTAGATGATTCAATTGGCGTGTAATGCCTCATTTATATACGTGGATGTGTGCTATCCAAAAGTATATGGATATCAATTCATCACACTCAATAATGAGTTGTTCAAACTGGGCGGTAACTGCTGTAGTTGTGTAGAAAAGCGCGTTTGAAGTTTTGTGACTGACGCTCGTTTAACCATCCGATGTTCGAATCTCGCAGTTCTCACACCTCACGGCTCTTACCGCCAAATACGCGCGCCACTCTAGTATGCACGTGTGTCTTGTCGGCTCGCTTGTCGGATTTCATTCACATATAACGTTATATTATCCAGTGCCATCTTTAATAGTGAAAGGCATATACATATTATAGTGATAGTCAGTTCTCGGCAGTCACTCCATGGTAAGTACACACCTGGTGAATATACCAGTATACTACGTGAATGTATAAATGACATAACCTGACATAACCTGACTTTTTCATTATTCCCTTGTTATATACCTATGTATGGGGCATTCTATGACATCTCGATCAAGATTCTAAGTCGACGTCTCAGATTGGTTTGATATTTTTTTGTATAAAAGCACGTGACGAAAAACGCAATCGTAATTTTTTTCAGAATTTTTCGACCCAGCGTATCTGAAGTATGTGTTGCGTCCCAGACTTCACCTTCCTCATCTTTCACCTACATCCGGTCACCCTATCTATAATTTCCCCTAGCCTCCAAGCAACTAAATAATCCGCTGAGTATGCATCCGGTGGCCTGATGCATCCTCAGCTACACGTGGCCTCCCACCTTACCTAAATCCCTAGTTTACCTTATTCCTCTAATTCCTCACCACGACACTTCTCTGGCTACCATCTTCCTACACACATCCTCTATCCCAACTATCACCTAATACATTACACTCCTAATTACTCAACACAAAACTTCACTCTTCACTCTAAATCAATCTTCCTTATTCCTGATCATCATCACCAAACTTCTCTAAGAACGACACTCTATTTCCTAACTCAAAACCTTTCCTTTCCAATCACCCATTCATTACTATTCACTAACCATTCACGAGTACGAGTTTAATTGTTATCAATAAACATAAAGTATCATTTACTCACTACCAATCATTCAATCACCTGCCATACCACTTCCCTTAGTTGTGCGCCCGCATGTAAAGCGGGAGCGAACCCCATAATATCTATCCATACGGCAACAACATTCTCGTTGTGACCCCATACGGACATCACATATGATTGAAAAACTTGAAAAAAAATCCCACTTTGTAAAATCTGAAAAAAATCAGAAAACTCTCACAACAATATATGTGTACACGATTATTGTTGAAGCTTGAAGTAAAAATATATGATGTAATAAAGTTTATACATATCTAATAAAAAAACATTTGTTCAATACATGACTGTTTTCATTTATTTGATGAAATATAATGGTAAACCTGATTTTAATAGAACAAAAAATTATAGATTATCAACCAGCTAGAAGTAAAATAAAAGCCGAAATACCATTTCGTCAATCCTCATTCGACCATCATGATGTGCCTGTCATATGCGTGGCACGCATGCTACACTCACGACGTGCGAGCGTTATGCGTCTCAATTGATGACGCACGGACTCGGCACTATGAGATCACGCCGTGCGAATAATCCGCATGGCGTGAGAGTGTATACGCTCGCATTGTGCACGCATTTTGTTATCTGGGGCTGCTATAGCACTGTTCCGTATATCAAAACTAGGTGAGACATCGAGGACGCTTTGCCTATGAATGCTCTATACCTAAACGCTAAGTGAGACACCGTGGTCGCTCTGCCTACGAATGCTGGCGATTCCGCCGAGCATGGTCGTATTTATACCTATTTTCGGTCACGTCGGTATTTGCGTGATGTGTGAGAACGACGTAGCGGGCTTCAGCTATCGGCTAATAGCCGAACACGTTACATTGCCCCCTTCCGTGAATTTAACGTTGAGTGCAGTTGTCTTCCGGTCTTCGAGACGGTAGGTTCACGGACTATACTTCCTTTCTGTTGTATTTAGATGTTTCTCAGTTGTCATTATCTTTTTTTATCTTCTTTAATCCTAGTGGATCCGTGCAGTCATAGTCGGTAATGTATTCCGGCGTTTCTTTTCCAAACAATTCTTCCTCAAACCTTTTCAGTTCCGCTGAATCCGCTGAGTCGAAATCGGTAAGGTGTTTCGGCGTACCTCCACCATACCGTACTTCTAGATCCTCGATGTTGGCGATGCAGGCTGGTATGTTTCTTGGACTCGGTAAGTTCAAAGTTTCAAAGATTGATAACAGTAAGATGTTGTTTCGGTACTCTTGTTTTTCTTCTTCCGTTTTTTCAGGTACATCGATAGGGAACAGCTTCCATGGCATCTTCTCCTCTACCGCCACCTTGGTAACCTTGGCACATAGGTCATTGATGTCATCTATTTCCTCAAGGTTCCTCTTACTCTTCTGAAAGTCGGTTCGCTTCAAGTCTGGTATCCGGTTCCAATCAATTTTTACCATCAGTGACATAATCGGTTGTTGCAGATCGTTCACTTTCAGGACCTTTAGCTGCTTTGAAGTATGTGGTAAGAACGTCACTTTCGGGTTGAATATCTCGACCGACCTGATAACGATTTTTTTCTTTACTTCTTCTGGTGTTTTAATCAAGACTTCTTCTTCTTCAACTGGTGCGTTAGCGATGATTTTGGTTGGCGTCGGTGTTATTATTCGGGTTTTTCCTAACTTTCCCTCTCTTTGTTTTTTCAGTTCCTTTTCGATGGCTTTCGGAATGTCCTTTGGAGTCTGCACATCACTTCCGGATGCATAGCGTCCTGTGCCTCGTTTGAAACTTCCCGAAGGATAAATAATATTATAATTATTATTTATGAAATCTGGATCATCGTGACCAGTTTGAGTATCTTTGTCTTGAACACTTGTGTAACCGTAGCAATTAGCACTTGCCATTTCGAAACAGAATAACTCTATATTTGTCTCTTAACTTATTTATATCTATAAATTCTATCCCTACTCATCAATTTTGAATGATGGGAGTGATCCTAAATTCTATTTATATCTAATCTACAATATCCTAACAATGGATAAGCTCATCTTTGTTCCAGGTAAGGCTTGAACATGTTGACGTGAAATCGTCCTCTTTCAACGTGACTTATAGGATGTTCCAAAATAAAGGTTGCATCGGCTATTTGCCTTTTCAATCTGTACGGTCCTTCATACAGCGCAAAGAATTTCGCCATTTTTTTATTTTTTAAGTCCGACACATTCAATGCCCTAACCAGAACGAGATCACCTTCCTTAAATTTTGCCATTTTGTGACGTGTATTATATCGTTCTGCACGACTTTTTCCGTGTCTTTTTATATTATTTCTGACTAAAATTAGTTTTGTTTCGTCCGTTATGTTATCTGGATTTTTAATCAACCAATCTTCCCAAAATCTAGATGGTTTTTGCCTCAACTGTATGCTACAAGGTGGGAACCCCGTTGTGGTGTGATGCACCTCATTCATGCAAGTCTCGATCACGGACACCCAGTTTATCCACGACGAATGTTTATCTGTTAGGAAGGTGCGGAAAAACCTGCCTATCTCTCTGTTTACGCGTTCGACGATATTTCCTTGCGGATGTCTAATCGACGAAAAAATTGGTATGATATTCTCTTGAGCTAATTTATTCAGCCAAACCGCGGAGGTAAACTGTGTTCCGTGGTCGAACTGCATCCTTCTGGGCTTTCCCAACTCCGGTATATATTTTTCGAAAATGCATTTGATTGTGGATTGCGCGTTCGCTGCTTTTAGAGGATATAGTCTAACGAATTTACTGAATGCGTCGATTGTGACCAAAAGCCATCTATAATTGCCTTTACTCGCAGGTAACGGTCCAAAAAAATCAATCGACACCAACTCCCCTACACCGTCAGGAATAATGGTTTGCATGTTTGCATAACTGTAGTAATTCGGTACCTTACATCTCTGGCACTTATCGCATCGAGCTATTTCTTGTCGGATTCTTTTCGCGAACTTCGGGTAAAAAAATCCCTCTTGTAACGTTTTATAAACCTTCTCGGCTCCAACGTGTCTGTAGGTTTCGTGGCATTCCAGGATTAGTGGTTTCACTAATGCTGTCGGTAAGTAAGCTTGCATCTTGCCCCCTGGCCCTAAGTGATATAAAATTCCCTTTTGAATTTTAAACTTTCTTACATTTCTTATGAGCTCGGAATTTCGAATTTCTTTGATATTTGGATCGTTATTTTGATGCTGATCAAAAGATTTAAATATATTTTTCCATTCCTGATTCACTTTTTTAGCTAAGTGAGCGAGGACTTGCAATTCACCTACTGCTTCTATTTTTTCTTTCGTCACAGGTGGATATCTACTCAGCACATCTGCAACGATATTGTTTTTTCCCTTGATATATTCAATGTTGAAATTATATGTTTGTAAAAACAATATCCATCTAGCTAACCGAGAGCTGATTAGTTTGCATGAAAATATAAATGTGAGTGCTCGGTGGTCGGTTCTAATGGTAAGCTTTGCACCGACAATAAATGTTCTAAATTTCTCTAGCGCGAAAATTATTGCTAATAGTTCCTTTTCCGATGTAAAATAGTTTAGCTCCGCGCCCTTTAAAGTGCGACTAGCAAATCCGACAATTAACTCTTCGCTTTTCTCTGATAACTGGTATAGGACCGCTCCTATTGCGTGGTGACTCGCATCACATTGCAGGTAATACGGTTGTTTAGGGTTCGGGTGGTTAATGATCATTTTTTCGCAGAAGAGTTCTTTTACTTTGGTAAAATGTGCTGTCATTTCCTCAGTCCATTTCCATTTGCTATTTTTACGTATTAAAGCTAGTAGTGGATAGGTTGTATCAGAATACTGTTTTGTGAATTTACTATAGTAGTTGGTTAATCCCAAGAAACCTTTCAGTTGTTTAGGGTTTTTTGGCTCGGGAAAATCCCTTATTGCTGCTATTTTATCTGGTTGTGGCATGATGCCTTTTTTTGTAATTCGATGACCCAAAAAGTCAATTTCTTCCCTGAAGAACTTCGATTTCTGGAAGTTTATTGTCAAATTATATTTTCTGAATACTCCAAACAGCAGTCGTAAATGTTGCAAGTGGGAAAAGATGGAGTCCGACACGCACAGTATGTCGTCTACAAAATTTATTGCAAATTCTTCAGTCTCTTTTAAAATTAAGTCCAATGCCCGTATTAAGCTTGCTAAACTAGTGCTAAGCCCATATGGCGTTACCGTAAACTAGGTTGCGATTCTAAAATCTCCGGCGCTAAGCCGCTAACGCGCTAACTCGCTAACTTCGTCTATCTCCAAAATCTGCCCACCACCCACCCAAGACTATTTCAGCAAAACACTCACAATTATCAATTAATGAGCTACAGCGTCATATGGGTGATCGTTTACTTTACAGCGTTACAACTTCCTATGAACAGAATGAGATCGAAACATCAGAGGCAGATATGGTTTTATATTTAGTATCACATTTTCAATCACAGTTATCAATGACAAATTGTCATATTGAACCAGCTTAAAGGTGGTAAAAAAAAAGTGAGAACAGCAGCAAAACCGATAAGGGAGTAAGCCCGCGTGTAAAATAATGCCAGAAACACATATTGCATCACTAATGCCATAAGGTCCTAGGTGCCAAAAGGTGATATAATTTCGTGACGTCTCGTCATTCGCTATAGGAATAATAAAAGTGCGTGGATTCGAATAATGCTTGAAAATATCGAATTATTTGAATAATGGAAATTATTATACAATTAATTATATTATGCAACATTAATTATAGACAAATTTGAAATTTAGTTTCAGAACATGTCTAATTTTCATAGTAAAAATATTCATAATTGATGATGATGATAATAGTCCAATTTCATTCGAATAAATTATACTTCATTCATTATTGAATATATCTATGATAGATATAGATTTTTGTCAACTGAAAATCATCATCAAATTATCATTCATCATTATAATCTACTTGAAGAATTATATTTATAGAATAGAATCTATATTGGGGTGTCCGTTATGTCACAAATTTACTTTTTTCACTTGGGTATGGTCCAAATCATTAGTTTATACCATACAAACAATTATATGAAAAAAAAATTCTCGTTAAAGTACCATTAACCCCTGCCTGAATGACGATACTTTGCCCATTTAATTAACGTGGGATTTTCGCACTTTCTAGACTTGAATTTTCATTATTTCGATGAATTTGTAAATGAATCCGCGACGCCCCCTGGATTTCTTGCAAATGTACAGAAAAAAATCCACCTCAAATTCAAACTTTTAATTTTTACAATAATCTGTGTCCCAAAATTCATAAAGTTTAATTTGGAAAACGAATGTAATTTTTTCAACCAGTTCATCTTTTGTTTTCTAAGTCATATAAAACTGGATGAAATAATTTGAATTTTGGTACAGTTGTTGGTTATACTGTTAGGAAAAAACCCTGAAAGTTTCAAATTGTCAAATTCACATTTCATACTCAAATTTCAAAGTATTTCCCCGAGTTTTTTCGGAGTTACAAAAAAAAAAGAATCTGGTTGAAAAAATTACATTTAGTTTACGAACTAAACCTATGGAATTTTAGACCCCGTGTTAAGGGGGCCGTATACCCGCCTTGAAAACAATTTTCAAATCACTGCTACGCTCTGAGAAAACATTTTAGTGACTCAGTTTTTCGACAGTTGATCCGTGCTATTTTGATATATAGTTCAGGATTTTTCCAAAATTTAAGTCTTTCGCTGAACATAAATTCAGTCCATTGAAGAAAAAGCAATTGTCCTAGGGTACAGGTTGCTGCGTTGGATGAAACTTTTTCAACTTTTGAGTAAAACTTCTGTATGAATGTAATTTAGAGGCAAACCAATAATATTTCATGAACTGAGGTTTTGGACATAGAAATTTTCGATTGTAATACTTTTTTCTACATCGTTTTGTAAAAAATATTTTCCAATCAAAAATTTCTATGTCTAAAACCTAAATTCATGGAATATTATCGGTTTGCCCTTGAATTACATTCATACAAAATATATATTCAATAGTTGAAGAAATTTCATTCAGCGCAGCAACCTGTACCCTTACGACAACTGCTTTTTCTTCAATGGACTGAATTTATGTTCAACGGAGGACATAAGATCTTTAAAAATCATGAACTACGTATCAAAATAGCACTGATAAACTGTACCAAAATCGAGTCACTGATATGTTTTCTCAAGGCGTAGCAGCGATTTGATAAAAAATTATTTTCAAGGTGTTATGACGGCTGAAATTCATGATATGGTGGATTTCCACAGCGGTAATGTTGATCAGTTGTTGGACGCAGAACAAGGTATCCTCCGACTGCACAGGATGCCAGGGGCACGGAACGTAGACTGTTTCAACAGGTTTTCGCAGGATGTCGATTCTCTTGGGACGCTTATTTGGGAGAACACACTGCTATCGGCTCCTAAAAGCACAGTCAACTTTAGTAACTGTCACAACACACTGTGTGTGAGAAACGGCTATAATTCGGACCATTTTAGATTTTACATGTCAACGACACCTGCACGCACATGCCTGTACTTCAGGGTCAGCGGATAAGCCCCCGTAGACTTCAAGCACAGCGTAGCCCAGACTCGTTTTTTTTTCAACGGCAATAACTTCTTGGCGACGGTTGTCACTATCTTGGACAATGCTTTCGACGATTAACATTGTACGGGCCAAGTTTTGGAAACGGAGTGAACTCTGGTTAAGCTGTGGAATATTTGAAACAACATTTGGATGAATAATAATAATAATGCATTGCATTCACGAGTAGCATTTGAAAGAAATCGGAACATGCACGCTACACTGTCCCAAATTTTTTTTGTTTTTTTTTCCAACCTCCCATACCATGAAAAAGTCGAAGATAGTTATAGAACGAATTTCACAAAATATGAGGTCCAGCAAAAAATATTCAGAGGTCGCTCAACTGACTTTAGTGTTTCACATTTTATTTACACATCAAAGCATCGATTTTAGAGTTCTAATGTGAATATCTATGTTTCTACTTATCAAATAGTCGAATAATTCTTGTATTAAACTCATGATATATATGTATAACCAAAGACACAGAAAATTTCAAACCTTCCAGTCGATATTTATTATTGGTAAAATTTAATATTTCTGCGACCAAAATTGATTATAAATATTGCCTGGAAGATTCGAAATTTTCAGCGTCTTTATTTATATACCGAGAGGAAAACCTATACAATATACATATAGGAAAACGTGTAGTATAAAGTTTTCTTCGCGGTATGTAAAAAGTTTACTCCAAAAATTATTCGACTATTTGATAAGTAGAAACTAAAGTCAATTGACCGACCTCTAAATATTTTTTACTGTGCCTCACATTTTGGGAAATTCGTTCTATATGTATATTCGAATATTTCATGGTATGTGAGGTTGGAGAAAAATAAAAATTTGGGACAGTCTAATGTAAGCGAAGGGGAAAGCGTCGAGGCAAATGTTGTCAGAAGAAAAAAAGTCTTGAATTTTCTCAATACCTCGCACTCCGTGCTTCGCACCGATGCGTAGTGATAATGAAAATATGGCGAACCTTTAACCAACAAATCCCGCAAATTTTCTTCTTTTACGTATACGTGCAATCCTCCCGTGTCACTTGCGCTTCCATTCTTCGGAATGTGCCAGGAACAGAGGAACTGTCCTTCACGCCGCCGGCGATCACGTAATAACCGCTACTAGAAAACGGGGATTCACAGCTCACGCGCGCTTCGTGGCCGCGATGCTACGCCGGGAGGTTAGGTTGGACAGGGATCTCACTCGTTGCACGGTGGACTCCACGAGTGTATTTCGCTTGAAGACCGGTATGTGCACCGGTGTACACACACATAAGTATGTGTATTCAAAACTATGCAAACAATAAACAGCAAAATCATAAAAAAGAAATAGGGTAAAACTATCATATAGGTGCCTTTTCACTAGCGAATTATTCGCTGAAAATTGAGCGAATGATGGTCACGTGACCCTGCCATAGACCCTGCGTATTCGCTGGTTTACGATCGCTCATGAAAACGAAAGTGGCGTCCAAAACCAGCGAAATACTCTGTTCGAATATGGAAACAGCGTTACCGCCACGTTCTGGCGACTAGACCACCTAGCAGTTAGATGAAATCGAACTTCTAGTGAACAGATCTAGCGGCGAAAACGTGAGTCACGTGGTACCTTATACCGTGACTTTCTGAAGATGGTGCACGCCACGGATACCAACCGCTATGTGAAATAAACGAGTGACGACAGTCATGAATACCCGGTTCCAACGGAGAAGAATGGAAGCACCCCTTTGTTTTGTAAGTAATCAACGACTCACTTACATCGTATCTATGTCAAAAGTCGAGAGCAGGGGGGAGTCGTCTTCATTATTTTATTCCTCTTTTTTTTTGATCAGTGATGAAATTCACGATCTGGCCCAGGTACGAGGACATCTTTTCGAACTCGATTCTAATTTTTCGGAACTCTTCAGCCGAGTCTTTCTTGAGTTCTAATTCTTTGGCCTGATTTTGCGCCTGTAGTAGCTGTGCCTGAGCCATCATCTGATGAGAATAACATGATAATAATAGGTCGATGAGATTCTGGTTGGTATACTTGACAATCTTACATAAGATCATGTGAATTTCTGATAGGTACTTCCTATATTTTCGTACATGGTTAAAATTTGATGAGATTTTTGTCAGTAATTAATATTTTTTCGGCTGGAAAATGATTCTTTGAATCAAATCGAAATATATTCTATTTAGCATGAGTATTACTCATGTCAATTCGGTATTTGTCATGGTAAGGATTAATAAGATGAATAGGATGAATAGGATTTCATAAGAACAATCAATGGTCATATTTGAATTGCGCTCAGATAAAGATTTGTACAATGTAAAATACATCAATTGACCATGTTATAAAAAGTGAATTATGTTTACCGATATCGCCTCAACTTGCTTCTCCTGCATTTTAGCAAAATGCGAAGTTCTCTCCTCATACGTCAACCTGTGTGTCATGGCGTTTGTAGCTTTATTTTCTTTTTTTAGGGTAAAAGATCGTCTACCGGAAGATGAAGTCGACGCTTTGGTCTTTGAAGCAGAAGTTGTCGGGTGGTATTCCTCATGTTTTGTATCGGCTACTGGAATGATTTGATTGCCAAATGTCACCTTTAATTGTTGTACGAACTTTTAACGTATTCGTTTGTTATAATGAAGTGAAAAAGACACTATACAATCATAAACAAGCAATACTGAAAAATGACTGTAATGATTTTGAATGACTTAAACAGCTGCCTTGCAACATCCCGTCCAACCAAATCGAATTGAGATTCTAAAAATCGGAATTGACAATTTTGTGCCATTCTTTTCAATTCTATTTAATTCGTGTAAATCAGTTTCTTCAGATTCTCAATTCTTTTCAGTTTGTTTTGGTTTACTGAGATATTCATTTCAGCATGCAAATTATTACCCTCGTGTTTACCTTGCACATCAGCCGCACCATCTGATTCGCTTGATGTATTGTCTTGGCTGCTGGCACCATAGCTCAACGGTTTGTCATCTTTATTACCGCTTCGGTCCCCATCCATCAGCCGTATTATTGCGGCCTAGTTGATAATTTATTTTGAAGTACAGTCGAGGGAGAGGGGGAGAGGGAGGGGAAGGTCAATTTCAATTTCAAAAAGGGTATGAGTTACAAATATATGAGTAAGTAGATAAGGGTGCGGTTATTTGCATGTATTATCTCAGTAAGATTTTAACATTTCATTCAAATTTGAATGATTTTCGCATTTCAAAAATCCAGTTTCGATATTACTACGTATATTAATATTTTTCAATGGCAGATACATTGAATGAAGTTCTGATATAATATTAACCTGAGATTGCGGAAGGCTGTCCCGACTTCCGGGAATCCCCTCAAGAGTTACTGGCCCCACCACCTCGAGCACCTTCAAATCGTCCTCGTCCAACTCCATCACCTTGCTGATCGCCGCATTACCGGTACGCCTCCTTGCCTCTTTGAGCGCGGCGTACTTGGACTTGGTCCGACGTTTGATATCCACCCACGACTGCAAACAACATTCATTAAAAGGTCTTGTTATATCACAAAAAATTTTTGCTATAATATTGTCAAACTAATTTATTGTTCAGTCTACAAAAATTTGCTATACCAACAATAGGGTTTGTTAATACTACCAAATGATTGTTAAATTTACATGTTTTTGTCAACAACCAAAAAATTAGATTGACCGTATAACAACAAAACTTTTCGTCGATTCCATAAGACCTTTTTCAGATTGAAATTATTGGTGGCAATCACAGATTCAAAATTATATAACGTAGGAGTAGATGTCGATAGTCGAGCATATTTTACAGTAGGAATATAGATAGATAAAAAATGATAGTGTAAATAAAATGTAAGGAAGCGGGAGACTTGTTACCCAAAGGGGGTCAATAAATAAATACATACATACAGTATGCGATTAATAGTTAATTAAGGTATTATATTTATTGTTTTTATAAGTACTTTTGTATTCTTTTTTCCGTTTTTTTCTCATTACTTTATTATATTTTTATATATTAGTTATTATTTATTTTAGTAATTTGGTATTTAGGGTATTCTATTTGTTGTTTTTATAAGTTATTCTGTACTTCTTTTTGATCACTACTTTATTAGATTATTATATCGCGTGACTAATGCCATAAGGTCGTAAGCGCCAAAAAAAAAATTTGTTTTTTTGGTGACAAAGTCTTTTTCATGCAATATCACATCTTCTGGGCATATCCGTAAGAAAAATTGTTTTTGGCACTTACGACCTCATGGCATTAGTCACGCGATATATTAGTCTTCAATTATTGATTTGGTATAGTATAATTAAAGCTCATCGAAGGATTACTCAACATAAATAGAATTAAATAAAATTCGAAATAAAAAGAATACTTACTTTCTGCCACTGATCCGCAGTTTTTTCAGATCCTGGCATTTCATTTAGGGTACACGCCAACCCGTTCCACTCGAGAGTGATACTCTCCCGATGAATTTTACCATGCGCGAAATCGCGATTTCCATGCATATGGTTTATGAGCGCTGTCTTCTGTTCTAAAGAAGAGCGCGAACCACGATGCACTTTTTCTTTAGATCTATAGATATTATTTACAAATGAAGAATTCAACAATAGTTCGCATGTATATGAATAATTCCCGGTTTCACCAACGACGCATAAAAGATTTATTCAAGAACAATATTCATGGAATATTTATTTTATTATTTTAATTTATGTAATATGTATAATTATTAATTATATGTTAAACATGTAATTATTTTAATAATTTTTAATATTTAGTGATGTATCGGCGGCAATTTTACATTGTGTTGTCGCATTTTCTTCGACAAATAAATTGTGAATTCTATAAATAAAATTTATTTCATCATTGGTGAAACCCGGCATGAATATTTATGATATTTATAAATTCGAATCTTACCCCATTTTTACCACAGACGAAGCAACAAGCAACAAGAATAAAATATGTACAGATATGAAAACGTATTAAAAATAAAAAGGTAAAGCGTATTTAGAAGAAAAAAAAAAAAATTAATATAATGCAAGAATTGGAGATATTAAATGAACACAGAATGAAATACGCGGATGATGACAAGAATGTTTCAATGTATGGTTGAGATAGAATAAATCCAGCACTATTATAATCGAATGGTTTATTTGCACTGTTACACGAGAAGCTTGGGTAACGCTAATAACAGACAAAAGAAAAAGCATGGATATAAACGTATAGGCTCGCTACTATATCAAAAACAAAGAGCCCGTCTTTTATTAAATGCTGCGTATAGTACATAGCGTAGCAGTATGAATACATTAGGGTGGGCCAAAAAAAAATTTGAATTTTTTTTTCTTTAGTTACCATTAACACATCGTCAAAGATAACTAAAAAAAATTCTGGTAAAATTTGAGCTCTCAATATTAATATTAAGTGGTCGCTCATCGTGATTTTTGATTTACCATTTAAATAACACATGAAAATTTTTTTTTTTTTTTTGAGTTTTTCTGCGCTCGAACGAGTTATCGGCCAGTGGAATTGAATACATATGGGGAATTCCATCCCAACTGGGCCGACTGTTAACCCTCACCATTTTTGATTTTTTTGCTGATTTTTTCCCAGGTTCACCAGGCTCAAAGTAATCCAGTGTAATTTTTTCAAATTTTTATTCACAATGGTCTTGGAGTTGTAAATTTTTGAACAATTCACGTTTTTCATTACCACTGATTATTCGAACGCCTATATCGCTGCTTCCAGTGTATGGATTTCGAAAAAAAAGGCATGAAATTGATCAGCAAGAAACCTACTTTTTGAAAAAAATATGCCTGAAGTGCTACTGCTCAGTCTTTACAGTGAATTTTTCATTAGAAAACTTGAAATTCAATTTCTGGCATGTATGCCCCGATTGAAAATTATGAAAAAATTCTCACAAATTTCTGCTTTAAAAACAAAAATTTTAAGCCATGTGTGTTCATGGAACTATTATTCCTTCATATTGTTATCGAATTTTAAAGATTCAGAATAACGTGATTTTTCATACACCTAAGCAGTTGAGATGTAAATAATTATCAGAATATCCTTACACTTCTTGTGAGACTTTAATGACAGTCATCGTTTCGTCTTGAGAAAAAACCGAACTGAAGATTGAAAAAATACGAATGTCTTTAATTTATTCAATGACTAAAAAATGTACGATCAAAAAAAGTTTCGAATACTCACGATATTAATTATACATACGACAAAATAAAGAGTCAGAGACCTAAGCATTCGTGGCCAGATTATCAGGCCCAATTACAAAGAAGGGGTCCTAGTTAATGCTCCTTGGAGCGAAGCAAACGTACTTCCAAACTGCGATCCAATTCGAATATCATATTGTTACTTCAGTGACTTATTGCAATCCTTCTTGTATTATCGGAATAAATTATTTTATATTTCGTATTATGAACTTCTTACTACAAATGTCTTTAATTTCCAACAGTATCATCTCAAGGGAGACCCTGCCAAAAATGTGCAAAAAAATATATTTTGGTTTTTCAAATCACCAAAAAATGTGGGATCCAAAAAAACTATTCCACATTTCAAGATTATGGTGGTATAATATGTGTCTTCAAGAAAAATTGCGATCTACTGTAGCGACGAAATCGTTGACGGAAAGTTTATAGAAAGTGTCACCATAATCTACGAAGTGAGAAATGCCTATTTTATTTACACATTTTTGAGTACCTAATTTGAAAAGGCGAACGTGGTTTTCTTCTCTGTCAATTTTCAGCAGGGTCTTCCCTTAAGATAATTCTGTTAGAAATTCAAGACATTTATACATAACCGTGTGTATAGCTATCGTGAGATAGATTCTCGAACCTTTTTTGGATTTAAATTTTTTACTCATTGAACTTTTTTTTCAATGTTCGGTAGGGTTTTCGACCTCGTGAAAAGTGTGAAAATATTCTGGTAATTATTTACGTCTCAACGGCTAAGGTATATAAAAAATCACATTATTCTGAATCTTTAAAATTCGATTACAATATGAAGGAATAATAGTTCCATGAACGCACATGGCTTAAAATTTTTGTTTTTGAAGCAGAAATTTGTGAGAATTTTTTCATAATTTTCAATCGGGGCATACATGCCGGAAATTGAATTTCAAGTTTTCTAATGAAAAATTCACTGTGAAGACTGAGCAGTAGCACTTCAGGCATATTTTTTTCAAAAAGTAGGTTTCTTGCTGATCAATTTCATGACTTTTTTTTGGAAATCCATACACTGGAAGCAGCGATATCAGCGTTTGAATAATCGGTGGCAATGAAAACCATGAATTGTTCAAAAATTCACAACTCCAAGACCATTGTGAATAAAAATTTGAAAAAATTACACTGGATTACTTTGAGCCTGGTGAACCTGAGAAAAAATCAGCAGAAAAATCAAAAATGGTGAGGGTTAACAGTCGGCCCAGTTGGGATGGAATTCCCCATATACTTGTAGGGAATTAAACGATCTAGAAGAAAGATCTGATATGATTTGATTTGAGATGAAACGGATTTTATCCTATTCTTAATTTTTGAAAAAATTCGCAATTTTTTATTCACCTGAGTAGTTACTTAAAAAAATTAATCATTCCTTAAAAAAAATAATAAATGTTCTATATACAGTGTATAATACAGTGTATATAGAACATTTATTATTTTTGTTAATGAATGATGAATTTTTTCAAGTAACTACTCAGGGAAATAAAAAATTGAGAATTTAAAAAAAAATTAAGTATAGGAAAAAATCGGTTTTCAAACGATTATTGATATTTCGTACAAATTTAGTTATGTTAATTTCAATATTATTATTAATATTAATATTAAGAGCTCAAACTTTACCAAAATTTTTTTTTCCTCATCTTGGACGATATTTTCATGGTAACTAAAGTATTAAAAATAAAAATTTTTATTTGGCCCACCCTGTATACATATACCTATATACTTCAACAAAGAATATCGATGGAACGAGAGAAACACAATTTATATTATAAAAATGCACAATTAACAACAGAATTACCCGTTTTTGGTATACGCTTCACAATAATTGACGTGAATAAATGAATATTGAAATTTTTATTGATAAAACCTATAGATCAGCAGCAACCCATGGATAGCCGTCATCCGAGCGAGAGCGAATGATACATCAAAGTTCAATCACTAATATTGTATTTATTATTTGATCAAGTGCTATCAATTGAATTAACAAAAAACCAAACGGTCAAAATTGAATACACCATACGTGTATTTGTTACTGAATTTTGAGGTTCATACGAAATGGGGTACGCATTAATTTAAATATTACTCTTCACTTACCGTAAAAAATATTTGAGATCTCTATGCGCATCAAATTTGGTATCAAAAATACCTATATACCTAGATGAATTTGAGGACTACGTAGGCAATTTATAGATCTTATTCTAGATACGTTAATATAAATTTCCGAACTGTGTAAATAATTTATTAAACGATTTATTATTATTTCAAAAAGTGTATATACATATACTCGTATATGACTCATGTGTTTTTAATTTGAAATTATTATTACATACTATGGGTAATTCCATATCAAAACTAACTAGAAAATTAAATTTTTTCACTCACCCCTCGTCTGTTCCTTATTGAAACTTTTCACAGCTAAGTACCACATCGAAGAATAATTCATGATTACTTTCGGCTTCTTCTATGAACCGCATCGGCTCTACGAATATCCTATAAACTTTTTTGTAAATAATCAATTTTTTGCGTTAAAATACGCATATCATGTGAAAATTCAATTGTAAAAGATTCACCCAAAAGTTTATATATACGTACTTTTTTATTCCAAGTCGTATAGTGACCTTAGTACGTGAAATTTCAAATTGCGAAGAAACACGTATATAATAACAAAAGAACATCAATACACAATATTGCGTATGTATAATTTACGTAGATCCAAGAAACCTCACCAGCGTGGTCCACGTACAACGCAAGAACAAAGAGCTTTTATAATTGACTACATGTATGCTCACCGTCGTTTCGCACACGGACAGTTTGATGGTCCACTAGGTGCTGGCGGGCTCAAGAAACAGTGGAAGCGCTTAGTTGCAGGGGCAAATGACATCGAAGGCGGGAATGCAAAAACGGTGGTGCAATATCAGAGGGTGAGAAGTATAAAATGAATATTGGATCCATCCAATGAATTATAAATAATACTATGAGTGATTACTATTTATACTTGGCTTGTTATCTATGATGATGCATTATCTGTAGTTGTGGGCGGATATTAAAAAGCGCGCGAAGGCGAAGGCCGTCGCAATATTAAGATCGCAAAATGATACCGGACATTTTGAAAAAGAAATCGTGTTGGACATACTAGATAGGAAGGTTCTTACGGTAATGGGCAGGGCTGCGGTGGAAGGAATTCCGAACACCCGAGATAGCCTCCCCGAGTCAACAGTGAGGATAATATTGCGTGCAAATTAAATAACTTCCAATGTTCATTTTTCTTTTCTATATTTATATTCAGACGATTGAAGTTTTGGTTGTTCCTCGCAGCAATAAAAATCATTCGACACGTGAAATTGTCATGAATCATAAGTATAGTATGAAACTACGAACATTATACATAATAGGGTGGTCCTTATTTGGGACAAAAAATTTATTTGTCGCTCCCATGGGCTTAGATGTCTGCAAATAAATTCAAAAAAAAGTAGCCGAACGCCGATCTTCGTGGCTCAATTTAGGTATCTCCCCAAAGCTGTCGGATTTCACCATTTGATTAACATATGATTTTTGGTACTTCACAACTTATATTTTTTTTATTACACAGTATTGCACTTAAAATTTTGAATCTTTGCACATTTTTTACTTATTGTAGTAGGTCTTCGATGCCAGTTTTAAAAATTTTTAAGTGATTCAATTCCACCATAAATATGCAAGTTAAGATAGCTTATTAATTAAAAGCTTCAAAAAAGTTCATGATAACTCAAAAATTGTGTGAGATACGACGATAATGCAAACAACCTTTTTTATACAAAAATTAAATTCTCTAAAAAAAAAGATTCAATTAAATGTTTATCTTTTTTACAAAGTTTTCGAAATATTTTGAAAAAAGAAAAAAATCTGATTAAATTTTTTTCGTAGAGAATTTAATTTTTTATAAAAAAGGTTATTTGCATTATCGTAGTATCTCACACAGTTTTTGAGTTATTATGAACCTTGTCAAAGCTTTTAATTAATGAGCTAACTTCCCGATTCACCGTGGAATTCAATCACTGGAAAATTTTTAAGACTGGTATCGAAGACCTATTACAATAAGTGGAAAATGTAGGGTTTCAAATTTTTTGGTGCAATACTGTTGAATAAAAAAAATATAAGCTACGAAGTGCAAAAAATCGTATGTTAATCAAATGGTGAAATTTGCCAGCTTTTGGGAGGTACATTAGAATTGGGCTACGAGGCTGGGCCTTCGGCTACTTTTTTTTTGAATTTATTTGCATACATTTAAGGCGATGGGCGCGATACAAAATTTTTTTGACACAAATAAGGACCACCCTAATACATTATATACATTCGTGTCGTCGTACTAAACACCAATAAATACTACATACATGAGTGAATAAATTTAAAAAGTCAAAAAAAAATTAATAAGTTTGAAAATTTTTCAGAGATTTTCAAAATGTTCAATATCTCAAAAAAGTTCGTAATTCTAAAAATTTTGAAAATATTAGAAATATTCAAAAAATTGTAATTTTTTATAATTGATGTACAATTTATTTTTGTATTTTTAATGATATAAGCAAATAGTAGGTATATTAAACAAAATATTAAATCTAATATATGAAAATCTAATAAATTAATGAGAACAAAACTAAAAAAAGAATACAGAATAACTTATAAAAACAATAAATAGAATACCCAAAAATCAATTATTAACTTTTTATCACACATGACAGTGAGTAATCATTTTTTGTTAATTTAATAAGTTTGACATCAGGTAACAGGTTGAGGTCTACATAATAGAAATAATAAATTAACGATGATCACTAGGCTGCGTTGCTTAGATTGATGGCCGGAGATCGGAGCACTGTGAATGCAGATGAACCCAGCACCTTGTTTGCGACATATGGTATCTGCGACCCTATAGATCAACCGACATGTGGCACCGGTAAATGTCTTGTAACGTGGCAAACGTTATGACCTCCTCCTAACCAGACTGGTGTACGTTCCCAGTCCCGCGAGAGTTCAGAGTACCGATTCCGCTATTCAAATTCTCACCGCCCTCGTCCCCAGGCGCCATCTCGGTTACCTGGCGCGGCGCTCCGCTCACCGGTAGCGTGCAGCGCCCACGAGGCGGGTGGCCAAAGTGAGAATCAGGATAGCGGAAAAAGAATTGTCAACCATATTTCTGGCTTAGCGCGAGCAACACGTGTGTGAGGAGTGCGGCGAGCAATTTTGTTTTTCTTTGGTGAGAGATAGTGAGAGTGAGAGAGTTTAGTGCCTTATTACGACCCCTGCTACTTCCCTGGATTTTTGGTGATTTGGATTACGGACGACTGGACTTGATATCGGAAATACGACGACCCGGCTTATCCCCAGGACCCGAGGTTTTACGGACTAGCACTGCCGCATACACCTGCGCCGAACCGTCGCCGAGTACAAGGTAGGATCGTTCTGATCAACCCCGCTAGTAATTCAGTCCCGCAATTTTACCCCTAAACCACCCCCCGAGTCTCGAGAGTGTCCCTGAGAGTCCCTATACCCGTGCGAGAGAACCCCTGTCCGTTAGAGTCCCGATTCAAAAGTTCCGTGTACCACGTGGTTCGTCGTGCTGCGAGTTAGGGCGCCAGTCGCGTTGTCGCTGCGCGCCTAACGTCTAGTTAGTCGCGACCGCCATCTTGCCTCGAGTCTTCTGCTGTCACGCGACGCAGAGCGCTGCAGCGAGGCAGAGACTTGTCGCTTCCCCGAGTCCCGAGTGAGTACCGTCCCCCACCCCCTTCCCCGCCACAGCTGTTCCGCAGCCGAGCTGTCGTCGCGCGAGCGACGTCTACTCTGTGTGTGTGAGCGAGCCACAGTACCGTCTTCCCCAGTAGTGCGAGAGAGAGAGAGAGCGAAGACTGACAGCTGAGCTAAACAGCTACAGCCGCATATCGTATTTCATAAGAGTTTTCTAGTCGAGTCGTTTAGTCAATTTACTTAGAGTCATTTATTTATTTTATTGTTATTTAGTATTTAGTAGTAGAGTAGAGTCACGCGTCACTATTGTAATTTTTTTTATATTCTATACGCCAGGTAGCGGGCGGTAATTCGCGACCTTTTTCTTTTTTTCTTTTTTTAAATAAACAATTTCCCTAAACTTAAAATTCCATTGGTGTCTTTATTCTTCGCCCCCACCACATCCCTCTACTATAGTATCGGCGAGCCGGTGCCGAGAGCGTGAGAGCGAGAGAGAGGACTCCTACCCCGGAGTCTGGCGCCCAGCAACATCCCCTTACCATCGTTGGAGCCAGGTTTGTGTGCGGATTAATTTTCCGGGGTCACCCGAGCTTCGGAAATTGCCGTTACAGTCTCTAATATACATATAGTTCAGTAAATTATACAATAGGCTAGTATCATTATAAAAGTATACAGTTGTTTGTAAAATAATTCTGAATAACATTTTAGCTCTAATAGATGAGAAAAGTCGGATGTCAGAGAATAAGCGTGAAATAGCCAAAGAGCGCCAGGATATAGCTGCAGAATTTCAAGATGCAGCCGAATGGGACGACATGTCTTTTTCTTTCGATTGAAAAATTCTCTGTTTCAAATTTTCAAAATTCAAATTCGAAATTGATCGAAGAATTAATAGATGGAATATTTAGGCAAGATCGTTGCTGGATCACAAAAAAAAGAAATCAAATGAATAAATTGCAATTCTTAACGTACATGTATGCTGTGAGCATTTCTCGATGATCCTCAGTCGTAGCGTAGTTCGATGATATCCCTGAGAGCGCACTGCGAATCCAACTGTTGGCAATCTGCGAATGTATTCATGTACAAACGTATGTGACCAAGGTAGGTGGGTTGGGCATGATAAAGCAATTTCATGCAAATTTGATAAATTAAGAAAATGAAAAATGCCATGATAATAATGAGTAAATATTGTCTGTAAATACTAATCTTTTTGCGACGTCTCCGTGGTTGGTTTCTCATTGTGGTGATAGATCCTTTCTGCAATCAGCATCGGAAATCAGCATCTGAAAATAGGAACAAGGTGTGAAAATAGGTGTGTGGTATACGCATATGGCAAAACAAGCAATTGACAATCAATATTCAGAAAAGTTAACTTAGCTGTATTCTTCGTCTTGGCAAAGCGTCGTTTTTAAAAAAGAAGTGCCGCAGAGTCCCTTCGATTAAACGAAGTGATCTCGCACTATCTGCTCGCGGACGAGTCTGCCTTGGGCGAGTCGCTCCCTACCCTCCAGTTGATCAGCAAGCACGAATTCGGCTACATTGTCGTCGGCGTCTTCAGGAGCCTCAACCAGATTCTCACCGACTTTGTATTGAAGACGCATGTTGTGCAAAGTTGCACAGGCGTTGATGATCCGACTTGCGACCTCCGGCTGGTAGTTCAGAATCCTCTCCTTTTCGACAAGAATAAATGAAACTATTATCTTTGGCATTTTCTACAGTTCATAACATACATATATGCAGCTGGCAAGCTCATTGTTCCAAAATCAATAATTCAACCAACCCGTGACAAGCATCTCCAGATACCCTTGAGCCTTCTGTTGCACCGTTCGACGGCTGAGCGTGCGCTGCAGTGTCTGGCTGTGTACTGGAACTCGGGTGTTCCAGCCTCAGCGTGGAGGATCGGCGTCATGAGCCAGGGCTCGAGTGGGTAACCGGAATCCCCTGTGAAATACGTCATTCTTCTGAAAGTTTATGTACATATGAGTCATTCCACGTCAAGCGGGACGTATTTGGCCAAAAATATTCCTAGATGTTTCTGATTCTTTTGTAATTTTTTTTACATATTCTCTGGGTAAAATAAACACAAGGAACAATTTTTTTTTTTCACTCCAATGGTTTAGAAGCTACAAGGGGTTGAATTTTCGAAAAAAGCACCAAAAATCGAAATCGCGCTCTCCTTTGAACTTTAATATCTCCGATTCTATTTGACGTACAGACATCTGCAAAAACTTATTTTAAAGCTCTTGAATTGTACTCTTATGTTATTATTTTTTACTTTATCTAATAAACAATTTTCCATTTGTTAAGAACAATTATATTTTTTAAACTCGATTTTCCAGATGTTCTTATTCTTCAAAAATTCTAAAGAAAAATACGAGCATGTTCCTTGATTTATTCTCTACGAATTATGTAAAATTCAGGTCGGAGTTCTGATATATAGTATATTTAAAAAGCGGTTGATTCAAGCGGGACGTCGCGCGCGGCCGTGTAGTACGTTGAATTCCAAGTACCGAACGGCGCGCGAACAGGGTTTTGCCGGCCCAACGCTCGTGGCCGCGGCCGCGCGCGACTATGAGTCATATGTGAGCATGCATCAACATACAGTGGAAGTCCCCACAATGTAACTCCCGACATTTTGACCGTTCCCGCATATTGACTGGTTACCATGGATTACCATTCCCACAATTGAACTTCCCATACGGTGCGTTTTGCGTTTTCCCCCACTCTGACAGCCGACGCGCGCAGTTTTGTACCGAACGAACAATGTTCTTAACCTCGTTTCAACATCTAAGTAGTGCTAGTGCGTTCGAGAATGGACTCGATTCTCCGAGAATTGACTTCGTCACTCGCAGGATGCATGCGCAGTCCTGCATTCACGCTGTCAGTAGTTTCGAGTGGGGACTGAAGGAAAAATCAAAATGTGGGAACGTGGCCGGTCCCGACTGTTTAAATTGTGAGGACTTTGACTGTAATTCTTTGTAATCGTGATCACTTACCCAGCAGCCAGGTTCCTCGTTCGCCACGTCTGTGATGCAGCTCCATCAGCAACCTCGCAGGAGACTGTGCCCAAATAGCTGCGTCGTGTCGTGCCCCTCCGAACCTTGCGTTTATATTCAATATAAACATGTCCGGGTCGCATATCTGTTGGACGAACACACAGATGAAAGTAGCTGTTTAAGCGATGTGTTTCATCTTTGACAATAGAATAACATTTAGCATCAACTTACTATTTGAACGTTGATGGAGTGGTTGCCGTGGTGGTTCAGGTAGGCCACCTCGTCCACGATAGGCTTTGCGATGAGGACGTGGGTGCAGTCGATTACACCGATAGCACCAGGAAAGGATTGTGGAGCGAGTCTGAATTTTTCACGCGCTGCCTCTCGCTCCACCGGTGTTGCAGGAAACTTGATCACCTCCGCGAAGAAACGATCCTGGATCGCAGTCGTCACATCGAGGATGCAGCGGCTGACTGCAGACTGGCTCATTCCGACCAAGAAGTCCTGTCCGATGGCCCGCTGATAGGACCCTACGGCGAAGAACCTCAAGGCGCAGAGTACCTGAAAAGTGCAAAGCTGATATTATGTATGTCCGAAATGGATTTCGCTTACTTCGATTCACCGTTATTTACTATAATTTGAAAGGAAAGGTACTCGCGTCGGAGTAAACACCTCAAATGTGTGTACGTAGAGATGCCTACCTGTGAAATGGAAGAGAGCCCGTTGGCTGTTGGCTTCTCCAGTTGCGGGGTGAACTCGACGATGAGATCCATCGCCAGCTGTCGTGAAACGCGGAACAGCTCCATGAATCGCGGCTCCGCCAGATCAAACGCGTCGTGGGAATCACGCAACCGCCGGCGGACTTCCCTCAGGTTGTTCAGCCCTCGGTCAGCTTGCTCCTCGATGTCTTCCTGCTCCTGCATCCGGTCTTGAACGTCAAGCAGCATCCATGCGTCAGCCATCTCAAAATTCAAAACCCTTGTAATGCTATGTGTTCAAAACGTTGAATCTTCCAAAAATATATGAGTTTACAAATTTTTAATTTTAATCAGTATATTTTAGTATATTTAATTAGTATATTAGTACTTAGTATTTAGTATATTAGTAGATTATTTATTATTATCTTTCATTATTTATTCAGTATATTATATATTATTAATTATTAGTATATAATTAGTATATTAGTATTTATAGTATATTTAATTAGTATATATTAGTAAATTTAGTATAATTTTTTCTTATTATTTATCCATCTTTGACGAACGACAATGTACGAATAAACAAGTAGACAAGTGATAAAAGTAAGAAAAAAAAAAATGTTCGATGACAAAAAATCACGCATATACTTAACAATATGAATATGCAACAAACATTCTACGTTAAAATACGAAGCTCTACTAATGCAAACGCGCGCGAATCTCATAGATTCATTTTTAAACATAACGACTATAACATTCTACTCATAATACGATGTACAAACCAACCTTGATGTAGTTCTACTGTTGGAAAGCTCAGACTGAAAAGAAATGATTAGTAATGGCGAAGACGCGGGTGATCGAATAATCTTATCCTAAATTATTTTAATTAATATGATTGTAAATTGATCAAAATTTGAAAAATCAAGGATATAAATTGTATCAAGGGCACTTTGAAATATAAAGCAAAATATTTTCGACTTGAAAAAGTCGGTTTTTTATGGTTTTTTAAGCCTTTTGTGTATCTTAGATCGCACGTATAATCTTTCGATTGTCAATCAACAAAGCGAAGAAAGACAGTCGAAAGATTCACGCGCGATTTTCATTTGTTTCGCGCGTTGCCATATTCAGTACAGTGTTGTCGATACTTACCGCATATGCAAACTATAGGAGCTTTTCAATTGCGTCAATTTCCAGACACAGTGCGACAGGAAGCCATGTTATTGGTTACGTCTCTTGGATCCAACCAATCATAGCTTTGTGTCGCTGTGTCTGAAAATTGACGTAATTGGAAAGCTCCCTATAGTATTTACGCTGCAATTTCACTGAAGTCTTGTTTATAGTTCATAGCGTTTCACTCCACTCGCGGGACTTCTTGAAATTTTACACACTTCCGATATACATACATATATGATAGTTTTACCTATGGTTTTACCCTATTTCACTTTTATTATTTTGCTTTTTATTGTTTGCATAGTTTTGAATACACATACTTATGTGAGTGTATGTGTGCGTACACCGGTGCACATACCGGTCTTCAAGCGAAATACACTCGTGGTGTCTACCGTGCAACAAGTGAGATCCCTGTCCAACCTAACCTCCCGGCGTAGCATCGCGGCCACGAAGCGCGCGTGAGCTGTGAATCCCCGTTTTCTAGTAGCGGTTATTACGTCATCGCCGGCGGCGTGAAGGACAGTTCCTCTGTTCCTGGCACATTCCGAAGAATCGAAGCGCAGTAAAAGAAGAAAATTTTCGGGATTTGTTGGTTAAAGGTTCGCCATATTTTCATTATCACGACGCATCGGTGCGAGGTTTACAGAAAATTTAAAATTGATAAAAAAAAAATCAATAATTAAAAAAAAAATGAAAACGTAAATATACGTACGCGCGTACTGCGTACAGCATGTCAATTTCTGACTATAGTTTTGCAATCAAATTCTCTTTTATGACTACGAATCTTTGCAGGATACTATAGTGTCATCTTGTATCATGACATTGGTTTATAGAAAACCGTAGACTTGTACTTTTGGGATGTCCGTCAACGTTTATGCGTATCGTTTGATAATTTCCACGCAGATGTTTACATCGGAGATGTCAAGCTCCAGCTGGCCGGTGATCTGACGTTATCCAACCGAACGGATAGTCATGCCTGTTTCGCCACCCACTTGTTGTCCGACAGTAAGTCAACTGACAAAGTTAGCTTTTCTTTTTCAAATCTTACCCTTGTCTGACTCCGCTGACAATTTTCATAGATAAGAAATCATGCGATTCCAAAATTCCTTGATGATCTCTTGCATGCGAAGTCAACGATTTGTGATTGTCAGTGCGAAACGTAACTGAAACACGAATCACTATTTTCGAGGTAAAAAGCGCCATCGAGCAGACTATCCAACAGGACCTGTAGTAAGTAACTCTTTTCACTATTGTCCTCTTTTGGCAACTTTTTTGAAGAAACGGTCACTCACATCACTTTTTTTTATAATAATTCAGACTCGTGCTCCACAAAATTAAATTTACATATTCACAAGAAAATTTGACCAAAGTAAATTTTAAAAAAATTTGCAAAAAACTGAATTGAAAAACATTATGACAGTAATAGAGCTGGCAACAAAGATGGGGTAATATTCATAATGCAATATCTATAAATTTATGTAGCATTCACAAAGATGGTAAATGACATTTAGAATCGGTTTTTTACAGGGAATCACCGTGTGAAATTCCGCTAACCAGTTCTGACTTTTTTTCTACTTCTGACAACATTTGCCTCGACGCTTTCCCCTTCGCGTACATTAGACTATGCCAATTTTTTTTTTTTTCTCCAACCTCACATACCATGAAATATTCGAATATACATATAGAACGGATTTCCAAAAATGTGAGGCACAGTAAAAAATATTCAGAGGTTGGTCAATTGACTTTAGTTTATACTTATAAAATAGTCGAATAATTTTTGGAGTAAACTTATTACATACTTTGAAGAAAACTTTATACTACACGTTTTCCTATATATTGTACAGGTTTTCCTCTCGGTATATAAATAAAGATGCAGAAAATTTCTAATCTTCCAGGGAATATTTATTATCAATTTTCGTCGTAGAAATATTAAATTTTACCAATAATAAATATTGACTGGAAGGTTTGAAATTTTCTGTGTCTTCGGTCATATATATCATAAGTTTACTTCAAAAATTATTCGAACATTTGATAAGTATAAACATAGATATTCCCATTAGAACTCCAAAATCGATGCTTTGACGTGTAAATAAAATGTGAAACACTAAAGTCAATTGAGCGACCTCTGAAGATTTTTTGCTGGGCCTCACATTTTGGGAAATTCGTTCTATAACTATCTTCGACTTTTTCATGGTATGGTAGGTTGTAAAAAAAAAAAAAAAAAAAAATGTAGGACAGTGTAGCGTGCATGTTCCGATTTCCTGCAAATGCTACTCGCGAATGTAATGCATTATTATTATTATTCATCCAAATGTTGTTTCAACTATTCCACAGCTTAACCAGAGTTCACTCCGTTTCCAAAACTTGGCCCGTACAATGTTAATCGTCGAAAGCATTGTCTAAGCTGGTGACAACCGTCGCCAAGAAATTATTGCCGTTGAAAAAGAATCGAGTTTGGGCTACGCTGTGCTTGAAGTCTACGGCGGCTTATCCGCAAACCCTGAAGTACAGGCATGTGCGTGCAGGTGTCGTTGACACGTAAAATCTAATGCAGGCCGAATTATAGCCGTTTCTCACGCACAGTGTGTTGTTACAGTTACTAACGTTTAATGTGCTTTTAGGAGCCGATAGCAGTGTGTCCTCCCAAATAAGCGTCCCAAGAGAATCGACATCCTGTGAAAACCTGTTGAAACAGTCCACGTTCCGTGCCCCCGGCATCCTGTGTAGTCGGAGGAAACTTTGTTCTGCGTCCAACAACTGATCAACATTACCGCTGTAAAAATCCACCGTATCATGAATTTCAGCCGTCATAACACCTTGAAAATAATTTTTTATCAAATCGCTGCTACGCCTTGAGAAAACATATCAGTGACTCGGTTTTGGTACAGTTTATTAGTGCTATTTTGATACGTAGTTCATGATTTTTAAAGATCTTATGTCCTCCGTTGAACATAAATTCAGTCCATTGAAGAAAAAGCAGTTGTCGTAAGGGTACAGGTTGCTGCGTTGGATGAAATTTCTTCAACTTTCGAATATATATTTTGTATGAATGTAATTCAATGGCAAACCAATAATATTCCATGAATTTAAGTTTTAGACATAGAAATTTTTGATTAGAAAATATTTCTTCCAAAATGATGTAGAAAAAAGTGTTACAATCGAAAATTTCTATGTCCAAAACCTCAGTTCATGAAATATTATTGGTTTGCCTCTAAATTACATTCATACAGGATATTTCCTCCAAAGTTGAAGAAGTTTCATCCAACGCAGCAACCTGTACCCTACGACAACTGCTTTTTCTTCGATGGACTGAATTTATGTTCAGCGGAAGACATAAAATTTGTAAAAATCCTGAACTATGTATCAAAATAGCACTAATCAACTGTCGAAAATCTGAGTCACTAAAATGTTTTCTCAGAGCGTAGCAGTGATTTGAAAAAAATTGTTTTCGAAGCGGGTATACGGCCCCCTTAACACGGGGCCCAAAATTCCGTAAGTTTAATTCGTAAACTAAATGTAATTTTTTCAACCAGTTCCTTTTTTTTTTTGTGACTCCGATAAAACTCGAGGAAATACTTCGAAATTTGAGTATGAAATGTGAATTTGACAATTTGTAACTTTCAGGGTTTTTTCCCAACAGTATAAGCAACAACTGTACCAAATTTCAAATTATTTCATGCAGTTTTATCTGACTTACAAAACAAAAAATGAACTGGTTTAAAAAATTACCTTCGTTTTACAAATTAAACTTTAGCAATTTTGTGCCACGGATTATTGTAAAAATTAGGAGTTTGAATTTGAGGTGGATTTTTTTCTGTACATTTGCAAGAAATCCAAGGGGCGTCGCGGATTCATTTACAAATTCATCGAAATAAGTAAAATTCAAGTCTAGAAAGTACGAAAATCCCACGTTAATTAAATGGGCAAAGTATCGTCATTCAGGCAGGGGTTAATGGTACTTTAACGAGAATTTTTTTTTCAGTAATTGTTTCTATGGTATAAACTAATGATTTGGACCATACCCAAGTGAAAAAAGTAAATTTGGGACATAGCGGACCCCCCAATATAGATTCTATTCTATAAATATCATTCTTCAAGTAGATTATCATGATCAATGCTAATTTGATGATTTTCACTTGAAAAAAATCTATATCTATTATAGATATATTCAATAATGAAGAAAGTATAATTCATTCGAATAAAATTAGACTATTATCATCATCATCATCAATTATAAACTAAATTTCAATTTTGTCTATAATTAAAGTTGCATAATATAAATAATTGTATAATAATTTCCATTATTCAAATAATTCGATATTTTCAAGCATTATTCGAATCCACGCACTTTCATTATTCATATATTATATCATCTATTAGCACCTAGGACCTTATGGCATTAGTAATGTGATATGTGTTTTTGGCATTATTTTACACGCGGGATTACTCCCTTATCGGTTTTGCTGCTGTTCTCACTTTTTTTTACAACCTATAAGCTGGTTCAATATGACAATTTGTCATTGATAACTGTGATTGCATATGTGATACTAAATACAAAGCCACATCTGCCTATGTTTCGATCTCATTCTGTTCATAGGAAATTGTAATATGATATAAGTTATTGTTAATACAGACCCGCCGCTATTCATTGGCTCCACAATTGTATGTAAAATTAATGATTTGTGAACGATGTAGGTGAATTAATATTCTATAATGTATCATACTTTTACGCTGTACGTTCATAGAAGGTGAAATAAATATTAGAATACGTACCTGTGTGATTCAGTGTGGAATTATTGAACGAACTGTAACACAGGGAAAAGCATATATGCGGGACAAAAATTCATCATAGATAAAATTGTATTCAACCGCTTTGTATTTAGGGAGACGTTAAATATATTGTTCAATCGGTGGGGGAAAGTTATCATCGAGAGCCTACGAGTAAAAAGTTGTTGTTAAGTTCATAATATTATGCAAGCAGTTTCACTGCAGTTCAATATTTGGATTCATTTATTCGTTCTCTTTCTTTATTTTCATCTACTCGGTTCATCCTTGTGGTACATGTGGAACACATGCATTTATATCAAGTGTAAGTGGGCCTCGCGTTTGTTACGACTAGCGGCCGGGCAGAGCCCACGGCGCCACCGTACATCGGTAGTACATAGTTCTGATCTACCCGAAACGATCTCCGATTGGACGCTCCTCAGCTAATCAACGGTCTCCGCCAAGTTAGCGAGTTAGCGCGTTAGCGGCTTAGCGCCGGAGATTCTAGAATCGCAACCCTGGTACGTTTTGCCTTCATACATAAATGCAGTGTACTTTCTAGATTCGGGGTGGAGTGGTATCTGCCAGAAGCTTGCCGTCAAGTCCAGACTAGACATAAAAGACGTGTTTCCGCATTTCTGGAACAAAACCTCAGTCGATTGTGCGCAATCATGGTCTGGCACTATGAGCTGATTTATAAATCGTGCATCTAGAACTAGTCTTATGTCACCCGATTTTTTAGCAACTACCACTAAGGGATTTATGTACTCACTGAAAGATCTCTCTATTACTCCGAGTTCTAGCATTTTGTTGATTTCGTCTTCAACTTTGCTTCTATGCATCATTGGGATGGGATATGACCTTCTAATGAATGGTTTATCCTTATAAATGTTGATTTTATGTTCGTCAACTGAAATTCGACCTGGGAGTTTGGAAAAAACGTCCCTATATTCTATGAGCAATTCTCTAAACACATCTAAATCTTGTTCTCGTAGTGCCTGACATTCTGTTAGTTTTTTTTCAATCTCATCATCGGTCAGATTTATGCCTTTATCTGGATCTTTCGGGGCTTCTGGTTTTGTTTCCGCGAGACTCGAAATTTCCAGTTGGTTTGTGTTGTTTGAGAATGAATATTCAGATTTATACAGTTCTATGATTTCTATACCTGAAGGTAATTTGATCGTGAATTTGTTTAATCTTAAGTCAATGTCCGCTTTCCACCTATGCAGTGTATCGATTCCAATGATCACGTCGTGTCTTAGATTAGGCACTATAATGAAACAAACGTTATCCGATAGCTGACCGACCTTTATGTTTGCAAAAATCTGTTCTTTAATTTTTACAGGTTTGCCCCCTGTTACTCCGACTACTTGATAGTTCACAACAGGCAACCTTTCAATTCTTATCAATTGATCTAGATTTCTTGAATACCATTCTTGCGATACGCATGTAACTTGGCTACCGGTATCAACTAAAGCTTTTATTGTTATGTTTTCTAGCGTGAAATAAATTATTGGACATTGCTTGACCTTGTGTTCTATTTGATTTTCCTCTTTTGTTAAATAGTCTGATGGGTCTTCAAATAAATCTAATGTCTCGTTTTCGATAATTGCCGCGGAAAGCTGAAATACGCGCTGCGCCGAAGCTAATTGCGGCGTGTTTTGCACAGCGCACTCTAGTTTTCCGTTCGCTCGTCGATTTCGTTATCGATTTCGTTATCGATTTCTTTATCGCTTGCTGGTTCTTCCGCGAGTGCATTTATTTGTGACGTCCAATTCGTCGATTTTGAGTTTTCGTTAGACATGTTTTTTCGTCTGTTTTCTGAACATTCCGGTCTGTTCGCGATGTCGCGTGAATTGTGCAGTTTTGATGCCTGATTTGTGCTAGTGTTCGCGGAATTCCAGGGTAATGGTTTATTTCGCTCATCTACGGCTTTGCTAGAAGTGAGGTTCTGTTTGTGAGGATAATTTGGTAGAGATTGCGTCCTTGGAACGTTAGATCTGCCGCCTGCTTGGATTTCATCTAGGAAATTTAACAGCGAATCAATATCTTGAATATGCCTGCAACGCGCTGCTTCGACGACATTCTCTGGGTAATGTCTGATTAAATTTCTGACAATATCTGATTCCGGAATGCGAGGTGTTATGCCAATTGCCGAGGCATATTTTCGACTTGCGTATTCGGCCCATGTGACTTTAGAATCCATATTAAAATATCCGAATTCTATGTCTCTACGAACTTCTCTTTGTACCTCCTCTCCCCAGAATCGTGCTAAAAATCTTTTTTTTAAAGTTTCCCAGGAATCTATCGCGTCGCGCCGCGCTATCCACCAATCTTTTGCATCATGACTGAGACTTTGACCGATTAATCGCAAATATAGATTTTCATCTGTACTGATTACCGTAAAATATTCTTCTAGTTCTCTAAGATAGTTTGTCGGTTTCTCCCAACCTCTACCCGAAAACGTAGGCATTCTCATCTGTTTAGCTAATTGTCTATAACCTTCGACATCGTTTACTTGATCCGTTGGTCTCAAACGTAATTTTCTAATATCAGATTCTAATCCTGATTTGAGGTGCTCCTGCTTATGCTCTATCTCTCGGAACCGCAGCTCGCTATCCTCATTACTGATTTTAATTTTGGTAACTAATTCGTCATAATTAATTTTAACGTCTTCCCTTAAGGATTTTTCTGCGTTATCGATTTTTTTTAGGTGTTGCTCTGACCATTTGTCACATTCCTCGGCTAATATTCTTAATCTAGCTTCTACTTCGGTAACTTGACCTTTATTCGAGACACCCTGCTCAACTAATTGTTTTTCGATCTTTTTTTCTAGGTCGTTTAGAGCTGTTACATTTTTATTCTGGAGTGTTTCCATAGAGTTCTCCAATTGCTTAAATTTACTATGGACTGATCTTTCAAACAGTTCGTTCTGTCTTTTCAAAGCCTCGATTGATGAAGCGAACTTCTCTAACGGGTCTGATTTTGGATCCATAGCTGATCTGGTTTTATATCCAGTTCCCTTACTACTAGATGTTTCAGGAGCTGTTTCCTTATCTGGCATTTTTCCTTTGTATCAATTCTTATTGAGTTACAAATCAAACTGAGATAAGCTTTGAATGAGTTTATTAATCCATGCAAGAAAAGAAAATAAATTTTTTTTTTTTTTTTTTTTTTTAGTGCCACGTTGGTGGTGCCAACGTAACTTTTGCACAAACAAAAAATTTAAATTTTTAGGAGACCCACGTTGGGCGCCAATGTAACTTTTTACGGATTTTTTACTGATCCTATGATCGTGGAAAATCCTTTTTAAGTTCGCGTGAGTGTCTTTGCTGCGAATTTATGATCGGAGCTCCTCTTTAATTAATCTTTCTGCGCGAAGTTACGTATTCTACTCGAATGTTGGATGTTGATCACCAAGATCACCTCCCTAAAACACAGACTCGGTGTATGAAGAACAATAACAAAGCTGCCTTACACAGACTCGGTCTATTCCTCAGTGACACAAAGCTGCCTCCCTCCAGAGCCGGACTTTGCAGTCAAGCCTGTCTGTACAGACTCGGACTTGGTATAGTCTATCACACAGCCAGACGGGGATAGCGATATCACCGCTGTCTTGTGTTGTCAACTATACCTTAGCCAAAGCTGCCTCTAGCTAATTTACTTGTTGTGATCTTGGCGATATGGAATGACTAAGAAAGATAGCTAAGGAAACAACAGCTGTTAGATTTCGTAATATTATAATTTCAACATAAAATTATACTTTAAATGTTTTGACAAATAGTATGAGTGGTTGCAACCGTTAGATTTACCATAAATATTAATACATTGATATTGTTTAAATGTGGCTCGATACAAAGAAAGTTGTTTTAATCTTACATGAATAAGCTACGGGTTACTTATCCAATCTGTAGGTTTTTAATAGAGTAAATGATTATCAGTAATAATGTGAGTTTGCTATTGCGTCGATAGACGTGCTAAGACGACTTTTAAATATGATGTGTGATTGAAGTAATTATTGTTTGAGTTTCTTCGAATGTAATATTTAATCAATCGCTTTGATCTGATTAATAATGAGTGAATCTACGTTACTGGTAACAGGCTGCTATAGCACTGTTCCGTATATCAAAACTAGGTGAGACATCGAGGACGCTTTGCCTATGAATGCTCTATACCTAAACGCTAAGTGAGACACCGTGGTCGCTCTGCCTACGAATGCTGGCGATTCCGCCGAGCATGGTCGTATTTATACCTATTTTCGGTCACGTCGGTATTTGCGTGATGTGTGAGAACGACGTAGCGGGCTTCAGCTATCGGCTAATAGCCGAACACGTTACAATATATATATATATATATATATATATATATATATATATATATATATATATATATATATATATATATATATATATATATATATATATATATATATATATATATATATATATATATATATATATATATATATATATATATATATATATATATATATATATATATATATATATATATATATATATATATATATATATATATATATATGTACGACATTCGAGTAGTTTGGTGACACTTTTTTTTTATCATTGTAAAATGGAATTATAAGTCCACAGATGATATCCTGTAAATCTCATGAATCTACTGGTCGCCGTTCTCGAGTAATTCCAAAATAACTTCGAATCGAACAGTTTGATGACAATGCCAGTATGACGTTGGGTCACATTAGTGACGCTATATTCTCATGGATATGACCACATATTATCCTATCTGAATTATATATAGAGACTTTATAAGATGGGGTCATATTCATGCCACTATATAATTCATTATATACAGACATCAATGTGACCACATAATGTTTCGATTACATATATATCTACAATGGCGGGGTGACGTGAGTGGCTGATTTAGAATCGCAGTAGAGTATGCAATTTATATCAATGGAAGTTGACGCGTACGAAATGCGAGAAATCATATTAATGATAGAGACTTTTGTACCGTTCACTGAACAATAATATTGAATCGTCAATCAATGATTGATTTGCAATCGCTTAATTATAATGAAATTTATCTGTGTACTTCAATGCAAATCAACAGTTACATTGACACGACCAAAGAGACGATTCAATTCATATGTTTTGAAGTTTCATTGTGTAATTCCAGATAAGTTGAAGTAAATGATGTTATAAGTAGTCTGTATCGCGTACATAAATCAAACCGTAACCAAACCTAGATCCGGCATTGTATTATCACATTGTGTCACCAAAATAACCGGTGCTGAGTTTTCATCGTCATCGGAGTACACGTCTCATATGAAATTGTCAGCTAACCTGAAATCGTGAAATTCATTTGAATGTATGTATGTATGTACGTATGAATCCCGAACGAGTAGCGGTACACGGTCATGCTTTCCAGAAGAATCTATTAAAAAACAAAGTAAGTGAAATAACTATTCAATGTCTGTGGTTTTTTTTTTTTTCTTGAAATTCCAAGTCTGCAACAGCTGGTGGATGGTCTTCTGATGATAACGAAGGTTATCGAAAAATATATTATTTTTTACACTGCAAGTTCGCATTTTAAAGCGCACTCGCTAAATCACAGCAGCCAAATGGGAGTGAATCTTGACACGTTAGAAAATCTAGCGCTAGGAATTACCTGAATGTGTCTTGATATTTCAGGAGAATATTGACAGGTCATAGTTTATAGCGATGATCGTTCTTCGATTACGTCAATTAATCGACTACCTATTATTTACAAGTCTTTCGACAGTGTTGCGAAAATGACCAGTGCGTAATATTCGGTGTCATCAAAGTGTACGGCTCATGTGAAATTGCTGAATATAACCTCAAAATCATCGCAGTAACTTAACATATGATTGAATTCCGAATAGGTCGCAGGTGTCTAATTTGTACCTATATAGCCACGAACAGAATGAAGAGCTCTAAGGCTGAAAACTAATGGTCTGTAGAACTTTTAAATTGAAATAATTACGGATTACCTGTGCCAGGCATGCCTTCTACGAATATATAAAAGAAGAAAAAATACAATCAAAATAACTATTTAATTTTCGTGTAATCTTTTTATCGCTGAAATCCGAAGTGTACAAAAGTTGGAGTAGGGTGTTCTGCTGACAGTGAAAGTTATCGGAAAAGATATTATTCATCGAACTGCGAGTTTGAATTTTCATTCGCAATTACTAAATTGTTTTGGTTAAATGAAACTGAATCCAACACTATTACTACGGCACGTAAAGAAAGATCGTACTAGGGTCCAGATTTCATCGGATTATACAGAGAAAATAACAATAGGTAAAAATATGCAGGGACGGTCATCTTTTATGATTATGAGAATTGACTAAAAAACGATTTATTCTTAAGTATTTAACAGTGTCACGGAAATGTCCGATACGTGATTTCCTACGTCATCAAAGTGTACGTCTCGTATAGAATTTCCGAATAACCTCGAAAACATGATAGTGACTACGACATATCGATGAATTCTGAATAAGTCGTAGGTGTATAAGCTGTATGTGACCACGTAGCGAAAAGAATGGTTCGAATTTCGGCAACTATGCATTGATCAAACTGTCGAATGATAATAAGTAGGGCTCAGCTGTACACGATCATGCTTTACATGAGAATCTACGGGTGTAACAGGATTCCGGAGAAGCATTGTACAGAGTCAATCTCGGTCAAAAATAGAATTGAAATTTCCTCTGTCGATTTTTCTCGTAATGCCTACATTTTTCGATATAATTAATTAAATATTAGCCAACGCGGCACGATCCGTAAACGGGCGCCTGTCGGTGTGACGCCTCTGCATGTATGCGTCCGTGCTCCGTCGGCTCCGCGATACCCGCAACAATCCGGTCTCAGCCTAAGACGACATTTGAAATATGAACAAGTGCAGGGATCACAGAGCCGAGGTGACACGCACGCACGCACACAAGCAGGCACACCACACCGACACGCGCTCTTTCAATGGTCGTTCCTCATTGGCTATTATTCAATTAATTATCACGAAAAATCTAGGCATTCTGAGAAAAATTGGCAAAGGAAATTTCGATTCCTTTTTTGACCTAGATTGAACCTAAAAAATACTCGTCGCGAATTCTGTTACACCGTGTATAAGAGAACAAAGTGACCCGAATAACTTTTCAATGCTGTGCGTTGTTCGTTCGTGAAATTCCAAGACTGCAACAGGTAGTGGATGGTCTTCTGACGATAACGAAAGTTATCGAGAAACTTATTATTTTTTGCACCGCAAGTTTGCATTTTAAAGCGCACTCGCTAAATCACAGTAGCCAAATGAGAGTGAATCTTGACACGTTAAGAAATCTAGCGCTAGGAATTACCTGAATCTGTCGTGATATTTCCGGAGAATAATGACAGGTGATAGTTCATAGCGATGATCGTTTTTCGATCACGTCAATTAATCGACTAACAATTATGATCAAGTCTTTCGACAGTGTTGCGAAACTGACCGGTGCGTAATATTCGGTGTCATCAAAGTGTACGGCTCATGTGAAATTGCTGAATATAACCTCACAATCATCGCAGTAACTGCATATGATTGAATTCCAAATAGGTCGCAGGTGTCTAATTTGTACCTATATAGCTACGAAGAGAAAGAAGAGCTTTAAGGCTGAAAACTAATGGTCTATAGAACTGTTGAACGCGAATAATTACAGATCAGCTGTGCTATAGGCATGCCTTCTAACAATGTATAAAAAAAAGAATAGAATCAAAATAACTATATTCAATTTCAGTGTGATTCTTTTATCCCTGAAATCCGATGTGTGACAAAGATGGAGTAGGGTGTTCCGAGGACAGTGAAAGTTATCGGAAAGGATATTATTCATCGAACTGCGAGTTTGAGTTTTCATTCGCAATTACTAAATTATTCTGGTTGATTGAAACTGATCCAACGCAATCACTACGCGCAAGTCAAGAAGTATAGTGCTAATGTCCAGAATTTCTCGGATTATTTCGAAAGAATAACATGTAGAAGTATACAGCGTTGTTGATCTTTTAATTATGAAAATTGAGTAACAAACGATTCATTCTCAAGTGTTTCGGCAGTGTCACAGAAATGACCGCTGCGTGATTTTGCACGTCATCAAAGTGTACGTTTCATATAGAATTCCCGGATAACCTAGAAATCCTGATAGTGACTACGACATATCGATGAATCCTGAATAAGTCGCAAGTGTATAAACCGTATGTAATCGCGGAACGAAAAAATGGCTCGAAATCCGGAAACTATGCGTTGAACAAAATGTTGAATGACAATATGCATGGATCAGCTGTGTCGGCCATGCTTTTCATAAGAATCTATTAAGAAAAACCGGTAATCAGAATCAACATTTAATGTCGATATGGTTTTATCATCAGTGGATTTCGAAGTACGGTGCAACATTCGGAGTACGGTGTTTCGATAATAGTGTAAGTTATCGGAAGAGATATCATTTATCGCGCTGTAAGTTTAATTTCCAAAGCTCAGTTGCTGAATTACAGTAATCAAATGAAAGTGAATCTTGGAGAAACTATTACGTCTACGTTGAAAAATCTAGTGCTAATAATGACCTGCATCTCCCAGGATGTTTCAAGAAAATGATGACAAGTATTAAAATAATACCAGGATGAAAAATCACACTGATATCGGATAGTTATTCCGATTATGTTTCATTCCTTTTCTTATACATTACTACGGAAAGGGTGACTGGCACAGCTGATCCGTACTCATCATCATTGAACAGTTTCATCGACCTATATAGTTTCCAGACTTCAAGTTATTTTTTCGCTTCGTGGTTATATTCGAAATTTATTGATGTGTTACAGTTAGGATAGTGATTTTCAGGTTATTTGGCAATTCTATATCGAAAATCACGCACCGATCACTTCCGTGACACTGCCGAGATACTACAAAAAATCATTTTTTGATCAATCGCTATAATGTACTTATGTGTTGTTATTTCCTTAACATATTTCGCGAGATTTTCGTCATTAGCGCTACATCGCTTGATGTGTACGTAATGATTCACTTGGATTGAGTTTTATTCAACGAGAACGCAAATTAGCAACTGCGAATAAGAATTTGAACTTGCAGTTCGATGAATAAATAATAGTATATTATGTGGCATGCCCGTAAACTAAGTGCTCTTCGGCGAGGATAATGCTTTCAGTACGAGCTAAAGGCGAGCCGCAAGCGAGTAATGAAATCATTATTCGAGCCAAAAACGCCTTACGGACGTGCCCCATACCATATATTTTTCGAAAAAATAAAAACAAATTTCTTTAATCAAAAAGAAAAAATAGAAAGAAAATTTGGCCCACGATGGGATTTGCGGCATTAAACGCACAATGAATCGACAAATTTTTTTTTTGAAAAAAGAAAAAAAAAATCAAAAATGGTGAACTTTGAAAAATAAATGGTTTTTCAACTCATTTGTGGTTGGGTAAAAAAACTTGAAAAAATGTACAGAAACGTTTTTAGTGGGGTAGTAACACATGGAAATTTCAGCCAAATCAAAAGGGTTCGGGTTCAAAAGTGGTCAATTTGGCGTGGAATGCCCCGTATATATATATATATATATATATATATATATATATATATATATACCGTGCGTTTTGGTGGAGGTGCGACATCGAACAATAAATAATGGTCATTTGTTTCTCACGTAGCCAATGGGCACACGATATGCGTTACAAAAGCCGATCTGTCGATTGTTGGACCAGTTTCTTATGTCGCTCCTCTACGAAAACTCACGGTATATATATATATATATATATATATATATATATATATATATATATATATATATATATATATATATATATATATATATATATATATATATATTATATTTATATATATATATATATATATATATATATATATATATATATATATATATATATATATATATATATATATATATATATATATATATATATATATATATATATATACATAAAGAATGACTGAACTAGCGCACGTGTACCAGCGCGGGCGGCAAATATACATGAGGCATTCTCCGTCAAAACGTATGGGAATAATAATTCGAATTTTTGATTCTATAAAAATTTGTATGAGTAATTACACCTAATGAGAGCAGCTTTCACGATTTTTTTCGATTCTTCTCGTTTATCTGTTCTTGAGATATGTCTTTTGAATTTTTTCTTTTCGAAAATTCGTAACTTCTTGAAAAATTGACCAAATGAGGTGTTTATTTTTTGAATCTTTTTTTTTCAACTATACTTCAAGAAAAAAAAATACAAAAAACGTGATTATTATCAATTGCGGTATGATTTTTTCATTCAAAGTTCAAACTTTACAATTTCGAGAGGTTGGACATTTTTTTTTTTAAATTCTCATAAAAAACATTGTTTGATCTACAAATTATGCAGTCGGATTTATCGTGGGGTCACATCTCATCCTATTTTTTTTTTCTGATTCAAAATCTTTTCGCGTAAATTTAATCGCACTAAATTCCTAAAAGGATTCAAAATAACAATTCCGTTGATTCTGGAAGCCTATAGCTTCACTTTGAATATAGAAATATGAAATTATTGGAATTTATATAGTCGTCAATTACGATATCGGGACCAATAATTTCATATTTTCATATTCAAAGTAAAGCCATAGGCTTCCAGAATCAACGGAATTGTTATTTTGAATCTTTTCAGAAATTTAGTACGATTAAATTTACGCAAAAAGATTTTGAATCCGACAAAAAAAAAAAATAGAATGAGATGTGACCCCACGATAAATCCGTCGGCATAATTTGTAGAACAAACAATGTTTCTCACGAGAATTAAAAAAAAAAAAAAATGTCCAACCTCTCGAAATCGTGAAGTTTGAGCTTTAAATGAAAAAATCATACCGCAATTGATAATAATCACGTTTTTTGCATTTTTTTTCTCAAGTACAGATGAACACAAAAATTTTCAAAGAAAAAACACCTCATTTGGTCAATTTTTGAAGAAATTATGAATTTTCGAAAAAAAAAAAACAATTCAAATATTCATATCTTAAGAACAGATAAACTGAAAAAATCGTGAAACCTCCTCTCATTGGGTGTAATCACCCATACGAATTTCGATAAAATCAAAATTTCGAATTATTATTCCCGTACGTTCTGACGGAGAATGCCCCAAATTACAAAAAACTTTATAAGATATTGTACATGCTATATCTTATAGCATGTAATAAAGAAAAAGGAAGAGAAGTTATTCGTTATTATCATTTCAGCGATTTATCCTCTGAAATTAGCATTATTATAATTTAATCATTAATAATAGTGCACCTTGAAACAGCAGAATTTCTTTAAATTATTAACCCGCGGGTCGGGGGGAGGGGGGGGGGGGGGGGTCAGTTGCACCTAGTGCATCCCCCTTGGATTCGCCCCTGCTTTTTGGTAATTTCCAGAACAACGTATTCCAACTTTTGCACACTCCGACGTCCACGGATGAAGAATCCATAGTTTTAATAGTTATATTTATTTTTATTTTTCAAACATTTTTAGAAAGCATGCCTGGCACAGCTGATCCGTAATTATTTTTTCGATACAGCGTGCGGTAAGTTCGACTTACCATGCCTGTGGAGCGTGCGGTAAGTGAATGTTACCGTCACAGCGGTCCTATAGAATTGTAATAACACGCTCTCGCGCACTGTCTATTTACTAGATTACACTGGTAATATTTACATGAATGATACAATTCACCACGATTCGGATGTATACCTGTAGCTACTACACACCGCGCTACAAATTATATTATAACTTACTACTTTCATTGAGTCACGTACTATTAAATGTACCTCATATTAAAATACATACAGAGAAGTTATCTTGAAAGTTATCGCTCGGTCATTGCCAACTCGGCGCTCCTCAAGTTTTTTGACTGTTTTTCGCAGGCTTGCCATCCTCATTTTAGGGAAAATGATTGTTTTATAGATAGCTGCAGTTGAAGCCAAGGTTTATGGGGATGCAACCCTGCAAAAAACAGTCGAAAAATTTGGGGAGTACCGAGTTGGCAATGACTGAGTGATAACTTTCAAGATAACTTCTCTGTATATTGATCATGAGCGTTATCGAATAAATGATTATTGATAAAGCAATTTTTATTTCATGATTTTTGTCACGAATATTTTTTGAATGATTATTTTGATTAATGATTTTTTTAACAGTGTGCCTAATATTTAATACTTTTTTCAATTTGAATTCTTTTTCTTCTTGTGAGTATTTTTTTTTTTTGTGGGGGGGCTCCGCCCCCTGCACCCCCACCAGGGCCTGCGGCCCTGGACCCGCTCCCCCCAACCGTTATCACTCTCTATTTTCCGACTATATCAGTGTTATTCGTTACTACTTTTATTAGATTTTATCGCGAACTGACCGCAACTTGTGTCGAAAAATAGTATACATAACTCGTGCGGGCAGGTGATCCTGCACTCGTGCTTCTTGCCACCCTCGCTTCGCTCGGGCGGTAAACGCCGCACTCGTGCAGGTATCAGCTACTTTCCGCACTTGTCACGTAATGTACTATCACACAATAGTTTTATTGACTCATAAGTTTTCAGACTTCAAGCTATTTGTTCGCTTCGTAGAAAGTGATAGTTAGACGAAATCCTGAATAGTTAGACGACGACGACGATTCATTAAATTAACAAAGATTAATCCGATCCATTGTAACATATTAGTAATCTATATTAGTAGTTAATCGATACTCGCCATTTGGTGATCCAAATACATACGTTTTGTTCGTTCATCGCGATAAATTCTGGTAGTTAGAATATAAATTTGTCCGCAGTGTCCGTTCTGACGTCACATGTGAGTGAGCCGGCGAACGGCTCACTGCTTTTCGTGTGTCAGGGATCCCCGTTCGTATGTCGCAGTTGTTACTAGTGCAGAATGGAAGACGGCAGGTATGTCATCGTGCCCGAACATTAACCAGACGATGTTGTAAAAATGAAACAACAATTATAATTAATTATCCAAGATCAAAATGTATGCTCTGCTGTTTGTTCCTAAAAACCGCGAAACTAAGAAATATGAGGTCATATCTGTGAATAATCTACGTAAACGCCGCTTGTCCACGTGTTGGATCAGACGACGTGGGCGGCACGTTGCTCATATTAAAACAATTCACGCTGAGTACTTTGAAGAATCGTTGTTGTTGAACTAAAATTCATATTAAGAATAAAATATTATGCACACAGAAACTGCATTTCCCGCACGGCTCGGGCATCATCTGTTTTGTGTACGTTGTATAGGACTAATCGTGTCTCAGATCGAAGAATTCCTGCATTTGTTACAAAAAAATATCGTGTGTATCACATGTGCGGATAGGCAGTTTTGACTGGTGTGCAGATTACAGCATTTGCTTTTGGCTCGTGCTGCAATCTTCATGCTGCCTATTTTTCGCACATGGTACACACTATACATATTGGGAACAAGGTGAAACGTATAATGAATATGTAATACAGTAGACTAATATTCTATTACAGAGAACCGTGAATTGCTTTTGGACATTGCAAATAACATCAATCACCAATTACCACGAATAGTGCTTTCGTCTATTGATGAAAAGGCATATAAAGACTGTATACGTAAGTTCGGTTACTACTTTATTATGTTTATTGAACTTATAAATGCATTGAAATATTATTAGGTATGACTACTTGAAATAGAACATAATAGTTGCATATCATATGTTTTCACAAAGACAAAGGTTTTTAACCATTTATTATTCTTAATATCAGTTATCAAGATAATTATTTCGGAACCGCATACCTAACTTCACTTAATAATTCTTCATGCTTATTAATTTCATCCTCATACATAGTGGGCACAGGCAGTCAGGTCCAAAGTGATATGAATGTCCTTGACACCGCAATTGATGCTGCTCATGGAGACATAAATAATGATACATAAGGTAATTGTATATTTGAATTAAGTATAGTTCATCAAATGTTGAACAGACGACGGACCATTTATTTTCTATTTGAAATTTCATCGATTGAACCCATTTAAAATCAACCGTCAGTCTTTGCAGATACCGTTTCAGAATTACTTCAAAATCAGGAGGTCGAAATAATTAATCAAAAAAATATCAACGAAGTATCTCACGTCAAAATAATGACAACTAACGCCTATAATTCAAATGTCGGAGGTGTTAGTCAGGTCCGAACTAATGTGAACGTCGTTGAGATCGAAACGGATCCTACTTCTGGAGACATGAATAATAATAAAGAAGGTAATCGTATTTGAAGCATAATTCATTGAATATGAAACGGATAAGAAAAAATTTGTTGATCTCGAACCTTATTGACTGAACGAATTACAGATCAACAGTCAGACTCTGCAGAAACTGTGTCAGAATTACTTCCAAATTCGGAGATTAAAAAGTGTGGGGTGAAAAATATAAACAAGGTGTCCGACGTCGAAATAATGACGACTCATCACTACGCTTCAAATATCGAAGGTGATAGTCAGGTCCGAACTAATGTGAACGTCGTTGAGATCGAAACGGATCCTACTTCTGGAGACATGAATAATAATAGAGAAGGTAATCGTATTTGAATCATAATTCATTGAATATTGAGCGGATGAGAAAAAATTTGTTGATTTCGAATCTCATTGACTGAACGAATTACAGATCAACAGTCAGACTCTGCAGAAACTGTCTTACAATTGCTTCAAAATTCGGAGGTTCAAAAGTGTAGGATAAAAAACATAAACGAAGTGTCTGACATCGAAATAATGACAACTCATCACCAAGCTGCAACTATCGGAGGTGGTAGTCAGGTTCGAACTGATGTGGATGTCATCGGAACCGAAATGGATCCTACTTGTGGGGACATGAATGATAATAAAGACGGTAATCGTATTTGAATCAAAATTTATCAAATATTGAGCAGACGACACAGGCAATACAGGCAACACTTGTTCGTGTCAAATCTCATGAATTGAATCGATTTCAGATCAACAGTCAGACTCTACAGAAACCTCAGATTTACTTCAAAATACGGAGCTTGATAAATCCCAAGAAAAACAGGTTGATGAAGACTTTGATACTAACATAAGCTTATATCCGTTGAATGCACTAAATGACGAAGAGTTAAATTTAAGTGGCAATGGCAATGAAGCTGCTCCTGAATACATTAGATTTACGGATTTGGGTGAGATGTTTCCTTCTCTTAGCCCGCTTCCAGTACAACGTGAATTACATCACTCTTCATTGAATCTACCATCATTAGGTGAGTTACTAAATTGTAAAAAAAAAAAAAAAAAACGAGTGCTGAACGGTTTCCTAACAAATATTGATATTAGTCTCAAAGCATACTTAAAAACACTGATTCATAACTTTGTAGACAAGATTTTTTCTAACATTCTTCTTGAAATAATTGATGACGATAATTATTGCTGTACAAAGGACCCCACAGATATCTTATGGGAACTGGGTCCCAGTCGAATTGGCTGGAAATATAGTTCAACGTGCTTCATGTCGTAGCGATCAAACGTGTTCATGGGCACGGAGTCGAAAAATGGACAGTTTTTGAAATATGAGGCATGAAACATCGAGTGAAGCAGCTATTTACAATGGATAACTTGGAAACAGTTGAATTAATCGAAAAAGACCATGAACCGTTTTTTTGTGGAGCGTTCAAATTTTGAACAAAAGCAGCTATGCCAGAATCTTTATAAATAGATTAGCTCTTGAGTTATAAAAAGCGAAAAGTGTCACCAGAAGATTTCCCATGTATTTTAAATGAAAAATAGAAAATAGCGATGAGCAACCTCTAAATATTATTCCTAGAGGCTCATATTATGACTTTGCGTAGCTACTTTTGTTCGAAATTGAACACTCTACAAAAAAGTTCACCTGGTCCATTTCGATGAATCTAACTCTTACTAAGTTATCTATGGTTAAAAGTAGCTTCACTCGATGTTTGATGCCCTATATTTAAAAACTGTCCGTGCCCATTGACACTGTTGATCATAATGATATGAAGCACATTATACTATATCTCCAGCCAATTTGACTGGGACCCAGTTCCCATAAGATTTGTGCGGACCCCTTTATCATTCCATCCACATGGTTGTGTTTTCCACAGATGATAGTGATGATGATGCCGATGTACCTGACGATCCCCATAAAGACGGTGACTTTATAGCTGAATCAAGTGATAGTGATATTGACTCAGAAGAAATATCTAATAGTGAACACGAAAACAGGGGTGCAGGTCGAAATTCCGAAAGATCAAAATTCAGAATGGCAAAAAATGCGAATGTCAAAATAGCGTTAGTAAAAAATGTAGAAAGGCTATAATATGGAAAGTCTATAAAGTAGTCAATCGAAAATTACGCACATCAAAATGTAGACACTTTTTTTAATTGAAATACAAACACAGAATGGGCAGAATTGCGAAGGGCAAAATATCGAATCGGGACGAAATCAAAGATCTAATAATTCGAATGGTTCAATGTGTAAAATCGTCAAGCTTCGAAACTTCACGTGTTCGAATATATTTCAACGGAAGGTCAAAAACTTGAAACGTTAGAATGTTGAACCATCGCAACACAAAAGGGGCAAAGTATCGAAAGTGTCAAACCGCTAGTTTTAGGTATTTCTTGTTTCTTACGCTACCAGGTGAGGCTCATAGATGGAGCTATAGAGTATAGCGACTACTGACGCAGACCTGGAAGCTGAATAATACTGGTTGAAACTTCGGTACGGTGAAATCTGTTTTATATTTATTTTGTATATATATGGGGCATTCCACGCGGAATCAACTATCTTAAAACAATTTTTTCATCGACAAGTTTTTGAATTATGGATTTCCAACCTTTTTACATTTCCACTTATTTCAAATTTTACAAAAATTCTTGAAAACGTTATTTTCATGCCAGTCATTTCAGGATCGCGATCGGTCCCATGATAGGCCGATTTTGCCAAATATTTTTTTGCGCCATTAGAAATTTTGTGATTACCTAAAATCCGAATGGTTACGTTTCGAAATTTCTGAAAAATTCTCAGAAATTTTATTTTTCATTTCAATAGTTTTGAGATCGATTCCATGGTGGAATCAATTGTTTTATATTTCTATTACACGTTGTGAACATTCTGGGATCGATTTCAAAATGAAATGAAAAATAAAATGAATTGAAATTTTTCTAAAATATAAAAAATAGTTCAACCTTGTGTTTAATTATTAAAATTTTTCCACATGCGATCGAAAGTGATGAAGAGAGTAATTTCGCCTACAGCGTAATTTAAACATGTTTTTCATTCAGACGAAAATTTAGGAACTCTTGAGAAATTCGAAACCGTTTCCACATGGATTTTTGGTAATTAAAGATTTTCAAAGTGCATGTAAAAAATCACCGATCAAATCTGCGATGGTGAGGGTTTTTATAGCAAAGTGAAGCGTCATGTCATGGCTAGCGGCTTACCAAACGCCGATTTACCGAACGCACTGTCCTTTTGGCGGTCACTTTCGGATTCCTCGGTCGTCTTCGATGATCTTCGGCTAAGTCTCGCAGCACGCTGTCCTTACGACAAGCTGAAAGTACAGTGCGCGCACTATGCGCGCGAACCCTATTTTTTGAATTTATAGTCTTCATGTCCGCACATATCCATTCAATGTTTTGAGCATTGCTTCGCCAATGTCTGGTATAGATATCACAGTGTGCTCACAATATTATTTCGGCGTGTTCCGGTACATATGGGGTAGTCCATGCCGTTTCGACCAACCCATGACCCCGACCCCCTCCGATTTCGAAATAAATTTTTTATATGATTTGCCGGTCTTCAAAATGCAACGTCAATTTTTTTCAGATTTTTATTATTTTTGGTTATTTTTTTTTAAATTTCCAGTCAACAAAAAATCGCCATGTTTTAAAAATCTGAAAAAATTCAATAAAATTCTACGAAATAAGATAATTTTTTCCATATTAATTCTATAGTGGTGTTCTCGAGGGGACACCCGGGGCAGGACTAAGCCAAGGAAAAAAGTGCAAGTCGGACCGTCTTATTTTTTCCAGACGTCAATTTTTGCGCCCAAATTAGTACCGCATAGTTGAAAATAAATTCCTTTTTTTTTACGTTCATTCAGAAATTTTTTTTTTTTTTTAAAGTGAAAAAAATAGAAAAACAAAAAAAAAAAATCATTTTATTTTCAACTATGCGGTATTATTTTAGGCACAAAAATTGACGTTTGAAAAAAAAAAGACAGCATCCGACTTGAACTTTTTCCCTTGGCTTAGTCCCGTCCCGGGTGTCCCCTCCAGAACACCACTATAAAATTAATATGGAAAAAATTATCTTATTTCGTAGAATGTTATTGAATTTTTTCAGATTTTTAAAACATGGCGTTTTTTTGTTGACTTTGGGAATTTTTAAAAAAATAACCAAAAATAATAAAAATCTGAAAAAATTTGACGTTGCATTTTGAAGACCGGCAAATCGTATAAAAAGTTTATTCCAAAATCGGAGGGGGTCGGGGTCATGGGTTGGTCGAAGAGGCATGGACTACCCCATATAGATTAGGGTGTCCGTTATTTACCAACTTGGTTTTTTTTTTCGCAGCGCCCCCTAAATTTTCAGTTTATGACCTGAAAAAAATTATCAGACTCATATAAGCCCTTAATATTTATATTAAACCGTGCCACAAAGACGATACATTTGCCATTTAAATAACATGGGGTTTCGGCATGTTTTACGTTTAATTTTTTTCCTCTTGAGCAAGTTAATATACAGCAATGAAAGGAACATATTTTTATAGGAAATTGAACGCTGTACAAAAAAGCTCTCTTATGATTTTTCGATAAATTCACTAGTTTAAAAGTTATCCAAGGTTAAAGTTGAACCTATAGTAATTTTCTAGATTTTTTTACTTTAACAGCAAAATTATCATTATTTATATAAAAGTAAATTGTATATTGCGAAAAATATCTAATTTCAACTGTATTATAGGTAAAATTATTGTAAAAAATTCAGGTAACTGAAAAATAATGTGACTGACGATTTGAGTCAAGTTCAAATTTTTGCAATTTATAACTATTTATATTTTTTAACATAGTGATTAACACAATTTTTCTGTCAAAGTAAAAAAATCTAAAAAAATTACTATAAGTTCAACTTTCACCTCATATAACTTTTCAACCAGTGAATTTATCGAAAAATCATAAGAGAGCTTTTTTGTATAGCGTTCAATTTTCTATAAAAATATGTGCCTTTAATGCCTTTAATGTGCCGCTATATTAAGGGCTTATATGAGTCTGATAATTTTTTTCAGGTCATAAACTAAAAATTTAGGGGGCGCTGCGAAACAAAAAACCAAGTTGGTAAAAACCGGACACCCTAATATAGATAGACTGCACGGTACGAAAAAAATTTCACACCCATTCACACTCTTCTGACTGAAGGTAAAGAAATCTTTCATGTTTTCACATTTTTATTTTATTTTTATGTTTTGCATTCTTGAAAGAATATATGCACTGTTTCATTCCTATATTATCTCCTATTCATGATGTATAAAATATATTTTTCATAAAACGACGAAAGTAGTAGAAGGGGGGTAAAGAATAATCGTTAGTCGCAAAGTGTAGTACCAAAATAAATAGATATGAGAAAGATTGAAAACTGTAAGCCAGTCTACAATCGAGACGTCAATATCCAGTACTGGCCATGTAAACAGAAAAAAATTAAATTATTCTTTATAGCAAATGAAAAATGACCGCTAAAAGTTATTCATTATTCATGAAAAAAATTGTTCATTTACAAATCGCCACTATAGGAAATAGAGAACTTAACATATCGTAAGTTTTGAATTTCACTCATGTTTATTCAATTTTAGCACTACACTTTCGAAGAACATTTGTTTTTTTTTCTTACTTTACGTCATCACTTTCATTGTCTTCTGGAAAAGATATAATATAAATCCACCATAGTAGAAAGTGAAGAAGAAAATAGTAGCTATATTCTGTCTAGGATGTAAAAAATAAATCTTGAAAAATTCCAACTTTTGTTACACTACTTTGTGGCCGGAAGAAGGATTATTTTTCGCAAAAGCTTCGTTGGCCCCTAACATTTACGTACATAAAGATAATTTAATTTTTTTATTTCCTCGTGATGTCTTTGGAATGAATTAATATACCTCTGCTATCAACTTTTAGCGAAAAAATGAACCAATATTATTTATTTGTTGTTCATCTAAATGTGGCATGGCAGGGTATAAGGCCTTGATTGCGGCTTGAGTCTCTCTCCGCAAACACACATGTACTCTTACGTTGAATTCATCGGATGTATTCGTACGTGTTGTTTTTAGCCGATTTTCAAATTAAAAGGCTGTACTCTGAAAAATATTTTTGCATCTAAAAAACGCGATGTACTCTTTTTACAAATAAAAAGAAAACCGAAGAGAAAAGTGTCGTGAATCAGTTTGGATGATATAATATATTATTCATTCCAAGAAGAATATCTATAAGACGGAACAAAAACTGCAGCTTCAAGAAAGGACTGTTCGCATGAGAATCTTTAACTTCAGTTTTCACAGGTAAGTGAATGTTATGAATTATAAAACTATGCCCGTCGCTGATCCATGTTTTACAAACTCGCGTGATGATTTTAGAAACAGGTGAACAAGAAATAACTTAATTTTACAGAATTTCAAATTGAGATTTGGCATCAAAATATAAGGGGCATGAAAAATTGTCATATCTAGTTGGATTTGCACGTGTATGTTTACGATAAAAAAATCGACTTCTGATTTTTTACTAGCGATTACCCATAATATTCTGGTCGTAGTTTATTTCCAGTAATTATACATTAGTTTGTACGGTATCCTGCTACTTATTAGACCGCAATTTCCCATTTCAAGCTGAAGTACCCGTTTTGCTCCAGTCATCTCCATCAAAAATTACAAATTGTGCCATGTTCGTATTTGCGAAAAAAATTATATTTATAACAACAAAATAGCTTCCCAGCGGCCGTTCTCAACGCGCAAATCGCAAACGGTGCGTAGTAACGGAAAATTGCATATTTAGAATTCTGAAAACCAAGAAATTTCGTACAAAAAAGTCTTCGAAGGGACATATCTAAGAATTTAGATGAGGCGTGAGAAGCGTTGAAAGGTGCGTGATAAAAATGACACATTTTTCTTACGTGCATCTTACGAAGTGTTTCATTATTCAAAAAACTTTGTTCGAGTTATAACCAATTGAACATTCATTTTTAATGCGCTATTAATTTATTTTCAGAAACTACCGTATTTTCTGAATAATATAAGTACAAAAACGTCACTATAGTATCAATATTAACGAAGTTATGCGAGTTGCGAGAATATCTGTTGCCTTATACTCGAGTGTGCCTTGTTTCAATTCTCGCATATTCTCTACCCGGCGTAAGACACCGCTGCGACCACCCCAACCGTAGTCCTGTTTAGGTCGAACGACGACTCTACCAAAAAGTATAAAATAAGCGCGCTGCTTCAGTGTCAACATCATTCGTTATTCATGCGTTGTATTAACCAGTGTCATTACGTTGCAATAGCTTGAGCCGCCCTTACGTTCAGCCGCCTTTGTTAAGTGTTATTTGCATTATATTATTTCATAGTTTTGATATTTTCCTTATTATGTAATCGTTAGTAATTGAGTGTGCTTATTCTTAAAAAACAATTGGTGTGTGGCAGGTGTAGGTGTAGTTCTCGTTATCTTTAATTTCATTATTCTGTCAGTATTCTTTTAATTTATATCATTATTTTATCAAACATTTTTTTATCGCGTGTGTCTCGATTTGTGTGTTGTTTTATTTGACTCTTAATTAACATTGAGCAATAAAACATGCCGCGAAGACCACAAAGACGATTACCGTTGACTGCCAGGATAAAAGACGGAAGAATTTTTCAAAAGAGTGGAGTGTCTCCGGCAGGAATTATGTAAGATACAATCGAATATTTTTTATTGTATTATCTGGTTTTACACGACCGTTGACTAGCATACATACTAGGGTGGTTATTTCAGTTTTGGCAAAATTTTTTCGTTTTTAGAAAGATGTCGGCCCGTCTGTCGGTTTGTCCGACAAACTCGTACGTTGATCTCGAAAACGGCTCGATGTAAAAATCTGAAACTTATAGGACTTTACAATCAAATGATGGGCATGAGAAATTACCATGTCCCGTTCAATATTCGAACGTTTGCTTCTATCGGAAATAAATTGACTTTCAATTCCATCTATCTACACAAAGAAAAATTTATCATAGAATTCTGGTAGTTTGGGGACAGACGGCTCTGATCGAACTAGATTATATTGTATCGACAACGAGAAAATATGGTAGATCTCTTCATCAAAGCCGCCTGTTGCCAAGCTACAGTAAAACCCGCTTAATACGATTCTCTAGGGATCGAACAAAAAAAGTCTCTTAAAAATGTGTATAAAAATAGGGTACAATGAGTTTATACACAGTTATACAGTATGATGTATAGTACAGTTTACGTTCATATATCTTATTGATTAAAATACGAGTCCATCTTTTGCTGTCGGAGATTCTTAGCAGATTCAGCAAAATGTCATTTCCGATGGAATTAAGTTTACTGAGCTCGTGATCGCTCGAGTTGATGGATGGAAGATATTGCCGTATTTGTACGATGGACAGGCAGACTGAATCGCGCATAGCGTGAATACAAGAGCGTTATAACCGGGCGGGGGGGGGGGGGGGGGAATAGTTACAATGTAAAGACTTAGCAAAGTGTTGGGACCAGTAAAAATGAGCGTATTACGCGGAAATTCATATTAGCCGAGATCGTATTTAGCGTGTTCTACTATACCATAATTGTATGGTAGCTTCTATGATAAATTTTTCTCCGTGTATACAGACACACTCAATTTACATGATAACGACATTCAAAATGTATTTACTTATTTTGTATGAAATATGAGTATGGGGTACATATATATTAGGGTGTGTCAGAAAAAAAAACGATTTCTGGCTACGTTTCTAACGGATAGTTCTCGTCAGCACAAAGAGATTCCCCGCTCGAAAAATTTCGTACGTCAAGACTAAGTGGTTCCGAAACTTTTTTTTAGTCATTGGTTGTAGAGTGAATATCACATTTTATTATTTTCATAATTTTAATTTATTAATTTTTTTCGGATACAGAATTTCAAAAATTGTTTACAAGTCAATATCTTTTTGAAAAATATTGAATAACTACAAAACTATGTGAATTGACACGAAAATTGATTTTTTTGTGTATTAATCAAATGGGAAACTAGAAAAAGTTTCGGAACCACTTAAGCTTGACGGAGAAAAATTTCACTATGTGGGATTCTTCTTCTGGATAAGACCTAGTGACTTGAAAAGTAGCACCATGAAAATTAAATAAAAAAACTCAAACTTACACACCCTAATATATATATATTGTAACGTGGCAAAACGTTTGACCTCCTCCTAACCAGCCTTACGCGCGTACCTAGTCCCGCACGAGTATCGAGTACCGATTCCGCTATTCGAATTCTTACCGCCCTCGTCCACAGGAGCCATGTTGGTCACCTGGCGAGGCACGCCGCTGACCGGCAACGAGCAGCGCTCACCGGACGGGTGGCACAGGTGAGAATTACTGATAGCGGAAAAGCCGGTCAGTCCATGTTCGTCCCGCGTGTTGCGAGCCTCGTGCCAAATAAACGTGTGACGACCGTGAGCTTCCCAAGAGAGAGAGAGAGAGTGAGAGAGAGTGAGAGTGCCCTGTATTCCCTCCGTGAGAGTTCCTGGATTTTACCCTGGTGTTTTCTGGACTGGTTGAACCTCGGAAGCGGTAAATACGACGACTCGGCGGATTTGACGAACACGTGTGGCTGACTGAGTGCAGTCAACGTAAGAGTACCGTGCCGAAACCGTCGCCGATCGAGGTAAGATCTGTCCGGTTACCCATAAAACCCTAGTCCCGGTCCCCAATACCCTATACAACCCCGTGAGTTCCCTAAAACATCCCTAAAACCTCGAGAGCGAGTCCCTGACCGTTGCGAGAGTTTTCAAACAAGTCCCGTACCCCACGTGGTCCGCGCACTGCGTGTTAGTGTGCCGGTTTCGTCCCCGCTGCGCACCTAACGTCTCGCGAGTCCCGGCCGCCATCTTGTCGAGTCGTCTGCTGTCACGCGTCGCAGTAGTCTGCAGCGAGGCAGAGGCTCAGGCAATTCCCCAAGTGTCGTGCGAGAGTGTACCGACCCCCACTCCCTTCCCCGCCACAGCTGTTCGGCAGCGGAGTCTCTCGCCGCTAACGCGGTGTGTTCTCCGTTCAACGAGAGCGTGAGTGAGGGAAGTATACCCGATCCCGAGCGTGTGAGAGAGAGAGTGTGAGAGTGAACTACTCCTAGTAGCAGTATTATTCATATTTTTCATTATTTATTCTTTGAATTATTTATTTGCTATTGTTAATTAGTAGAGTAGAGTCACGTTATATTATATTATATTTTGTATCCTAGACGCCAGGTAGCGGGCGGTAATTCGCGACCTTTTCTTTTTTTCTTTTTTTTAATAAACATTTTAGTTAAACATATTTTTTTTCGTATCGGTGTCTTTATTCATCGCCCCCACCATATCCCTCTACCGATCCCTAGAGTTAGTCCCGAGCGAGAGAGCGAGAGAGAGGACTTCATCCCCGAAGTCTGGCGCCCAGCAACCACCCCTAATCTACGTTGGAGCCAGGTTTGTTTTCGGATTTATTTTCCTGGGTCACCCGAGCTCGGGAAATTGCCGTTACAAAAGTGGCGCCCAACGTGGGGCCCGAATAAAGACACTTCGGGTAGGCCGAATCCACCCCCTATCTGTGCTGCCGCGGTTTTTCTTTTTTTGATTTTTTGAGAGTAGTAGCTTGAGTGTGTGCGTTGTGAGAGTGAGAGTGAGTTGTGTTTGGTTGTTATCAGTCAACACCCCCCCCCCCCCCCCCTCTGATTTGGTTAACGTCTCAGCAGCGATGGGCAACGTCACCCCCGCGCAAGTGGAGGAAGACCACCCTCGCTCAGGGAGAGAACCCGACGAGACGGACGCCTTCATCACCTGGGTGTGCAGCTTGTCAGAGCTAGGGCTCAACACCCTCCTTACTCGCCTCCGCCTACAGTCCAATGGCACGCCCGATGAGCGAAGGTGGCGCCTTTTGAGGTACCACCAGCTCTTCCGCCATTGCGACGTCACGTGGGTGGCTGAGAAGGATGAGTTACCCTGCACCCCAGCCCCACCCCCCGAAACTCCCCGATACCCCCCGCTTCTACCCCTAACCCCACACCCCCGCCCGCCTGTTCCGGAAGTCCCGGTCCCTGCACCCTGGCCTTGCTGGTCTACGCCCTCCCCACGGGCGAGCCACGGCCTTGGGACCGATGCGTACGTGAGCACCCCCCGTGGTACGTCTGCAACAGCCCTCCCTCCGCAGTACGAGTCCGCGGGTAGAACGCTGCCCAACACGTTACCGCGCCGTGAAGTTCCGGAAGAGCTGACCTGGGAGCCCGCCACTCCTGGCTACCCCGCGTGCTTCAGTGCACCCCCGCGGGTCCCAGCCACCCCGAGTGAGTACACCGGCTACCCCCCGGCTACCCCCGGCAACCCTCCATACCCTCGGGAGACGGACGTGGCCTCAAGGCGAGACGCGTACAGGCCGGGGACCCCGGTCCCGTCTAGCGACCAGGCCCCTCCATACTTAGACCCCGAGACCCTACCCCTACTCCCCGAAGACCCCTCAGACCCGTTCCCCAACCTGTACCCGCACTCCTGGCCGCGTGGAGATCCGTACCCGGTATCCACGGCCGCCCCCGAGAGGGCCAGTAGGCCGGAGTTAGCGTGCCAGAGCCACGCGGCCAACTCCGTGCTGAGCCAGGCCAGCCCCGCCACCCCCACCCCCGAGAGCGGTCCAGTTCCGGTTCCCGCGAGCGGCGCAGCGCTGATCGCTGCCCTAGACGAAACGCCCGCGAAGTCCCGAACCCGCCGCCGAGGGAAGAAGAAGAGAGAGAGCGCCCCCGTCCCTACCCAGAACCCTGCACCCCCAGCCCTGATGTCCCTCACCCTCCCCGCCCCTCCAGCACTGATGGCTACAGCAGCCTCCGCACAGCCTGCCAACGGTCAACCGGTGGTCCCCTCAGAGGGTGCGGCGACCCCCGGGTACCCGGCCGGCTGTTTCCGGTGCTACGCCCCAGGTCACTTCGTGAGAGAGTGCCCCCACCCCCCCTCCTACACCGCGTGCTCCCGGTGCCGAACCCCAGGAGCCACCGACGCGACCTGCAGCCGATGCTCAGGACCTGCGCCGGAGAACGCTTCCCTGCCCGCCCCCGGTACTCGGTTTCGAGAGAGCCAAGGAGACTCCCGGTACTACCTTCCGGTTGAAGTCGCCGGGAAACGCCTCGACGCCCTCTTCGACCCCGGGTCCAGCCATACATACATCGGTGGACCCGCCATCGCCGAGTTTCGAGCCCTCCTTCCCCGCCTCAGACCCCGGGACCAGAGCGGCATTATCTACCCCAACGGTGCCGTTGATGCCGTCGCCGGCGAGCTGGAAGTGCCAGTTCGCATCGGCAAAAAGACCTGCCCCATCGTCGTCGGAGTCGCGCCGTCGGTTGGATACCAGTGCATCCTGGGCCTGGATACCGTCACGGCTTTCGGACTCAGTGTCGACTTTGGGAAGGGTACCTGGCGGATGTCGCCTGGGACAGGTTCCACCCCCACCCCCGAGAGAGACTGAATTCCCGAACCCCACACCCCCGAGAGAGAGAGAGATTCCCCCCCCCCCCCCGAGAGAGAGAGAGTCCCGGGTCTCCTCGCCAGCCAGTTCGCCTGGCCGTGCTGATGGATCAAACCCCAGTCCCGGCCCCTAACAAAACCCCTGTGACCCCGCGAACTCCTCCTGGTCTCGACACCGATAGCCGTAGCTACCGATCGAGTCTGGTAGAGTCGGAGGTTGCGGAAGCGTCCGGGTAAACCCGTACGTTCCGTTTGGCGGAGGGGTGTTGTAACGTGGCAAAACGTTTGACCTCCTCCTAACCAGCCTTACGCGCGTACCTAGTCCCGCACGAGTATCGAGTACCGATTCCGCTATTCGAATTCTTACCGCCCTCGTCCACAGGAGCCATGTTGGTCACCTGGCGAGGCACGCCGCTGACCGGCAACGAGCAGCGCTCACCGGACGGGTGGCACAGGTGAGAATTACTGATAGCGGAAAAGCCGGTCAGTCCATGTTCGTCCCGCGTGTTGCGAGCCTCGTGCCAAATAAACGTGTGACGACCGTGAGCTTCCCAAGAGAGAGAGAGAGAGTGAGAGAGAGTGAGAGTGCCCTGTATTCCCTCCGTGAGAGTTCCTGGATTTTACCCTGGTGTTTTCTGGACTGGTTGAACCTCGGAAGCGGTAAATACGACGACTCGGCGGATTTGACGAACACGTGTGGCTGACTGAGTGCAGTCAACGTAAGAGTACCGTGCCGAAACCGTCGCCGATCGAGGTAAGATCTGTCCGGTTACCCATAAAACCCTAGTCCCGGTCCCCAATACCCTATACAACCCCGTGAGTTCCCTAAAACATCCCTAAAACCTCGAGAGCGAGTCCCTGACCGTTGCGAGAGTTTTCAAACAAGTCCCGTACCCCACGTGGTCCGCGCACTGCGTGTTAGTGTGCCGGTTTCGTCCCCGCTGCGCACCTAACGTCACGCGAGTCCCGGCCGCCATCTTGTCGAGTCGTCTGCTGTCACGCGTCGCAGTAGTCTGCAGCGAGGCAGAGGCTCAGGCAATTCCCCAAGTGTCGTGCGAGAGTGTACCGACCCCCACTCCCTTCCCCGCCACAGCTGTTCGGCAGCGGAGTCTCTCGCCGCTAACGCGGTGTGTTCTCCGTTCAACGAGAGCGTGAGTGAGGGAAGTATACCCGATCCCGAGCGTGTGAGAGAGAGAGTGTGAGAGTGAACTACTCCTAGTAGCAGTATTATTCATATTTTTCATTATTTATTCTTTGAATTATTTATTTGCTATTGTTAATTAGTAGAGTAGAGTCACGTTATATTATATTATATTTTGTATCCTAGACGCCAGGTAGCGGGCGGTAATTCGCGACCTTTTCTTTTTTTCTTTTTTTTAATAAACATTTTAGTTAAACATATTTTTTTTCGTATCGGTGTCTTTATTCATCGCCCCCACCATATCCCTCTACCGATCCCTAGAGTTAGTCCCGAGCGAGAGAGCGAGAGAGAGGACTTCATCCCCGAAGTCTGGCGCCCAGCAACCACCCCTAATCTACGTTGGAGCCAGGTTTGTTTTCGGATTTATTTTCCTGGGTCACCCGAGCTCGGGAAATTGCCGTTACAATATATATATATGTATATATGTATATATATATATATATATATATATATATATATATATATATATATATATATATATATATATATATATATATATATATATATATATATATATATATATATATATATATACATATATACATATATATATATATATATATATATATATATATATTTTTTTTTTTTTTTTTGATTCTTTCAAATTGAAGAAATGTTATTCCGTGCTTAAACCAATGGGTCATTCGATGTCAAATCGACCAATGGTTGGCATCGACCCCTTTCGATTTCGATGAATTTTTTCAGAAGTTTTCTTTTATCATAAAACGAAGTTCTGCCAAAGGAAAAAAAAAAAAAATTTTTTTTTGAAAGTTATGCAAAATTGAAAATTTCACCATTTTTCGCATTTTTCAAGTTCATTTTTGAAATGTCTCGAAAACGATTATAGTGATAAACATGGGCTCGGATTTGTTTTAAAGGGGATATTTGGGGCTATGAAAAAAAAAATATTTTGAAAAAAATTTCCGAAAAATGATGAACTGGCACAATTTTGAAATTTGAAAAATCGTAAAAATTGAAGTTCAGTATTGAATTTTGGGCTCAATTTTTTTTATATAATGCCTTTGATTGAGCTAAAAATATCCTGAAATTTTTCAAAAGAAATGAAATTTTAGAGTGTTTATTTTTTCTTCAAAGATATAAATTTTTGAATTTGCATAAAAATAACAAAAATTCGCAACTTCTAAATAAAGTAAAGTTGAGCAAATATTTAGTTTTGTAATTTTGAGCAATAAAAAATTTAATCTACTACATAAGAACGTAAAAATAATAACGATTTCGATTTCATAAATTTCCTATAAAATATTTTTGTAATTGCAACAATTCTTATACATTTTTTTTATTTTTTTTTTTTTTTGATAAAACAAAAATATTTTATAATATACGTAGTGTTGATTTTCACTTCACTGTCACTTTTTGTGCTGACAAGCCATAATCGCTATCCTTTAGTCCAAGACATCAGTTGAAAAAATTTCGTAAACAAAAAATGTTAGTGATAATGTTCGTACCAAATTTTAAATGCATTGGAACTATCGATAAATCGTGGACACCGTTCTGGATATCCTGGCTTTGAGAAAGAACCATATGAATCATTTATACAATGTTCATGTTGTGGAAAATTGAACTGTACTTCACGTGGTGATGTTTTTCCACTCAGCTATCCTGAAGCTGCTGAAAATATATCGTTTGAAAGTATCAGAAGCTACATGAAGAGGTGCCGTAGAGCTGTGTATCCACCTGCACCAGATAGCATCCGAGAATTTGTTGAGAGACTTCTCGATCCACAATTCGCAAGGAATTTGGAGTATGAGACTGGTCGCCTCACAGTGGCACTGATAACAGACGGCGGTGGTGATAGCCACGCTCTGTTCTTTGACCAAAATTTCGTGGAAAATGAAATGCGGGACGTCACGAAACTGTTCATAGATGGAACATTCCGGACTACACCCGCCATCGAGGATGCTCAACAGCTTGTGACTGTTATAGGGATAAGGTTAAACCACGTAAGAAATGTTCAGCTTTTTTTTGCTCTACAAATTTATACAGAATGAAAATTTGCGCAAGTACGTGGCTTAATTTCGGAAATAATCCATTCTTTCATAAATTTTTGTCATTTAGTTTGAAAAAAAAAAAAAATATATCGACGGCTGAGCGGAACAACATCGTATCTCAGAATTTGGTTCAACAATATCGTATCTCAGAATTTGTTCCAAAAACATCGTATCTCAGAATTTGCTCCAAAAACATCGTATCTCAAAATTTGGTTCAAGAACATCGTATCTCTGTGTATAAGATATAGGAGATACGATGTTGTTGGACCAAATTTTGAGATACGATGTTTTTGGAGCAAATTCTGAGATACGATGTTTTTGGAACAAATTCTGAGATACGATATTGTTGAACCAAATTCTGAGATACGATGTTTATATATATATAATATATATATATATAAAAAAAAAAAAAAATTGATTATTTTTTTTCCTAATTCTGACAGAAAAATTGGTTGCTAGGCACCTTTAGAAGGTACTCACCGAATACGAGCTCTTAATACTGATAGGAAGATACTCCGCATCAGAGTTTTCCATTTTTACTGCAGTCTCATATGAAAAAAACCAAATCTCATTATTTATCAATTGTTCAGCATATGTCTATACATATTTTCGTAGGAAATTGAGCGCCCTACGAAAAAGCTCTCTCATACTTTTTTCACAAATCTAACCATTCAAAAGATATTCAAGGTCAAAGGTTGAAGAATTTTCGAAGTTTTTTTTTTTTTTTTTAATAATTTTGTAACTTCCTGAAAAGTAATCATTGTCAAATGAACAAGACATATTTTTGTAGGAAATTGAACGATCTACAAGAAACGTCTCTTGTGTTTAATCGATTGCTCTAACCGTTTAGAAGATATTCTAAATATCGTATCCGAATTCCAATGCGTACTGATTTTAATAGTTTTTTAATAACTATTTCGAATATATCCATTTAATTCATGAATTTTAGAAATATTCATGAAAATTTGAGTTCATATCGATCGAAAAAAAGTTCTTAACGTATGTTTAATTTTTTGTTCGAGAATATATTTTTTTTTTTAATCAATTTTTTTACGCATTGGAATTCGGATACGAATATCTTCTAAACGGTTAGAGCAATCGATTAAACACAAGAGACGTTTCTTGTAGATCGTTCAATTTCCTACAAAAATATGTCTTGTTCATTTGACAATGATTACTTTTCAGGAAGTTACAAAATTATTAAAAAAAAAAAAAAAAACTTCGAAAATTCTTCAAACTTTGACCTTGAATATCTTTTGAATGGTTAGATTTGTGAAAAAAGTATGAGAGAGCTTTTTCGTAGGGCGCTCAATTTCCTACGAAAATATGTGTAGACATATGCTGAACAATTGATAAATAATGAGATTTGGTTTTTTTTATATGAGACTGAAGTAAAAATGGAAAACTCTGATGCGGAGGATCTTCCTATCAGTATTAAGAGCTCATATTTGGTGAGTACTTTCTAAAGGTGCCTAGCAACCTATTTTTCTATGTCAGAACTGAAAAAAAAAATAATCAATTTTTTTGATCCACCCTAATATATATATCTTTAAGAAGCGGATTGGAGTATATTATTGGGTAGATTTTTCTGAGCATTTAGGCGTAGAGAACGCTTCTGTTGCAATTTTGTCTAGGTAGACCCCCTTTTTTGTATTTTGACTGGATTACGAGTCAGCTCACATAATTTTGCACATCTACATTATTTTCCCTGCGTTTTCAAATACCCAATACCCGAAATTATATCATCGTAGTAGATGTTTGAGGTAACAAATTATACTTATGAAAAATTTTTGGCAACTCTAAAATGTTCCGAAAATTTCACATCATTTGGCTTCAGATAACGTATTTTGAGAAGTTCAAAATTATTAGATATTTTTTTCTTTATAGGGAATACCGTTTATGTGGATCGTTATGTCCCGAAAAACGCAAGCAGCCTATACAGCTGTGTTAGAATACGTACGGGAACATGTGGTCCCAAATAACAGAATCCAGTTAGTAATGACTGATTTTGAACGGGGCTTACGGAACGCGATTTCGCAAGTCTTTCCTGATGCCCACATCACAGGATGTAATACACACCACGACAGGGTATATACTTCACATTTAATTTCTATATATAGACAATTTCGTAAGAGCACGGTTTAGTCGCGGAGAATATGATTCGTACAAGTAATTAGGAAATGAAAGAGACAGAGCGGCAGAAAGGGATAGATGGGTAATGCACATATTCAGGTTTAAAGGAACAACAAACCACTTTTTCCAGGCACTTTATCAAAAAGCGAAATCTGTGGGACTAAGTACCCTTCTCAGGCAAGACGATAACGCCAAAGAATTTTTCAAAAAAATATTGGCCCTCGCCTACTTACCCGCCAACTTAATTCGCGACCAATTCGCTAGGCTTGAAAACGAATTGGACAGAAATTTGAAAAGAAGGTTCAGTAGATTCCTGCAGTATTATAAAAGATACTGGCTGCAAATTGTCAAGCCTGAGGGTTTTAGTGTGTACGGACTGGCCAGGCGGACAAACAATATTTCTGAGTCCTACAATAGTAGATTAGCGCACAATTTAGAGGTACACCCGTCGCCTTGGGATTTTGTCTGTAAGTATCGATAATATGGAAAGGATATATGCCACAGTAAGCCTTATTCCGTGCAACGGAGAATTATTAATTCACAACTGTTGTGTATTATGAAAAAGGCAAGCTTCTCAAATTACAATCACACGCGAAGGCGGACGTTCGGAGACTTAGAAATAATTGCCAAATTAGGAGACACGCACGTTACGCTAGCATCTACAAACAAAAACAGCTTGTTAGAGGTAAACTAAATATTATTACTGAAATTCAGATGTCCCGCATGCCAGAACACTATGCAAATAGTTTCAATACGTAAACTGCTGATGTCGAAAATCATTAAACCTATGACGGGTGATATGCATACAAACATATAATTTTATTATTATGATTATTCTGTCCAGCATGGAGAGAGTTACATATGCTAGCCATCACTGTGCCTGAGTTTTTGGAAGAAGCGGCATCGTTGAAAGGAGATGTCAGCTTTTTTTTAGCTAGAGCCGTCGATAATGAAAGGGAAGGCGGGGATTATGAACTGCGGGAAGCGCCAATAACGATACCTCCAGGTAATATTCGCAAAATTGTAATGTGAGAATGATATTGTATGACAATGCGACATGTTATTTTTGAAATTTACAAATGCTTGATAGTAGGCTGTTTCGTAGCCCATCGTACCAGACCTATTGGAACTGCGTTTCTCACTTGAAATGTAGTTAATTATCTCCTATACCTCGATTCAGTCCACAAGCATTACGGTCAACAATAACCATTTTTACTTAAAGTGTTCTAACGACAACAAGAAATTCTAAATCTATATCATCATTTCTCGTATTTTTTCACAGCGAATGATCCAGATTTTGATCGGGACGTATTTGCCGATGATCCGCCGCATTGGCTTATGGATGTTGCGGAAGTCCCACGACTGGCAGTGGCGAATGGTAATAGAATTGAAATGAATTGATCAAAGTAGATTTGATGATTGGTCAGGAAAGTAAAGAATAATTTTCAATAGATGTGATATTCGTTCATGCAATGGTACTACATCATCATAATGTTTGATGCTCATTGATGATGCATAAATTAGTAACAATTTTAAACCTTAAAACATGGCTTCAGATGCTCCAGAGAATGAACGTGGCTGGTCGGATAGTTCGAGCCACGAGTCGGACGACGTGGAAAATCCAAATGTGATCGGTAATGATTGAGTATTTGTAATTAACTTTATCGATGATTTCGTTCATATGAATTCATAACTGCAGCGCTTGTGTATTGTACACCACCACATGCAAATTTTCTATATAGGGAAAATTTGTTATTATTACGTGATTCGGCCAGTGATACGAATCGTTATCGGATTTTTAAAATGGAGATTTCGCTATTATACGTTTGGTATGATTGATAAATTGTATCGAATATTCGTGTAGGAACTCAACATTTTGCGAGATAATCTCATTAATACTGTTTATAAAAGTATAATGATAACTCTATTTGTAATGTACGAGATCGATCTGCGGTCAAGCGATGTTGCTTTGAATAATTTTTTTATTGTTATTGCACCATAGACGAAGATTTCCAACCAGTCGCCGAGGTGCCAGATGTTCACAACCAAGACGAACAAGCACGACCACACATTATTGGTAAGTGATGCAAAATTATAACAAACTTGATTTGCATCAAATGCTTTAAATATTTTTCTATCCTTTTTGCCTGACAGATGAAGTCCTCCAACCAGCCGAGGTGTCGGAAATTGATGACAACGACGACGGACAAGCACGACCGCACAATATTGGTAGGTCTAACAAAATTGTATCAAACTTGATTCGCGTTCTGTACGAGATTGACCTTCAGTTGTAAGATAGGAAATTTTCTTCCACCAAATGCTTTGAATAATTTTGTATTGTTTTTGCACTGAAGACGAAGGAGTCCATCCAGCAGTAGTGCTGGATCTGGATGGAAATTTGAACGGTGGCCAAAATAACGTCAACCATGACGAACGTGGTTTGCCACTACCAAACAACATTGGTAAATATTATGAATCTCTTATTGATTCTGTGATTCTAGATATTTGAGCGAAATCACATTGAGCTCTAAATGTGTTGCAATAATAGAACTTTTCAATTTATATTAACATAATATCTCAATATAATAATAATATCACAGCGCGACGCACCCGAAAACGGCCCAAAAAAAGAAGAGCTGGAGTACCTGCAGCTCCTTCAGCACCGACTTCGCAGATGAAGCAATCGCGAAACAAAAGGCGAAAACGTGAGAGACTTTACTTTAAATTGAATTAAATAAAAAAATACACTCAATTTTATATAAAATTTCAGATATGCGAGAGAAAAAAAAACTGCGTTTGGCAGAAGAACGAGAAGTGGCCCTACAGATAGCTCGAGCAGAATCAGCGCGGCTACAGGTAGAATTAGCTGCAGCTCGTGCCGAAGCAGAGAATCAACAGCGAGTGGTTGAAGAGAATGGTAATAACATCATTATTTCTCACTTATACGATAATAAAAGCAAGTATAAAATTCCAAATATTGTTATGCCATTAGAGGTGCTTGTTAACTTTGGTATAGACCGATGCCACTTTCCGTAATAATTGTGACACAACATAGACAAATTTCAAATCATCAATTTTAGGTTTCAAATAGAACTTGTTTCGTATGATGTTTGAATTATACATAATTTATTGCAGTCGATTCCACCTTTATCGCATTTAACATTTACCTAACCTTATGTCAAGAGCTAGGGACCAGAAGGGCATAAGCCTGCAAAAAAAAAATCGAAGTTACGCCTTTCTGGCAGCATACTCCTGTTATGGGGCTCACGTGTTAAACTTCTAGATACACCCATACACCCTTGCGGCAGCCAATTCATTAAAAGTCATAAAAATGTGGGTTACACCTTTCCGGCCCTTAGCCCTCGATATGACCACATCGACATTGAATTCCCATAGAATCACATTACCCCTACGATCTCTTGTACGTAGTTCATGTTATGTTGTAATGATGTTATTACTGATTCTTTATTGTGGGCATAATGACATCGACGTTTACGTTAAATCAAATCGGTTGTACAGCATTAGTCATATAAGCTTATCAAAAAATAAAAAATGTGTCAATTCGTTTCACACCATCATGGTTACTATAGAAAATGGTCAATATGATACTTGAAAAATTACAAACTAGTCATGCTTTCGTATAACTTATTTTTGAGAATTCTGAGAATTGTTTTAAAATAGATTGACAGTTTAAATTATTTGGGAAAATAGATGCCAATGAAATAGAGAAAGATAGATAGATAAATAGTATTTTATAGAGAAAGAGAGAGGGAATACATGGAATTCAAAAGAAAAGAATAAAAACGTATCCACCCATGGAACAGGACCCCTAGGGCATGGAGCATTTAAAGCAATATCATGATGTGGAAAATTTGTCTCAACTACATGAAATAAATTCGAAACATAAAAGAATAATAGCATAATGTCACTTGCGCAAGTTGATATAATACATTCTTAAATGTCGCGCAAAACTAAAGGTAGCTGTAATCTTACACCGCGATTCATGCCCAGGTATTGGTTTTTATTATTGCGAGTGAATTCCGTTCATTAAAAACTAGATGATAGTGGAGAAGAACACGAGCGTCTGCACTGTACCCTGCCGTCAGGCAGCAGATACCGTAGGTCCGCTTCTCTTAGGAGTTAACGTGGACCAAGGTGTCCGCCGGCGTTCGATTCGGACGCTGGAGGGAAATGCGACGCTTGTGTTGTTTCCACAGCTCATAATGTGTATTACCAAGTAGACTCACTTCACATGTCAGCTATTAATTATGTGAGCAAAAATAATTCATTTGCAAATTTTATTCATTATTAACAAGTGGATGATAGTTTAGAGGGACACGAGCGTCTGCACTGTACCCTGCCGTCAGGCAGCAGATACCGTAGGTCCGCTTCTCTTAGGAGTTAACGTGGACCGAGGTGTCCGCCGGCGTTCGATTCGGACGCTGGAGGGAAATGCGACGCTTGTGTTGTTTCCACAGCTCATAATGTGTATTACCAAGTAGACTCACTTCACATGTCAGCTATCAATTATACGGGCAAAAATAATTCATTTGCAAATTTCATTTATTAAGAATCGGATGATAGTTTAGAGGGACACGAGCGTCTGCACTGTACCCTGCCGTTAGGCAGCAGATACCGTAGGTCCGCTTCTCTTAGGAGTTAACGTGGACCGAGGTGTCCGCCGGCGTTCGATTCGGACGCTGGAGGGAAATGCGACGCTTGTGTTGTTTCCACAGCTCATAATGTTTATTACCAAGTAGACTCATTCCACATGTCAGCTATCAATTATACGGGCAAAAATAATTCATTTGCAAATTTCATTTATTAAGAAGTGGATGATAGTTTAGAGGGACACGAGCGTCTGCACTGTACCCTGCCGTTAAGCAGCAGATACTGTTGGTCCGCTTCTCTCAGGAGGTAACGTGGACCGAGGTGTCCGCCGGCGTTCGAGTCGAGCGCTGGAGGGAAATGCGGCGCTTGTGCTTCTTCGAAGCTATGGATGTACATACATTTTAATCACGATGCGTATCAACGCGCGAGCTTTAAAAAGTCATTTTTTGAAATTAAAACGTGAAGTTCGCGATTTCCCGAGTTTATTTTCTTCGTGTTATAAAATTCAATCTATGTTATCTATCTATTTATCTATCTATCTGTATATATTACTATCTATCTATTACAGGTAGATATCGAGTCACATAGACGACGCTACTTTAACAAATTGTTGATAGATTATCGAGCCATTTGAATTACTCTCATAAAAACGTTTATATCTCACGTATGTACGTGTCCTCTACGATGAATTTACTGCCATGTGAAATTTTATACGGCTTGACCATGTATGTATGTACATACATACCTATAACTGATCATTCGAAACGTCTTTGTCATTTCACAATACTGAATACATATGACTCGAAGTATGTAAATACTTCTTGTTATTGTTTTATTTTACAGCTCTGTGTCGGGTCTGCTTACTCCAAAATGCAACGCACACTTTTCTGCCATGTGGCCACCGATGCTCCTGCGCCACATGCGCAGATAGATTGTGGAATCAAGAGGAGTATCGGCAATGCCCTCTTTGCAGGACGGTAACCGGGCAGGCTCCTGTGAGGATCTGGCTTGCGTCAGAATAACCATCTCTTGGTTACATTTTTTATGGCAATAAGAGATTTTTCAACCCAAAATATTATGTTTCAATAAATTATATTATATATATATATATATATATTATATATATTATAGATTAAATTGTTTGTTTCAATTCATCCTGCCACAATCTGTCATCTCCTGTTGGGGGGAGATTTCTATTACAGTAACTTTTTTTTCTGGGACTCTTTTGATATTTTCCATAATTCGCAAGTTTGCAGTACTGCTTCAGAAAAATGTATGTGAATTTTTAAACACTTTTAAAACGAACTGCTTGGGAGGTGACCTTTTCTCATAAGAAATTATGTTGCATTAAAAATGCGTAAATACCCAAATATCCTTTTTTTTCCCACTTTGGAATGAACTGCACAAGTAATACTTTCCTTGATTATCTACAGGCTAATTTCAGTCGATTTCAGCGTGGCAAGTATTATAGTTTTGGAAGTAAGAGAAGGAAATGCTTGCGAATGGTATAAATTCGAAAATTTTCTATACAAAATATTTTTTGCAGTGAGGTGTACAATATGGGTGTACTGAATACGTATACCTACGTCTGTAGTATTTGACAACTTTGTGAGAAAAAAATTTATTGATAATTTTGGGAATTGACATTATTTTGCGTACTTTCAATTTTTGTTTTTTTACTCCTGAAACATAAAGCTTGTCAAGTTGAAATCTTTTTTTTATCGGTCCTGCATATACCACCGATTATTTTGTAATATTTAGAAGAGAAATCGGAGTAATCTCGATCGAAAAACAACACTATTCGTGCTTTTTTAATTGAATATGGATCGCCTATGGTCAATGATATTACGCGTAAAATCACATCATGGATCTCACAGAAAACTAGTTATTTTATTTCTTGTATTTGCATTCTCCTTGTGCTGAATTCAAAAAAGTGCACATTTGGAACAGTTGGTTTCACCTATTTGAGATTATTAGTCACATAAAGTTTTTATGAGAAATGGTACTAGAAGTTGGTGGATTGAGAAAAATTCCGAAAGGTCGACAGAAAAAAGTGGCCTAACAAATTTCACTTATATAAAGATGACCTTGCCGAAATTTGAATGGGTATTTTCCTAAGGATTCAATGGAGTCGGAAAGAGAATACGTTGATTAAAAACGAAAAGCATATTCAATGTAACCCCAAGGTGGGAAAAAGAATCAAAATGAATTATAGTAAAAAATCTAATGACTGGACACGGGTAATAAGATAAATATGGGACCCTTAGTTATTTGTGGTTCGGACAATGTTCTACATCGAACCCTAGTCATGAAGATAAAAAAATTAAATGAATTTCATGGCTGTAGCGATATTTCGACCATTCGAGATTCTGGTCTTTTTAGATTTATGAAATATAGGTTTCACTCGTCCAGAACTCTAACTATTGACATATTCATGTCTATTTTATTGGCTATTCATAATATTAGCCACTCTAGATTTCGATTTTCGAACATGTAAACTCTCAACGTTGTTATATTCTATATTTTAGTTATTAGAAGTGGAAACGATCTAAAAATACATGTTCGAATTACTGCACTTTCGAATACATAACCTTTCGGCGAAACCGTCATTCGATAAAGTGATCTATCGGAAATCCAAGTTTGAAAATTAAACTCTATCGTTATTTTCGTAATCGGATTTTTGATATTCGAAATATTAGCCATTCTAAATTTTGATCTTTCGGAATTTCGACCCGCACCCCGAAAACAGCAATACATCTCGGCATTCTATAATGGACCCTAATGTTTCTTGCCCAGCAGGCGGTTTAGACGACTTAGGTCTGAATGCGTTCCCAAAAGGAGTTCAAAAGAGTAAACATAACTTCTGTGTTTATTGTAAAAAAAATGCAGGCAGTCATCAGTCGCCATTTAGAGACAGTCCACAAAGATGAAAGCGAGGTTAAGAAATTTGCTGTACTCCCCAAAGGTAATCATAGATTTCTTATTAATTTGTCATCGGGAATTCGCTATGTCTCCTCTGTTATCAAATTATTGAACATAGAAAATTGATCAGAAAATAACATGGACTATTCTAATCCAAACCTCAATCGAATGATCACAACCAATTGAAAAAGTGACTGTTTCAAAATCAAAATTTGAATCACTTCACTCTTTCCATTCATTTATTTTTCCGTTTTTTGGAAATTATTCTTTTCCTCAGTCTTACCATCAGCTATTCAACGGATTATTGTTGATTTACTTACTCGTATGGCGTCTCTCGATGGTGAAATTTTGACATTGGTGAAAAAAAAAATTTTTCAACTGAAATTTTCGTACCTTTTACCTAAAAAAAATTTTTTCAAAGTAAAATTCTCTTATGTTTTACTTGAAAAAATCTTTTTTTCACCAATGTCAAAATTTCTTCATCGGAAGACACCATCTGAGGAAGAAAATCAACAATAATTCGTTGGATGAATGAAATGACTGAGAGAAAGAATAATTTCCAAAAAACCGAAAAATCCTATGTTAAATGAATGCGGAAAGTAGAGTGATTTTGGCACGGTTTAAAGGAATCTGAAGAAAAAATTTCTGTCAGAACTTTAGATTCAGTGTATAAACTTATGATTTAGGGGGTTACCGAAAAAAAAATTGGAAAATAACAGACACCTAATATATAGGTACACTTGACGAGTTGGATTGTGACACATATGAAGTTGCACCCCTTTCTGACGAAACATAAAAAAGTTGAGCACAGCAATTGTTAGGCAGTCGCGACCCGACATACCCGATACAAAGCCAATAGGAGCGCTGACAATTGCTGTGCTCAAATTTTTAGTGTTTCGTCAGAAAATGGTGCAACTTCATATGTGTCACAATCCAACTCGTCAAGTGTACATTAGGGTGGTCCTTATTTGAGGCTTGGACGAATTTTTACCGGGCCGCCCCCCAGATCAGCTCCAAATAATTCAAAAACAATGTGGAACAAGTTTCAGCTGTCTATCTTCAAAATTGGCCAATACCAGGGGGGGGGGGGAGTTTCCCCTTTGAAATACACGTGTTTTTTCGATTTTTTAAAAACCTGCGTACTAGAGCGTCTTGAACTCTTTCTAAAAATCTCGAATACTCACGAGTGCGTTCCTGGTACCCATATCCTACATCCAGATGGATGAATTAAACTTCTGATTCAACATTAACAGCTATAGGGGTCATTCCGTAAGAGCAAACAATTTTTGGTCAATGACCCCCATTTATTGAAATTCTCTTCTTTTTTTTTGCTGTAAAATTAACTTAAAATTTTAGGATCAGAATTTTTTAGTTCACGATAAATATTTTCAATGCCAAACTTTTTCTGACATAGTTTTCCAGCAACTATAGGAAAGAAAAGAAAAATGTTTCCTCTTATGGCATGACCACTATATTATAGCTGTCGAGGTTGAATCAGAAGTTTGATTTATCCATCTGGCTGTAGAATATGGGTACCAGGAACGCATTCGTGAGTATTCGAGATTTTTAGAAAGAGTTCAAGACGCTCTAGTACACAGGTTTTAAAAAAAAAGAAAAAACACGTGTGTTTCAAAGTGGAAAATCCCCCACCTCTGGTATTGGCCAATTTTTAAGATAGACGGCTGAAACTTGTTCCACGTTGTTTTTGAATTATTTGGAGCTGATCTGGGGGGCGGCCCGGTAAAAATTCGTCCGAGCCCCAAATAAGGACCACCCTAATATACATATGTACAGGGTGTTTTTCTTTTAATCGCCCCAGGCCAATCTCCGAAACCAAGCAAGATACGAGAAAACATCTCAGACAAAACTTATAGGATATCGAGGGGGAAAGAATATGGTGCAATCATATCCTTTGTAGGTGGAGGCGCTGAGCTGTGGTGAAGGTCAACTTGGTTTTTTTTCAATGGAATGATATACTTTTTTTCACAGAATCTGAAAGAGCATCAGATTCTACATTAAAAACACCTGAACAAATATTTTTTAAAGTTGATGGTTTATGAGATAATAGCTGGGGGCAAGTCAAGTTAAAAGAGGAAGTTCAAATTACCAGAATACTGTTCTTAAGTTTTCTCGAACGTGTCTGAGATACTTTTCTACATGGAGTTGTCAAGATTAGGTATCAGGGTCAATTAAGTTGAGGTCAATAAATTTGATCAACAATGTTATTATTGTTACTGTCATTTCTGGGTTCAATCAGTTTGTACCAACTTGTGATTTTCATTTGCCATTGGGTGATACATCTTAACAACTCCAAGTAGAAAAGTATCTCAGACGCTTTCGAGAAAACTCAAGAACAGTATTCAGGTGATTTGAACTTCTTCTTTCGACCCAACTTGCCCAGCTCTTATCTCATAAACCATCAACTTTAAAAAATATCTGTTCAGGTGTTTTTAATGCAGAATCTGATGCTTTTTCGGTTTCTGTGAAAAAAAGTATACCATTCTATTGAAAAAATCCAAGTTGACCTTCACCACAGCTCAGCGCCTCTACCTACAAAAAATATGATTGCACCATATTCTTTTCCCCTCGATATCCTATAAGTTTTGTCCGAGGTGTTTTCCCGTATCTTGCTTGGTTTCGGAGATATCAACCTGGGGCGATTAAAAAAAACCACCCCGTATATTAGGGTGGTCGTTGAAAAACAAATTTCGGAGTCACCTCCCAAATCAACTTCAAATAAATAATAGCTAACCTTGTAATATTTCCCGTTTTTTATCTCAACATTTAGCCTTTGAATACAGAGGATGAACTTTTCCATTTGAAATACATGCGTTTTTGCGGCCTTAGCAGTTATTATTTTATTGTAGGACTAATTATCTGCCGAAAAATGTAAAATTCGCAGAAATGAGGTCACGAAAATACGGCTTTATGAAAAAAAATTGTCACTCCTCTGCCCTTAAAATTTTGTATGGCTTATCCCATGCCAATATGATGATTATTTTTTTTCTAATTTCATCTCATGGTGCTCAAAAATGTTGCAAATATATGATTCCCGATGTTTTTCGGTTTATTTACGAAAAAAAAATCATTACATTTGCATGGACTAACCCATATAAAATTTCGAAGGTAGAGAGGTGGCGATTTCTTTCCACACAGCAGCATTATCGTAGACTAATTTCTGAACATTTCAAATTTTCAGACCCATAATTAGTCCTACAATAAAATAATAATTGCAAGGACTGCAAAATTCCATGTACTTTGAAATGGAAAAGTTCATCCTCTGTAGTCGAGGGTTGAATATCAAAATAAAATTCTGAAAAAATTGCAGGGTTTGTTTTCATTTATTTGGAGCCGACTTGGGGGGTGGCCCGGAAAATTTATTTTCTACCTCTACTTAACGACCGCCCTAATATACCGTGAGGATCTCTTGAAACTATAAGGCTGAAAAGCATGGACGCAGAATAATACAAATTTTATGGGGATAGCCAACTCGCCGAAAATCTCCCTAAAGTCACTGCTGGTCTAGCTACCCGAATACCCTAGGGATTTTTTAGTGTGACGAGTTGGCTGTCCCCATAAAATTCGTATTATTCACGTATTATTCTGCGCCCATGCTTCTCGGCCTCACAGTTTCAAGAGATCCTCACGGTATATCCCAACAGTAAACAATCTCGATTGTGAATTGCTTTTCTTGCATTCAGTTCATGCGTCAAATAACGAACGATCTATGATTATTTTCATTCTTTTTCATTAGGTAATCCCGAAAGGAGGAAAATTATCGAAACTATTCGGCTGAACGGCAATTATTTACACAATATGATGCCAGAGTATAACCAAAACGGGCAACTGATGGTTCCACGACGTCCTAGAGAGAAGAGATCGGCCGTATGTTATCGATTGTGTCATAACTGTGAAGGTACCTTTTCAGCAAAAACGATTCGTAGGCATCGGCAACGTTGTTTGGGAGAATCTAGTAAGTCTCATCGATCCAATACAATTAGGGCTAGAAAAATAGCAGGCAGGTTGCATCCCAAGGCTGGCAATCAACTCAAAAACGTAGTCTTTTGTGTCATGCGTGAGGATGAAATTGTCAAATTCATACGATATGATGAGTTACTGATCATATTCGCCAACATGATGTGCCTCAAATATCGCAAACAACAACAGCATGATTTGATACGATCACGCTTGAGGCTGCTCGGACGAATTCTTCGGGCCGTCAAGTCACTTAATCCTAGCGTTACTGATTTTGCATCAATCTTGCAACCAAAATTTTACGACGATGTATTATCATCTATCGACAAAGAAGCGCGTTTCAACGAAGTCACTGGTGAGCATGAAGTTCCCTCTGTCGTCATGACAGCTGGAATTTACTTAAAAGTAGTAGGCGAAACTTTCATTGTGGAATGCATTAAGAACGGGGACGACGGGAAAAAACGACTGGCGGAAGATTTTTTGAAGGTCCATAAGGCATCATATTCGAGTCGATTAAATAAAAATGCTGTTGAAACTCAAATAAGAAAAAATAGGATCCAACAGAAGCCGTTACCAACAACCAACGACATTCGAAAACTCCAAGACTTCATTATAGATAGATCTGGTTTAATTTATAGAGAACTGAGTACAAAATATTCTTACGAAAAATGGCTCGATTTTACTAAATTAACGTTACTGCGAATATTTGTATTTAATCGCCGTCGTACTGGCGAAATCGAACGTATATTAATAGAAGATTTGAATAGTCGTCAGCAAATTACTAAAGAAACTAATCCTGAGCTATATAAGTCTCTTTCCAAAGTGGAACGATCACTCGTTCAGAAGTATACGAGGCTCACAATATGTGGCAAACTTGGACGTACTGTACCGGTTCTACTTTGTTCAGAAACAGAAGCTAGTATAAATATTATACTGAAATATCGATCTGCAGCCAAAGTCCATGAAAAAAATCCCTTTATTTTTGGGATTCCGGGCCACGACTGTGGTAGATTCAAACATCTGAGAGCATACCAATTGATAAGAATGTATGCAGAGCAGTGCGGTGCTGAACACCCCGAACGTTTGCGAGGTACACAATTGCGTAAGCACATGGCCACTCTCTGTGCATATGAAAATGTGGATGGAAATAGAATACATGACATAGCCACTTTTATGGGTCATGACGACGAGATACACCGACGACATTATAGACAGACTGTCGTTAGTCGTGATGTATGCGGGGTATCCAAAATACTGGAACGTGCAAGTGGATTGTGTCGCGAACAATCTGAATCTGCTTATGACGACACAAGTATGACGTCAACTGATGGTTCCAGCTTCGATGGGACGCCACATAATTCACCGACATCATCCAAAGGAATGATTTCGAAAGGTGAAAAACGTAAGATGACGCTTCAATATGCTGGATTTTCCGAGGGTAAGAAGAATTGCGTATATTCCCAAACTAGATTGATTCTAACCCTTGTGAATTTAACACCCCTTGAATAATATTAGCAATGGTACAGTCCTCTACTGTGCCAGAACCGTGCACTATGAGATGACATACAATTATCCACATTGTTTGAGAGTAGTAAAATTCAGAAGACTCGATCAACATCGTTAAGTTAATCCGTAAGTTTTAGCTATTTATGAAGTAACATGACAACTGCATTCTTATAGATTCCGTATCTGTCAAGAAAAGAAAAGTTCGGTGGACCAATGATGAGAAAAATCTGGCTTGGGCGACTTTTGAAACAGAAATTGAGCAACTGAAACTGCCCTCAACCAATTCGATACAACAATTTTTAACTAATAATTCTTGTGTTGGTAGAACAGTAGCTCAAGTACAAACCTGGGCAAGTAATCAAATTAAAAGCAAGAAAGTAAAAATCGTGTAATATTGAGTCAACATTCATGCTTTTAATCAATTATTGGTCGAATTTATCAACACTAAAAGTAATATTCAATAATATAGTTGAGGTTCTGGTAACCGTAGGTAATGCTGTGATTTGAAAATAGTAACATGAAAGTCATCAATGATTGGTAAAAATGAGGTATGCAAAGGGTATTAGAATGATTAAAATTAGTCACGATATTGAAGCTCAAATATTTCAATTATCAAATAAGTACATTACATTATAAAGTTTATGAAACGTGAAAGACTGAATTACTGCTATCTGCTTAGTTACTTGAATACTATTTTATACTATCAGCAATCTCATATTGATGTGATACTTCCACTCAATTATTGATTATTTTCAACGACCCTACAAGTGATATTAACAATAGAGTTCAGGTTCTGGTTACTGTAGGTAGTACTGTAATTTGAAAATAGTAATATCCAAGTCACCAATAATTGGTAAAAGCAGGTATGCAAAGGGTATAACCACAATTAGAATTAGTCATGGTATTGAAGATGAAATTATTTTATTTCCAAATAAGTACATTACATTATGAAGTCTATGAAATACGTTAAAGACTGAATTACTACAATACAATCGTACTACCTAGATACTATTTGATACTTTTAGGAATCTCATATTGATGTGATACTTCCAATCAATCATCGATTAGTTTCAACGAGGCTAGAAGTGATGTCAATAATATAGTTCAGGTTCTAGTAACCGTAGGTGATACTGTAATTTGAAAATAGTAATATGAAACTCATTAATGATTTTTGAGAGTAAAGTGTGCAAAATTTGAAAATAGTAATATGAAACTCATTAATGATTTTTGAGAGTAAAGTGTGCAAAAAGTATTAACACAATTAGAGTTAGTCATGCTATTGAAGTTCAAATTTTTTTATTTCCAATAAGTACATTACATTATAAAGTCTATGAAACGTTAAAGACTGAATTACTTACTACAATACACTCGTACTACCTAAATACTATTTAAGACTATTAGGAATCTCATGAGCTACTTAAATATTTCATGCTATCAGTAATCTTTCATATTAATATGATACTTTCAATCTTATTTCGGTTATTTTAAATGACACAAGGCGTGATTCTAATATCACTCAAATAAACTTATGATAACCGCAAGTGATATTATAATATTTTAAATGAAGTATCATCTTAATAACTTCAGATTGATGAAAGTTGTGAAGCAGAAAGTATCCATATGAGATGTATTAATGTTATCAGGACTCGTGTTCCTATTAAGGAAAGACTTCATTCAAATTTTCGCAATAACTATTTTTTTTTTGGTTTTTTGAATGACTGCAGAAGGTCCACTTAAGAATTCCTTTTACAAATTGTTAGATTATGGTGCTGCTATGTGTATTGGCAACAAATTTCAATCTTCGGCCATGAAAGTATATCTGCTGGGAACCTTTCGTAGCAAGTTTCCTGTGTACCTCGGAGAAAGATTCCTTGTGCATACGCTTTTATAGTAGTAAGAAAATAGAAATTATTTTTCAATTCACAAACTACCTAATCTAACAGTTCGTGAAAGGAATTTTCGATTGGAACTTTGAGAGTCATCAAATAAACAGAAAAATCATTTGTGTAAAAATTTCGGTCAAGTCTTCCGTAAATACCTCATTTTGTTAATTTTTCGAAGATCGCAATTTCATAATTTTATAATAAACAATAAGACGGATTATGATCGTTTCCTTATTATAAATCTAACAGAAGGTATTGAAAACGAATTAGAAAACACTTTTTATACCTCAATGAATTATAATATAATAAATCTGCTTATAATCCTCGATGTCTAGGTCTTCTCCTCGAGTTGTTGGAGTCCAAATCCTTCGGTCTATGGTATTTCATGTCCCATGGTCCTCCGCACCATAATCCCAGCTGTCCAGGTCCTTCACTCCGTAGTTCTTCGAGTTCAACTCCGCCGCTCTGTGGTTCTTCATGTCCCATGGTCCTCCGCACCATGGTCCTTGGCTTCGCAGCTCTTCATGTCCTATGCAGTGTTGTAGGAATAAAATTAGATTTTAATTTAATTACCTATTACTTTGATAATGTGTAATTAAATATCCATTCAACTAAACATTACTTTTGTAATATTCAATTAAACTTCATTTAATTACCCATTACTTTTGTAATGTGTAGTTAAATTTCACTTAGTTATCCATTACTTATATCATGTGTAATTGTATTGTGTTGAATTACACATTACAAAAGTAATGTTTAGTTGAATTTTTATTTGATTACACGTTACGCGTTGACAGAAGATCTATAAAGACGGCTCACTTAACGGGGAAGTGTGAGCCGGGAAAATGGGCTTGGGGATATGAATAGTGTCTGAATTTACCGACCGAAATAGCATTACTGTATATCTGTACGTTCGCACACTATAGATATACTGCAATGTTATTTCTATCGGTAAGTTCCGACGCTGTTTCGTCCCCAAGCCCACTTCAGGCCCACTTTCTCGGCTCACGAAAATGCCCAGGGTGAGCTGTCTTTAAATTCTTCAGTCAACGCGTTACGTCAGACGGCTACTCCAATGTGGAAATGTGTGCCGGGAAAATGGACTTGGGGATATGAACATTGTCCGATTTTACCGATCGAAATAGCGTTGCAGTATACCTATATACGTATTCGTACACTATAGATATACTACAATGATATTTCGATCGGTAAATTTGGACACTGTTCATATCCCTAAGCCCAATTATCTGGTTTACGGAAATACCCATGGCTGGCCGTCCTTATATTCTAGTCAACCGTTGACTGAAGATTTATAAAGACGGCTCGCCAAATGGGGAAGTGTGAGCCAGGAAAATGGGTTCGGGGATAAGAACAGTGTCTGAATTCACCAACCGAAGTAGCATTGCTGTATATCTGTACGTTCGCACACTATAGATATACTGCAATGTTATTTCGGTCGGTAAGTTCAGATGCTGTTTCATCCTCAAGCCCACTTCAAGCCTACTTTCCCGGCTCACGAAAGTGCCCACGGTGAGCCTTCTTTAAGGAGACCAGTATGTTGCAGAACCGGTTTATTATAGGTTTATTAACATATCAATTGTTTTCGTATGTACTATAACTTCTGGAGGTTTGCAAAAACTCATGGTTGACGTTTATTGTTTGAATGTCAAAAAACGTATTTTACATGAATAATTGAGATATAAGTCAGATCAGTACACAGGTCAGCACAGAGGCTCATTTATCAGCGAAACTAGTTCGATGTCGTAAGGTTTAAGGTACACTGTTGGTCCAATTTGACTTGGTAAAGCATCATTCTCTTCAGCAGATATGCCATTTCCGCTTGAGCGTGGGATTTTGCGAAAAAATATTGGATGTGAACAATATCATCTATTTACTATAATGATAAGATGATATTTTCCTATTTACTATAGTAAATGGATGATATTTTTCACATCAAATATTTGCTTGCAAAATCCCACGCTTAAGCGGAAATGGCATGTCTGTTGAAAAGAATGATACTTTACCAAGTCAAATTGGACTAATAGTGTACGTTGAACCTTACGACAACGGACTGGTTTTGCTGAAAAATGGGTCTTTGTGCTGACCTGTGTACTGATTCAACTTATACCTCAATTTTTCATGTAAAATACGGGTTTTGATGTTCAAATAATAAACATCCACCATGAATTTTTGCAAACCTCCAGAAGTTATAGTACTTACAAAAACAATTGATATTTGTATCCTATAATAATCAGGTATTAATCAGGTATTGTATCCAGCTCTATCAAATCAGGGTGCAGGCTTGATTATTAATTAATCCAGCTCTGCGATTGCAGCTCTAGTCGGCAACGATTCGAGTCTGTCAGTTATATATATATATATATATATATATATATATATATATATATATATATATATATATATATATATATATATATATATATATATATATATATATATATATATATATATATATATATATATATATATAGGGTAGTCCACGCCGTTTCGACCAACCCATGACCCCGACCCCCTTCGATTTTGAAATAAATTTTTTATATGATTTGCCGACCTTCAAAAGCAACGTAAATTTTTTTCAGATTTTTATTATTTTTGGTTATTTTTTTAAAAATTTCCAAAGTCGAAAAAAAAACGCCATGTTTTAAAAATCTGAAAAAATTTAATAAAATTCTACGAAATAAGATAATTTTTTCCATATTAATTTTATAGTGGTGTTCTCGAGGGGACACCTGGGGCAGGACTAAGCCAATGAAAAAAGTCCAAGTCGGATACCGTCTTATTTTTTCCAGACGTCGATTTTTATGCCCAAAATAGTGCCGCATAGTTGACAATGAAATTCATTTTTTTTATCGTTTCTTATTTCGTTTCTTTGTCTAGATATTCGTTTCTCAAAAGCCCAGTTCGTTATGTTGTGGGGCATACTCAACTGTTTATGTAGAGGAAAAAAAATTAGGTCTCTCAGTTGATTTATAAGGATGTGGCAACAATTTTCCTCATACCAACTGCCCATTTTTTATAGAAAGCCGTATTTAAGTCAGCATAAAGACATTCTCTCTGTAGATGCAGTAGGCGAATGCAGAGTTGAATATGAAGTATCCGACAATACTGACGCACTGTATTTGTCTAATTAACCTATTCGTTCATGGTGAGTTTCCCCATCTATGGCATTTCGTGTTAGTGTGCGTATACTGCCGTGTGTTCTCATGGCGCCACGTATGTATGTGTGTACACACTAAGCAACTCGCTACCCTCTTCACACCGATACATTTCAGGACGTTCATGAACAAATAGGTTAACGATATTTGTCTTTCACTTTTTCGCTAATTCATGAATGACTTTGTTGGAATTCATAAATTGTGGAGCAACATATCCATAAATATTCTGTATATTATTAGATACTTGGTTGAGTAATATCGAGCACTGGTAAGTGGGAAATCTCATTTTAAGAATTGTAAGTAAAATATAAAATTTGTCAATTTCGCGACGTACATTTCTGTAAAAAAATTTATTCGAACAAATGAATTCTAGGTTATAATTGTCATGTTCAATCATTTCTACAATTATGGCTCCAATAAAGCACTATGACCGCTGCTGTAATCCTTTAAATCTCAAGGATCACAAGAAATCGAAAGAATTGAGAGCGCCATCGAAAAAACTCTGCGAACAATTGAGATTGACTCTAGATGATCGGTTATGTTATAACTGCAGAATTTTATGTGGCAAGAACTTGGGAACGAACACCAGTGTAATTGACGAAAATTCACACCGAGCTAGCGATGGTGCCGCAGGATCTTCAAGTAACCAAACTGAAGCAGTCGACAATTTTCCAGAACCAAATATCGGTGATGATGAATGCAAGGGCGAAGGGCCACTGGACATGGAATCTGCTGGGGATTTTGTAAAATCTACACTTAAATTAGGTAATTGTACTACTTTAGAAAATCTTTTTAACTGTAATGAGATCATTTACTTATCATTTCATCCTATTTATTTTGATACAGAGCCTGAGGCTTATGGAATACTCACACAAACTAGCCAATGTTCTCAACTTAGTATTAATAAAGAGTCCGAGCTCAGTGAAACACAAACGCAGGGTAGCATATCATCGGAGCTGAGTATCGATACGTTACTCCCCACAATCAATGATGGTCTAGCAAAATTGGATCAGTCTCCCATTCCACAAAAGAAATCACACATGACGTACTGGTTGAAAGAAAAGATTGAGAGAGTGTGCTTTAATTTGAAACGGTCGTTTGGCATGCCTGAAAATACTGACAGTCCTGATTTATGTGATGTCATATGCCGATTAAAAACAAAATTTCACAGTGAAAACACTAGCAGGGCAGAAAAAATGCAAATACTCACTATATTACCCTCAGGATGGAGCGTAGAGAATATTTCACGAACTATGAATGCGTCGAAATACATGGTTAAAGAAGCACGAAAACTTGCCACAACTAAAGGAATATTATCAATGCCGGATCCAAAATTAGGTATTTTAAATATGACTCATCAATAAATTCCAATTATCGATATCAATTCAGACTTCCAAATTATGGATCAATTTCTTTCTTTTATTTTTTCAGGCCGACCAATTCCTGAGGACAGAATAACAGCTGTGGAACAATTTTACAATGATGATCGGTATAGCAGTAATATGCCCGGTATGAAGGATTATGTTTCCTATAGAAATGATGACAATCAACGCATTCGTGTTCAAAAACGGTTGATTCTCTCAAACTTGAGAGAATTATTTGAGCTTTTTCGAGAAGAGTATCCCGGTATGAAAATATGTTTCTCATCATTTGCATCCTTACGGCCGAAGCATTGCGTACTGGCAGGTGGCAGTGGTACACATACGGTTTGCGTTTGTCCGATTCATCAGAACATAAAGCTTATGATGTTGGGTTTGTATGCATTTTCACTTTATCATTTAAATTGAATTCCAATATTCCGGATTCGTCAACAATCATAAATTTGTTTTTATTTTGCAGGTGCGAATTTGAATCAATTAACAGCAACTTCGAACCATCCACTCAATCATTACAGTGATTGTCTAAAAGTAATGACATGTGCTGATCCTTCACCACAATGCCACCTTGGCGAGTGCAAAGAGTGTCCAGGTACATCCGTTCTTTGCAATATTTTAGAGTTAGCAATAGAAAAACAGAACATTGACAGTTTCGCGTATAAAAGTTGGGTGTTGACTCCTCGGGCCAATCTTGAAACCCTGACAAAAAACGCTTCCGAATTCGTGGATGATTTTTGTGGAAAAATGAAGCAACTCTCACCCCATTCTTTCATTTCTAAGGAACAATCATCATTTATGAAAGAAACGAAAGAAAGATTGCAGGACAATGAATTTCTTCTTGTTTGTGACTTTGCTGAGAACTATGCATTTATTGTGCAAGATGCGGCGCCAGGATTTCACTGGACTAATAATCAAGCTACTGTGTATCCAGTGGTGATTTATTTCAGAAAAGATAACCTTATTGCTCATAAAAGTTTAGCGATCATTTCAGATTGTTTATCCCACGATGCAGTTGCAGTTTTTACTTTTGCCAAGATTATTATAACTTTTATAAGAGAAATCAATCCAAATGCTGAAAAAATTCACTAATTTTCCGATGGTGCGCCACAGCAATTTAAAAATTCAAAGAACTTCATAAATTTGTATTATCACGAGTCAGATTATAAAATTAAAGCTGAGTGGCACTTTTTCCCAACTGCGCATGGTAAAGGGCCCTGCGATGGGGTTGGTGGTACCGTGAAAAGAGAAGCGGCACGAGCTAGTCTCCAACTTCCTCCAGACAGGCAGATAACTACCCCAGAGCAACTTTATGGCTGGGCCTCGCATCCAACTCATCTGCCAAATATCAAGGTGATATATTCATCTAAAAAGGATTATGATGCAGCCAAGGAATTTTTGAAAGATCGCTTTGAAGAAGCTAAACCTATCGCAGGTACCCAAAAAATTCACAGCATCACTCCTGGTACTAATGGTAATCTACAAGTCAAACGTTTTTCGCGTTCAGAACACTCCAAATGTTGCAATATCATCAAGAAACGCAAGAAGTAATTATCTCAAAGCTAGTGTTATATTCTCTCCATTGATTTCGTGTGCAAACTACAGCTAAAATTGTAACCTTTTTCAGTACAATAAAGATCATTTCATTATCTGAAGACTAAATGAAATATTTTTCCAAAATTCTGACACTAAGAATTGCAAGATTTATTATAAATTTGCCTCTTACTATAAATGTAGTAAAATGGCGATGAATTTCGATGCAGCACGTTTGAAATTGATTGCATTCAGTTCGATATTCTACTTTCGTAGATGAAATTAATTTTTGAGAACAACTCGAAGGCCAAGAAAAAATAATTGAAAATATGCGACGATGAAATAGGCAGTTGGTATGAGGAAAATTGTTGCCACATCCTTATGAATCAACTGAGAGACCTAATTTTTTTTCTTCTACATAAACAGTTGAATATGCCCCACAACATAACGAACTGGGCTTTTGGGAAACGAATATCTAGACAAAGAAACGAAATAAGAAACGATAAAAAAAATGAATTTCATTGTCAACTATGCGGCACTATTTTGGGCATAAAAATCGACGTCTGGAAAAAATAAGACGGTATTCGACTTGGACTTTTTTCATTGGCTTAGTCCTGCCCCAGGTGTCCCCTCGAGAACACCACTATAAAATTAATATGGAAAAAATTATCTTATTTCGTAGAATTTTATTAAATTTTTTCAGATTTTTAAAACATGGCGTTTTTTTTTCGACTTTGGAAATTTAAAAAAAAAATAACCAAAAATAATAAAAATCTGAAAAAAATTTACGTTGCATTTTGAAGGTCGGCAAATCATATAAAAAATTTATTTCGAAATCGAAGGGGGTCGGGGTCATGGGTTGGTCGAAACGGCGTGGACTACCCCATATATATATATATATATATATATATATATATATATATATATATATATATATATATATATATATATATATATATATATATATATATATATATATATATATATATATATATATATATATATATATATATATATATATATATATATATATATATATATATATATATATATATATATATATATATATATATATATATATATATATATATATATATATATATATATATATATATATATATATATATATATATTGTTACGAAATGGGGGTTTAAGTATTTCGTATTTAAAGAAGTGGGTCTCTGAGAGTATTAACAAAGTGAATAGACGAATAAATGATGCTTAGAAATTGGTATTTTGGAGAAAGGTTGGTTGTATTAGAAATACGTGTGTTCAGTTTAAGGTCTAGAACAAGACTGTTATTACAATAATATCGTTGAGATTAGCAACGGTAGACAAATGATATATGTGAACATCTTCTATTTAAGATGACTACTAGATCATATGTGAACTACATATGAGGGGTGATACTACTTTCGTAACAATATATATACAGGGAGGTCGCGTGGATGGGCCACATTTCCCGTACAAAACGCTGGGTTCGAGATTATAATTTATTTTTTGTTTTTGTTAAACGCTCGTTTCTTGGACCATGGAAACGAGCGTTTAACAAAAACAAGGGAGAGATCATAGTCTCGAACCTAGCGTTTTGTACGGACTATGTGGCCTATCCAGGCGACCTCCCTGTATATATATATTGTGACGTGACCCTTATTCAGGCCTCGGGTCCAGACCGGATGGCTAGGCCTCGAGACCGAGTCAGTCGACAATAACTGGCAAAAGATCTAAAAGAAAATAATTAAATTGAAATTTGGGCGCCAGACGAACTCTCTTCGTCACGAGACACAGAAAAAAATGAAAAGAAATTAAGAAGCGAAAAGACACTGTAATAATAAGCGGCGACTAGCTGCAGTACCGCGGATAGGGGTCGGGATCATATGAGGGAGTAGCGTACACAATAACGACTCGTGCCATATAAATTTTAACAAAATAAAAGAGATTTATTCAAACAAAAAAAATACTAGATTGCACAACGTGATGCTAATAACAGAATTAGTATCACCGCAGCGATCATGCACCTCGGGGTGTCACCCCTCGGGTCTAACACAGCGGTTTATCGAGCTTTACAAAAATTATTAATCGTAGATGAGATCAGGCTTCCACGTAGGAGAGCAATAACAGGAAAAATATCGCTTAGCTCGATACAACAATGCCTCGCAGCAAACTAAAACTAATTTCCAAAATTACTTAAAATTAACTTACACTAACTTTGCCTACGTAAGCTAAACCAAAATTGCCAAATATGAGAACTGGTTAATTCTGACCTAATGCTCTGAATCTCCTCGTGGGAGAAAAAGAGCGCGACAGTGACGGACTAAGGCTGTCTCACTCACACTCGTGTGTGCAGCGTACGTGCTCTAATAAGTGATCTTACGCGACAGGAACTCGAAAATTTTACTCAAGGAAAAATAAAGAAAAACTCAAAAAAAAAACTCAAACTCGAAACTCTATTATGCCTTCTAACACTGGTGGCGGCCGACCGGCTCGGAGATCGGTTTAATTTAATCCCAAATTCTACTCAGCCTCGTGGCTCGCAACAAGGCAAGATGGCAGGTGGCCGTTTGCCGGATTCAAATTTTTACGGATCAAATTGGCTAACGCTTACCGTTGTCCAGCCAAACTCTCGGTCAGTTTTCCTCGCAGGAAAAACCTCTGTGACCTTCCAGGCACTCCAACAGCCACGGTAACGACCTCAGGCACTCACACTCACTCAAAAAGTTCCTCTAAAGGAATTTACAAAATCGCCTCGTGGCTTAGACAAACTCTAGCAAAAATTAGAGCGAGCACGGAGCTCGGCGATCTACCTGCGAAGCAGGCCTACGGCAGAGTAATTAGACCACATGACGCCGGTCGTGCGCATACCCTTCTTACGCAGTCGAATATTGATTTTGCGATTGACCGCTGGATCTCTACATGGCGGCGTGCCACGCGCGTAAACTCAAATTTGGCCAGGACGTAGGAGGCCCTCGTTGTCAGACCACGGTTCGCAGGCTCTTGGGGGTGGCGGGAATCTCTTCCACCACCTGTATCCCTCGTAGCTGAGTGCCCTCGGCACTCCCCCGTGTCTTCGTGTGTGTGAGAGGGTGCTTCCTTAAGCGTCGACTCGTGTCGAAGTTATCGGTCAACTCTCGAAATCGGGTGCCGATGCCTTCGTCAAGTGAACGTCCCTTCACGTGAGTCTCCGTCATACATTTGGCCGGGTCTCCCACATAATAGAGAAAAGGTTGAAAAAAAACAAAAGAATAAGAAATAAATTCGACAGTCTTAAGTCGGTCACGGTCGCCTCTCGGAGTAAAATCTGGCCTCGGGGCTGCCCTCACTCATCCGTACAGTTTTCATGCACTCAATGCACCCTTAACTAAGGTCGTCTAAGGGAGTTCGGGTATATTGTAACATGCAATGTTACAATATATATATATATATATATATATATATATATATATATATATATATATATATATATATATATATATATATATATATATAACATAACTGATATATAAGAATATGTAATATAATTAATGTAATATATCTAATAAATATAATGAACATGATATAATGGACATAATAAAATAAAAGCCTCTATTCATCTTAATCATCAGGTGAGGCAGACGCAGGTGGGGAGGGGGAAAGCTGCGGCGAGGGGAAGCGCGGTGGCGTGGGAGAGCGCTGATGTTGCCTCTCCTCGTCTCCGTTGTTCTCCGGGGTTGACGAGGAAACTTCCTCGTCTTGAATAACAACCCCAGCGGCCCTCTAGTGCTCCCGGTGACGAAGTAGAAGGTCGTTCAGCCGGCCCTCCCTCCTGAGAAGTCGGAGAATCGAGTTCCCGGACTCTATAAGATTATTTATAATTTCTTCCGGCGCCCCACTAGCCCGGAGAAATTCCAGCGTCTTCCTCGTGACACCAATGAACCGCTGCCTGATAAGGGTTCTCCGATATTCGAATTGTTCCATCTGTAAATCGTTATTCGGTTATTTGATTATTGAGACTATACGAGCTGAAGAATTTATGAGCATACCTTTTTTTTCTCCTTCTTCTTCTTTTTCTTCTTGCTGCTGTTGAAATTGCACTGATTGGGAAAAACTAGAGCTAGCGTTCCAATGCATCTATACCTCTGAGGTAACATCATCCTCAGATACTACGACCGTATGACGAATATACGTGTGTCAGTGTGACAGATGTGGTGTCAAAGCAACCTCTTCAGGGGTACAGATCATGTGAAGGACCCGTACTCCTCTGGGGGGGAGATCATACCGCATAACCCTGAGGTGAGATCACCTATCCCTCAGGTACTACGAACGTATGTGCAGCTGGCGAGAGTCGTGTTGTCAGAGTAATCTCTTTCAGCACCATGGCTATTGTTCGGGATAAAGATCGTGCTGAGCGACTGACACAAATATCAGCAGAAGCGAGATCATCCCGAAGGTAAGGAGAATATGCATGTGCAGGAGACGTGTCGAAAGAGTCAGCTCTCGATGCAGCCTGAACGTGCTAGAAGATAACTTATAAACCGTCTGCTTCTTCGAAGCGAGAGCATCTATTGTTCTATATGTTCTAATCGTGTGCGAGTTGCATCGGTGTACCCAGCTGCTGATGCATACAAAATTGCGGCTCAGCTGCTCGAAGTATGACGGGAGAGTTCAGTCTAACTTCAACAGTTACAGAAATCAGACATCATGGCAGCTCCGAAGACGGGTTTAGTGAGAGACGGTTGCAGTGAATTGTTCAAGACCTTTGAAATCGCTTTTGAAGAAATCCGAGCGTCATCTGGTATTGTCGACAACGTACGGGTTGAACACCTCGTGGTCGAAGAAGGCGGTCGTTGGGTTACGTCTGAAGTTGGACGGAACGTTCGAGCCGGTGGTAAAATTCGTCAACAACTACTCGAGCGGTGTATCCCTTACCGTCGCAGCCTGGGAAGAGTTGGTAGCAAGATTCGGGAAACTCGACAGCTATTTGGAGAGGAAGAAAGAACGCGGGGCCGGTGCACTGAGCAGTTTGCTCAACGACACGATTTCCCTCGATGGTGGCTGTTCCTTGAGATTTACTTCGGCTCATGGCGCAAAAGTGGTCGCTTTCTACACGCGCAGTACCGAGCCGATGGATAATGTCGACACCACCGCAGCGAATGAAGACGATGACGACGCAGAACCTAGCTGTGAAAAACGAAAAACCTATTCACCGCTGATTTTGATGCAGAAAATCACGTTTGACGGTCTGAAAAACATCTCTTGCTGCGTGAACGAGCATCTGCTGCAGTTGGAAGTGTTGACGGCTGATGTAAACCAGTGCAAGAGCTCGTTGGTGGAATATTTCGCAGGCGTAGTGAAGGCCAGAAGAATGAAGACTCCGACTCTGCAGCAAATCGGTGCCCTTGTGTGTGAGGAAGCGGACGTTGCGCGAGAGGTCATCAGTTTGCAGACTGAAGAAAACTTTCGCGATCACTATTTCGACATTGTGTTTTGTGAGTTGTTACGCCTGTTTTTGGCGTACATTATAGCTGACGTACGTCAGAGTGTTATGATAGCGTCATAGTTCGTGACATTAGTTTTTACACTCTGTACGTGTGTGTGTGTGTGTGTGTGTGTGTGTGTGTGTGTGTGTGTGTGTGTGTGTGTGTGTGTGTGTCACGTTCACGAATCGTTCGAACCTTCGAGTCCGTTACGAGGGGTGAAAGGTTCATGAAATTTTGTTCCGTCGAATATTTGGTCGACAATGGCGTCGATATCGATTCCTAAGAAACGAATGACTTAACACCATGTTATTATTATTTCTTGCGAATTGATATCGACTCTATTGTCGACCAACAAATACTCGATGGAGCAAAATTTTTATGAACTTTTCAGCGCTCGTAACTGACTCGTACGTTCAAGCGCTCGTGAAATCCGATCCGCTACAACCGGGTTTATCTCTTCTCCATACTCGCGGGGTCGAAGCTCTTTCCACCTACGAATCATATATACAGGCAAATATTTTTCTCCGTAAAACGAGTTCCGCTTGTATTTTGAACAACTTGTCAAATTTGTTGACAATGATCATGGACGTTCTAGAATGAAGTCTATGTCGTGTGTAATCGTTGACAACAACGTTGTCGCGCTGTTCAACACATGAGGTGGTCCTTGTTTCACTGGAGAGAGATATTTGCCCGTGTATGTGGTTGGAGGGTGGAATGTGCGTCGCTTCTGCGAGTATGGAGAAGGGTGAATGCGACTGGAGTGGCTTGGAAGAATTCTAGAATAATTTTTTGTAGTCATAGTTAGATTGTAAGGATTGATACACCACTGACGTCATCACGCTAATATAGAAATAGTTTTTAAGGACGTTGTATTTTAGCAGTAGTAGTAGTTTCTGAATAAAATTTATAAATATATCGTCTCTACCTTATTCGTATAACAATCCCCGCCACTCTTTTTACATTTTCAGCTAGTATATAAATATACGTATAAAAGAGAGAGAGTGAGAGCTTTATAATTTCAGATACATACCATAGAAACATCTCGAGTGACACCCTACAACTGCAGGAGCGAAAGAGAGAGAGATAGCAGCGGTTTGGGTGGTATATAGTTGAGAATTCCACAGGTTAGAGTACGGGAGAGAAAGAGAGAGCAGCTTTATAAGAAACATCTCGAGTGTCAGCTGACTGCAGGAGCGAGAGAGGAAGATAGAAGCGGTTTAATCATATATATATAGTTGGGAGAGAGAGAGTAGGCCGCGGCCATCTTGGTTTTCGAAAAGAAGCGCCATCTTGGATTGTGAAAAAAGAAGGGGGGTGTCATATTGCATTTTTAAAAAAGCCGCCATCTTGAATCCAGGCGAGCAACTGACCCGCGGGGCCGACTACGACCTGTGACGTTATATGTTCTGACTCGAGCAGACTAGAGGAGACCTACTGCCACCCCACCTCCCCCCCATGATGACTCATTTGTTATGTCTCGCTATGGCTGTCATCTACTACTCTCGTGGTATCAGCTGGCTTGGTATTAGTTCTGCCATCTTGGGGATCGCCAAGAATTCCAGTGACCTTTGATAGCTCCGTGAACCTATATCAAGCTGGAACCGCCACATCATAAAATTGAAATTCACTAAAGGGCATAATTAAGGGCTGATTAGAGGCTAATTAAATGCCCTATCTTCGAATTAAGTGCTCCGCGTCTTTTCGAAAAAACGTGTGGCGGTATCAGCTTGAGATCAAGCTGCAACCGCCACACAAAATGAAAAGAGGGAGAACTTTTTTTTGAAAATTGCTTGGGCCAGAATTAAGGGCTAATTAAAGGCTCCTGATCTACGTGTCCTACGATTTTAATGCTCCACCCCTAGGGAGGGTAATCCACCCCCAAATTCAAAAATACGTGGTAATTCACGAACGAAACAAGTTTCAGATTTCCGAATCAAGGTGAAATTCTTTTAGAATTGAAGGCTCTCATTGTACATACCTCGCGAATTAAGTGCTCCACCCCTAGGGAGGGTAACCCACCCCCAAGACTAAGAATACGTGTCAATTCACGAACGAAACAAGTTTCAGGTTTCCGAATCAAGGTAAAATTCTCCTGGAATTAGAGGCTCTCAGTGTACATGGGCAATTCCACCTCAAATCGGCCGGATTTGCGTGTCTTATGACGTCGTATTTTTTCAATCGTATGAAAATTTTTTCGTGTGTAAAGAATGCGAAAATAATCGACACGCTTTTCGGTATTCGGCCGAAATATTTTTTTTACGAAATTTATTAGCTAATGTATTTTGTCGTCAAACTCCCGCACGGTCGGTTTTAGAAATTAATATCTCTGGTTCTATCAATCGTAGAGAGATGGTCTATAACTCATTTTGAAGGTAAAGGAATACTCTTTTTGACATAGTTTTTCATATTCCAAAAAAATTGCAAATTGTAACCGTTCTAAACAATTGAAACGTTCATCGATTTCTCCTGGAAAAAAGGGCCATTTTTTAAATTTTGAAAAAATTTGACCAAATTCCTCATTAAATTCTACAGAGTGTGTAATTTTTTTACGATGGCATTATTTATTTTTTTTTTTTAATTGATTTTTCATAAGACGGCGCGCGCGTTTCAGCTGACGCCTCGTATGTAGGACCACACCGCGCCGGCGCGAGGTGCTGTGTCATTTGCCGACTCCGGTGCGGCGTGGTCCTACACACGAGGCGTCAGGCGAGGCGCGCGCGCCGCCTTATAAAAAATTAGGTAAAAAAAAAAACAAAAAATAATGCCATCGTAAAAAAATTACACACTCTGTAGAATTTAATGAGGAATATGGTCAAATTTTTTACAAATTTAAAAAATGGTCTTTTTTACAGGAAAAATCGATGAACGTTTTAATTGTTTATAACGGTTACAATTTGCAATGTTTCTGAAACTTGAGAAACTATGCCAAAGAGAGTATTCCTTTACCTTTAAAATGAGTCATAGACCATCTCTCTACGATTAATAGAACCAGAGATATTAATTTCTAAAGCCGACCGCGCGTGGGTTTTGCGACAAAATACACTAGTTTATAACTTTCGTAAAAAAAAATATTTCAGCCGAATGCCAAAAACGTGTCGACTGTTTTCGCATTCTTTATACACAAAAAAAATTTCATACGATTTAAAAAATCGACGTCACATCTCGGCCGATTTGAGGTGGAATTGCCCACATGCCTCACGAATTGAGTACTCCACCTCTGTGGAGGGTCACCCACCCCAAGTCTAAAAATACGTGTTAACTCACGAACGGAACGAGATTCAGGGTTCCGAATCACGTTGGTTGTACCAGAATCAAAGGCAGGACTAATGCTGGCAAAGAGGTTACCCAATATGTATTCATCTATTCATTCATCTTTTCACTTATACTTATATTTAAATGCTTGACCTTGGGTTATACTTTTTTCCCACCCTCCAATTTTTATTCGTTGTGATTAGTGCGGTGATTTTCGTATTCAAGTGGTGATATGAAGGATCCATATCCAAGAAACGCGTGTTCAGCGCGTTGCTGGTGTGCTTCTAACTTACAATGATTTGTGTTTTAACCAATGTTCCCGTTCTCATCAAAAGTATACGGAAGCATCGCGATGATCACAGCGTTTTTCAAGGTAATCATTGCAATCTTATTACTTCATGCTATTCTTCTTACGTATTGTAATTATAGCTAGTACCAAATGGTGGGGATCGATAAGGCCCGATTCCGGCCAATCTGGGTATCACTAGCATCATCAATTACAATGATAAAAGTAATTTCTAACGTGATTTTTCTTCATCCCAAATGACAAAAATAAATTGTAATTTAATTTTTTCTAATTACAAATTATCAATTAAAAATTCGCCCAACTCTGGTTCAATCCGATAAATCTAATTTCTCAATTGCAAAACTAACGGCAAGAGACATCGCTTTTTGCTTGAAACGTTAACGGAACCGAAATATGAATACATCATTACTTTGAATCTGTGATGCCCAATCGGAAAAGCTCGCATAGTCGTATTTATTTCGCTCGCCGCCTGTCGGCTAGGATCAGAGAGCACAGCTGCGCAGACGTCGGTGCTTTGAAAGGCGTCGAAAAGAGTTAGTCGTTCGCTAGTCGTGGAAGCAGGAACAACGCGGGATCATACGTTTATGAAGAGATTCTCCTTACCTCATGAATCACATAACTGTTTTCACGAACTGTTGGGATAAAATGATTTCGAATAAAAATGGCCCCAAGATCTGATTTTCTGCAGAAGAAGGCGGCTTCGATTTGATGGGAGACCCGAGCGTACATACACGCTGAATATCCATAGGTGCGTGGCAAAATTACAGAATTGTCTGATACTATTCAAATTTTACACTAACAGTAGATACTGTTCGTGTCGGTTAGGGATCGTTCATAAACTACGTAGCCGCTTTTGAACCAATTATAGACCCCACATCCCCCCTCGTGGGGAACCGTAGATTTTTTACACTACCCCCCCCCCCCCCCCCCCCCCCCGCCCATAAAATCTACGTAGCTTTTGGCTGAAAGTATTATTTCCCACATTTTTTCGACTTTCTAGCAAGTTCAGTAAATATGTATATATAGGTATACAGGGTGTTCCAGACCACCCGTACACCCCTTTTAAAATCTAAAATACATGGTTTAGCGAAAAATGCTTCAGATAAAAGTTGCTGAGCTCTGAGGGGCACACTTTGTGATGACCGTGTCTGTGACCTTGGATGTCGTCTTCAAGGTTATTTCAAGGTCAACTTTGTTTTTTTAAATGGAAACCCATATTTTCAACCCCGGATTCGGAAAGAGCGGAAAATTCCACGTTCAGATCATGTATTACACGTGGGGTTTGTTCAACTCCTATGGTGTTGTACACCCATTTATAATGAAGAAAATTTACCATTCTAAGAAGTTCTTCGAGCAGTTGATTGTTTTCTAAGAAGGGTAAGGGCTCCGATCCAACAAAACGGAGCTATTTCTGAGCACTTGATCTAGAATTTCCATTCTCTTTGATTATTCATATTCATCGAAAAGAAAAAAAAACAAATTAATAATATTGTCATTTATTATGTCATTATATCTAAATATGTTGATTATGTCATCGTCGTTTAATTAAAGTTATAACATGTTATTGTCATGAAATTTAACTAAAATAAAATAAATGTTTGACCAGGATAAAATTGATCTACTGCTTTTTTTGCGCATATTCAAAATCCGCAATAAAAATACCTCATGCAGTATGATTCTGGTACGGTAACCGGTAGCGCAAAATATCTCTATTCGATAGAGGGCAACTATTTTAATAATAACTTTTCAGTTTCTTAGAATGGGCAATTTTCTTCCTTACAAACGGGTGTACAACACCATAGGAGTGGAACAAACCCCACGTATAATACATGATCTAAACGTACAATTTCCCGTTCTTTCTGAATCCGGGACTGAAAATATGGGTTTCTATTTGAAAAAACATAGTTGACCTTGAAATAACCTTGAGGACGATCTCCAAGGTCACAGACACGGTCATCATAATGTGTGCCCTTCAGAGCTCAGCAACTTTTATTTGGAGCATTTTTCGATAAATCGTGTATTTTAGATTTTAAAAGGGGTGTACGGGTGGTCTGGAACACCCTGTATATATATATATATAATGTATCGTATCAAGCCTGCTCCGAAGCCGCAGCGCGCGCACCCGAGAGGAGTAGGGATAGTAGTAGGGATACGGAGAAGGGAACAGGTATAAAAATGGCGTCAACGCGCTGCTCAGCAGCATTTTCTACCTGTCGGAGAAATGACTCAGTAGCCACTAGCCATCGCTATCAGCTAAACACTTGTATTCGGGATAATTATTCATACTGTCATAGGAGGATAACTACCATAGAGTCAATATTTTCAAAGTCAATTAAATCATAAAAATTATCAAAGCAAAATTCATATTAAATTTAATAGAAGTTCAAGACATCGGTCGAGTCTTAGGATAAAATTAAAGATTACCTACTTATACACAGCACGGTAGAATCACCTGTCGGGAGTCTAGCCACAACACAAACACGATAAGTTGTGAGAATTACGAAAATAGAGAAAGCCAAACACGTAGAATTAAGTTTCATTTCTGTATCTAAATTTTGTATTTTTTGTTATTTTTTTTATTTTGTGAAATTTATTTTCTGATTGAAAACTTATTAAATTTTATGTTAGATAAAATTCGACTAGTTTCTGGATTTTTATCGAACGGCAAAATTAACCTTCAACATCACATCCTTTTAAGTCAGGGAAATTGCCAGCCTTAAAGAATTACTGTTCAGCACTGGTAAATCTTTATCCGTGTCTGAATTAGTAAACGTTTCAGGTCTGGAGAACAGGTTCGACTCTTGGAGTCCAACTCTGTCTAGAAAGATTTAAATCAGGGCGATAGGCTTGTATCCAGCTCTATCAAACTAGGGTGCAGGCTTGATTATTTATTAATCCAGGGTTGCGATTCTAGAATCTCCGGCGCTAAGCCGCTAACGCGCTAACTCGCTAACTTGGCGGAGACCGTTGATTAGCTGAGGAGCGTCCAATCGGAGATCGTTTCGGGTAGATCAGAACTATGTACTACCGATGTACGGTGGCGCCGTGGGCTCTGCCCGGCCGCTAGTCATAACAAACGCGAGGCCCACTTACACTTGATATAAATGCATGTGTTCCACATGTACCACAAGGATGAACCGAGTAGATGAAAATAAAGAAAGAGAACAAATAAATGAATCCAAATATTGAACTGCAGTGAAACTGCTTGCATAATATTATGAACTTAACAACAACTTTTTACTCGTAGGCTCTCGATGATAACTTTCTCCCACCGATTGAACAATATATTTAACGTCTCCCTAAATACAAAGCGGTTGAATACAATTTTATCTATGATGAATTTTTGTCCCGCATATATGCTTTTCCCTGTGTTACAGTTCGTTCAATAATTCCACACTGAATCACACAGGTACGTATTATAATATTTATTTCACCTTCTATGAACGTACAGCGTAAAAGTATGATACATTATAGAATATTAATTCACCTACATCGTTCACAAATCATTAATTTTACATACAATTGTGGCGCCAATGAATAGCGGCGGGTCTGTATTAACAATAACTTATGTCATATTAGTCCATCGTCACTGTATCGTCTATCTCCAAAATCTGCCCACCACCCACCCAAGACTATTTCAGCAAAACACTCACAATTATCAATTAATGAGCTACAGCGTCATATGGGTGATCGTTTACTTTACAGCGTTACAACTTCCTATGAACAGAATGAGATCGAAACATCAGAGGCAGATATGGTTTTATATTTAGTATCACATTTTCAATCACAGTTATCAATGACAAATTGTCATATTGAACCAGCTTAAAGGTGGTAAAAAAAAAGTGAGAACAGCAGCAAAACCGATAAGGGAGTAAGCCCGCGTGTAAAATAATGCCAGAAACACATATTGCATCACTAATGCCATAAGGTCCTAGGTGCCAAAAGGTGATATAATTTCGTGACGTCTCGTCATTCGCTATAGGAATAATAAAAGTGCGTGGATTCGAATAATGCTTGAAAATATCGAATTATTTGAATAATGGAAATTATTATACAATTAATTATATTATGCAACATTAATTATAGACAAATTTGAAATTTAGTTTCAGAACATGTCTAATTTTCATAGTAAAAATATTCATAATTGATGATGATGATAATAGTCCAATTTCATTCGAATAAATTATACTTCATTCATTATTGAATATATCTATGATAGATATAGATTTTTGTCAACTGAAAATCATCATCAAATTATCATTCATCATTATAATCTACTTGAAGAATTATATTTATAGAATAGAATCTATATTGGGGTGTCCGTTATGTCACAAATTTACTTTTTTCACTTGGGTATGGTCCAAATCATTAGTTTATACCATACAAACAATTATATGAAAAAAAAATTCTCGTTAAAGTACCATTAACCCCTGCCTGAATGACGATACTTTGCCCATTTAATTAACGTGGGATTTTCGCACTTTCTAGACTTGAATTTTCATTATTTCGATGAATTTGTAAATGAATCCGCGACGCCCCCTGGATTTCTTGCAAATGTACAGAAAAAAATCCACCTCAAATTCAAACTTTTAATTTTTACAATAATCTGTGTCCCAAAATTCATAAAGTTTAATTTGGAAAACGAATGTAATTTTTTCAACCAGTTCATCTTTTGTTTTCTAAGTCATATAAAACTGGATGAAATAATTTGAATTTTGGTACAGTTGTTGGTTATACTGTTAGGAAAAAACCCTGAAAGTTTCAAATTGTCAAATTCACATTTCATACTCAAATTTCAAAGTATTTCCTCGAGTTTTTTCGGAGTTACAAAAAAAAAAGAATCTGGTTGAAAAAATTACATTTAGTTTACGAACTAAACCTATGGAATTTTAGACCCCGTGTTAAGGGGGCCGTATACCCGCCTTGAAAACAATTTTCAAATCACTGCTACGCTCTGAGAAAACATTTTAGTGACTCAGTTTTTCGACAGTTGATCCGTGCTATTTTGATATATAGTTCAGGATTTTTCCAAAATTTAAGTCTTTCGCTGAACATAAATTCAGTCCATTGAAGAAAAAGCAATTGTCCTAGGGTACAGGTTGCTGCGTTGGATGAAACTTTTTCAACTTTTGAGTAAAACTTCTGTATGAATGTAATTTAGAGGCAAACCAATAATATTTCATGAACTGAGGTTTTGGACATAGAAATTTTCGATTGTAATACTTTTTTCTACATCGTTTTGTAAAAAATATTTTCCAATCAAAAATTTCTATGTCTAAAACCTAAATTCATGGAATATTATCGGTTTGCCCTTGAATTACATTCATACAAAATATATATTCAATAGTTGAAGAAATTTCATTCAGCGCAGCAACCTGTACCCTTACGACAACTGCTTCTTCTTCAATGGACTGAATTTATGTTCAACGGAGGACATAAGATCTTTAAAAATCATGAACTACGTATCAAAATAGCACTGATAAACTGTACCAAAATCGAGTCACTGATATGTTTTCTCAAGGCGTAGCAGCGATTTGATAAAAAATTATTTTCAAGGTGTTATGACGGCTGAAATTCATGATATGGTGGATTTCCACAGCGGTAATGTTGATCAGTTGTTGGACGCAGAACAAGGTATCCTCCGACTGCACAGGATGCCAGGGGCACGGAACGTAGACTGTTTCAATAGGTTTTCGCAGGATGTCGATTCTCTTGGGATGCTTATTTGGGAGAACACACTGCTATCGGCTCCTAAAAGCACTGTCAACTTTAGTAACTGTCACAACACACTGTGTGTGAGAAACGGCTATAATTCGGACCATTTTAGATTTTACATGTCAACGACACCTGCACGCACATGCCTGTACTTCAGGGTCAGCGGATAAGCCCCCGTAGACTTCAAGCACAGCGTAGCCCAGACTCGTTTTTTTTTCAACGGCAATAACTTCTTGGCGACGGTTGTCACTATCTTGGACAATGCTTTCGACGATTAACATTGTACGGGCCAAGTTTTGGAAACGGAGTGAACTCTGGTTAAGCTGTGGAATATTTGAAACAACATTTGGATGAATAATAATAATAATGCATTGCATTCACGAGTAGCATTTGAAAGAAATCGGAACATGCACGCTACACTGTCCCAAATTTTTTTTGTTTTTTTTTCCAACCTCCCATACCATGAAAAAGTCGAAGATAGTTATAGAACGAATTTCACAAAATATGAGGTCCAGCAAAAAATATTCAGAGGTCGCTCAACTGACTTTAGTGTTTCACATTTTATTTACACATCAAAGCATCGATTTTAGAGTTCTAATGTGAATATCTATGTTTCTACTTATCAAATAGTCGAATAATTCTTGTATTAAACTCATGATATATATGTATAACCAAAGACACAGAAAATTTCAAACCTTCCAGTCGATATTTATTATTGGTAAAATTTAATATTTCTGCGACCAAAATTGATTATAAATATTGCCTGGAAGATTCGAAATTTTCTGCGTCTTTATTTATATACCGAGAGGAAAACCTATACAATATACATATAGGAAAACGTGTAGTATAAAGTTTTCTTCGCGGTATGTAAAAAGTTTACTCCAAAAATTATTCGACTATTTGATAAGTAGAAACTAAAGTCAATTGACCGACCTCTAAATATTTTTTACTGTGCCTCACATTTTGGGAAATTCGTTCTATATGTATATTCGAATATTTCATGGTATGTGAGGTTGGAGAAAAATAAAAATTTGGGACAGTCTAATGTAAGCGAAGGGGAAAGCGTCGAGGCAAATGTTGTCAGAAGAAAAAAAGTCTTGAATTTTCTCAATACCTCGCACTCCGTGCTTCGCACCGATGCGTAGTGATAATGAAAATATGGCGAACCTTTAACCAACAAATCCCGCAAATTTTCTTCTTTTACGTATACGTGCAATCCTCCCGTGTCACTTGCGCTTCGATTCTTCGGAATGTGCCAGGAACAGAGGAACTGTCCTTCACGCCGCCGGCGATGACGTAATAACCGCTACTAGAAAACGGGGATTCACAGCTCACGCGCGCTTCGTGGCCGCGATGCTACGCCGGGAGGTTAGGTTGGACAGGGATCTCACTCGTTGCACGGTAGACTCCACGAGTGTATTTCGCTTGAAGACCGGTATGTGCACCGGTGTACACACACATAAGTATGTGTATTCAAAACTATGCAAACAATAAACAGCAAAATCATAAAAAAGAAATAGGGTAAAACTATCATATAGGTGCCTTTTCACTAGCGAATTATTCGCTGAAAATTGAGCGAATGATGGTCACGTGACCCTGCCATAGACCCTGCGTATTCGCTGGTTTACGATCGCTCATGAAAACGAAAGTGGCGTCCAAAACCAGCGAAATACTCTGTTCGAATATGGAAACAGCGTTACCGCCACGTTCTGGCGACTAGACCACCTAGCAGTTAGATGAAATCGAACTTCTAGTGAACAGATCTAGCGGCGAAAACGTGAGTCACGTGGTACCTTATACCGTGACTTTCTGAAGATGGTGCACGCCACGGATACCAACCGCTATGTGAAATAAACGAGTGACGACAGTCATGAATACCCGGTTCCAACGGAGAAGAATGGAAGCACCCCTTTGTTTTGTAAGTAATCAACGACTCACTTACATCGTATCTATGTCAAAAGTCGAGAGCAGGGGGGAGTCGTCTTCATTATTTTATTCCTCTTTTTTTTGATCCGTGATGAAATTCACGATCTGGCCCAGGTACGAGGACATCTTTTCGAACTCGATTCTAATTTTTCGGAACTCTTCAGCCGAGTCTTTCTTGAGTTCTAATTCTTTGGCCTGATTTTGCGCCTGTAGTAGCTGTGCCTGAGCCATCATCTGATGAGAATAACATGATAATAATAGGTCGATGAGATTCTGGTTGGTATACTTGACAATCTTACATAAGATCATGTGAATTTCTGATAGGTACTTCCTATATTTTCGTACATGGTTAAAATTTGATGAGATTTTTGTCAGTAATTAATATTTTTTCGGCTGGAAAATGATTCTTTGAATCAAATCGAAATATATTCTATTTAGCATGAGTATTACTCATGTCAATTCGGTATTTGTCATGGTAAGGATTAATAAGATGAATAGGATGAATAGGATTTCATAAGAACAATCAATGGTCATATTTGAATTGCGCTCAGATAAAGATTTGTACAATGTAAAATACATCAATTGACCATGTTATAAAAAGTGAATTATGTTTACCGATATCGCCTCAACTTGCTTCTCCTGCATTTTAGCAAAATGCGAAGTTCTCTCCTCATACGTCAACCTGTGTGTCATGGCGTTTGTAGCTTTATTTTCTTTTTTTAGGGTAAAAGATCGTCTACCGGAAGATGAAGTCGACGCTTTGGTCTTTGAAGCAGAAGTTGTCGGGTGGTATTCCTCATGTTTTGTATCGGCTACTGGAATGATTTGATTGCCAAATGTCACCTTTAATTGTTGTACGAACTTTTAACGTATTCGTTTGTTATAATGAAGTGAAAAAGACACTATACAATCATAAACAAGCAATACTGAAAAATGACTGTAATGATTTTGAATGACTTAAACAGCTGCCTTGCAACATCCCGTCCAACCAAATCGAATTGAGATTCTAAAAATCGGAATTGACAATTTTGTGCCATTCTTTTCAATTCTATTTAATTCGTGTAAATCAGTTTCTTCAGATTCTCAATTCTTTTCAGTTTGTTTTGGTTTACTGAGATATTCATTTCAGCATGCAAATTATTACCCTCGTGTTTACCTTGCACATCAGCCGCACCATCTGATTCGCTTGATGTATTGTCTTGGCTGCTGGCACCATAGCTCAACGGTTTGTCATCTTTATTACCGCTTCGGTCCCCATCCATCAGCCGTATTATTGCGGCCTAGTTGATAATTTATTTTGAAGTACAGTCGAGGGAGAGGGGGAGAGGGAGGGGAAGGTCAATTTCAATTTCAAAAAGGGTATGAGTTACAAATATATGAGTAAGTAGATAAGGGTGCGGTTATTTGCATGTATTATCTCAGTAAGATTTTAACATTTCATTCAAATTTGAATGATTTTCGCATTTCAAAAATCCAGTTTCGATATTACTACGTATATTAATATTTTTCAATGGCAGATACATTGAATGAAGTTCTGATATAATATTAACCTGAGATTGCGGAAGGCTGTCCCGACTTCCGGGAATCCCCTCAAGAGTTACTGGCCCAACCACCTCGAGCACCTTCAAATCGTCCTCGTCCAACTCCATCACCTTGCTGATCGCCGCATTACCGGTACGCCTCCTTGCCTCTTTGAGCGCGGCGTACTTGGACTTGGTCCGACGTTTGATATCCACCCACGACTGCAAACAACATTCATTAAAAGGTCCTGTTATATCACAAAAAATTTTTGCTATAATATTGTCAAACTAATTTATTGTTCAGTCTACAAAAATTTGCTATACCAACAATAGGGTTTGTTAATACTACCAAATGATTGTTAAATTTACATGTTTTTGTCAACAACCAAAAAATTAGATTGACCGTATAACAACAAAACTTTTCGTCGATTCCATAAGACCTTTTTCAGATTGAAATTATTGGTGGCAATCACAGATTCAAAATTATATAACGTAGGAGTAGATGTCGATAGTCGAGCATATTTTACAGTAGGAATATAGATAGATAAAAAATGATAGTGTAAATAAAATGTAAGGAAGCGGGAGACTTGTTACCCAAAGGGGATCAATAAATAAATACATACATACAGTATGCGATTAATAGTTAATTAAGGTATTATATTTATTGTTTTTATAAGTACTTTTGTATTCTTTTTTCCGTTTTTTTCTCATTACTTTATTATATTTTTATATATTAGTTATTATTTATTTTAGTAATTTGGTATTTAGGGTATTCTATTTGTTGTTTTTATAAGTTATTCTGTACTTCTTTTTGATCACTACTTTATTAGATTATTATATCGCGTGACTAATGCCATAAGGTCGTAAGCGCCAAAAAAAAAATTTGTTTTTTTGGTGACAAAGTCTTTTTCATGCAATATCACATCTTCTGGGCATATCCGTAAGAAAAATTGTTTTTGGCACTTACGACCTCATGGCATTAGTCACGCGATATATTAGTCTTCAATTATTGATTTGGTATAGTATAATTAAAGCTCATCGAAGGATTACTCAACATAAATAGAATTAAATAAAATTCGAAATAAAAAGAATACTTACTTTCTGCCACTGATCCGCAGTTTTTTCAGATCCTGGCATTTCATTTAGGGTACACGCCAACCCGTTCCACTCGAGAGTGATACTCTCCCGATGAATTTTACCATGCGCGAAATCGCGATTTCCATGTATATGGTTTATGAGCGCTGTCTTCTGTTCTAAAGAAGAGCGCGAACCACGATGCACTTTTTCTTTAGATCTATAGATATTATTTACAAATGAAGAATTCAACAATAGTTCGCATGTATATGAATAATTCCCGGTTTCACCAACGACGCATAAAAGATTTATTCAAGAACAATATTCATGGAATATTTATTTTATTATTTTAATTTATGTAATATGTATAATTATTAATTATATGTCAAACATGTAATTATTTTAATAATTTTTAATATTTAGTGATGTATCGGCGGCAATTTTACATTGTGTTGTCGCATTTTCTTCGACAAATAAATTGTGAATTCTATAAATAAAATTTATTTCATCATTGGTGAAACCCGGCATGAATATTTATGATATTTATAAATTCGAATCTTACCCCATTTTTACCACAGACGAAGCAACAAGCAACAAGAATAAAATATGTACAGATATGAAAACGTATTAAAAATAAAAAGGTAAAGCGTATTTAGAAAAAAAAAAAAAAAAATTAATATAATGCAAGAATTGGAGATATTAAATGAACACAGAATGAAATACGCGGATGATGACAAGAATGTTTTAATGTATGGTTGAGATAGAATAAATCCAGCACTATTATAATCGAATTATAAAAATATTTGCACTGTTACACGAGAAGCTTGGGTAACGCTAATAACAGACAAAAGAAAAAGCATGGATATAAAGGTATAGGCTCGCTACTATATCAAAAACAAAGAGCCTGTCTTTTATTAAATGCTGCGTATAGTACATAGCGTAGCAGTATGAATACATTAGGGTGGGCCAAAAAAAAATTTGAATTTTTTTTTATTTAGTTACCATTAACACATCGTCAAAGATAACTAAAAAAAATTCTGGTAAAATTTGAGCTCTCAATATTAATATTAAGTGGTCGCTCATCGTGATTTTTGATTTACCATTTAAATAACACATGAAAATTTTTTTTTTTTTTGGAGTTTTTCTGCGCTCGAACGAGTTATCGGCCAGTGGAATTGAATACATATGGGGAATTCCATCCCAACTGGGCCGACTGTTAACCCTCACCATTTTTGATTTTTTTGCTGATTTTTTCCCAGGTTCACCAGGCTCAAAGTAATCCAGTGTAATTTTTTCAAATTTTTATTCACAATGGTCTTGGAGTTGTAAATTTTTGAACAATTCACGTTTTTCATTACCACTGATTATTCGAACGCCTATATCGCTGCTTCCAGTGTATGGATTTCGAAAAAAAAGGCATGAAATTGATCAGCAAGAAACCTACTTTTTGAAAAAAATATGCCTGAAGTGCTACTGCTCAGTCTTTACAGTGAATTTTTCATTAGAAAACTTGAAATTCAATTTCTGGCATGTATGCCCCGATTGAAAATTATGAAAAAATTCTCACAAATTTCTGCTTTAAAAACAAAAATTTTAAGCCATGTGTGTTCATGGAACTATTATTCCTTCATATTGTTATCGAATTTTAAAGATTCAGAATAACGTGATTTTTCATACACCTAAGCAGTTGAGATGTAAATAATTATCAGAATATCCTTACACTTCTTGTGAGACTTTAATGACAGTCATCGTTTCGTCTTGAGAAAAAACCGAACTGAAGATTGAAAAAATACGAATGTCTTTAATTTATTCAATGACTAAAAAATGTACGATCAAAAAAAGTTTCGAATACTCACGATATTAATTATACATACGACAAAATAAAGAGTCAGAGACCTAAGCATTCGTGGCCAGATTATCAGGCCCAATTACAAAGAAGGGGTCCTAGTTAATGCTCCTTGGAGCGAAGCAAACGTACTTCCAAACTGCGATCCAATTCGAATATCATATTGTTACTTCAGTGACTTATTGCAATCCTTCTTGTATTATCGGAATAAATTATTTTATATTTCGTATTATGAACTTCTTACTACAAATGTCTTTAATTTCCAACAGTATCATCTCAAGGGAGACCCTGCCAAAAATGTGCAAAAAAATATATTTTGGTTTTTCAAATCACCAAAAAATGTGGGATCCAAAAAAACTATTCCACATTTCAAGATTATGGTGGTATAATATGTGTCTTCAAGAAAAATTGCGATCTACTGTAGCGACGAAATCGTTGACAGAAAGTTTATAGAAAGTGTCACCATAATCTACGAAGTGAGAAATGCCTATTTTATTTACACATTTTTGAGTACCTAATTTGAAAAGGCGAACGTGGTTTTCTTCTCTGTCAATTTTCAGCAGGGTCTTCCCTTAAGATAATTCTGTTAGAAATTCAAGACATTTATACATAACCGTGTGTATAGCTATCGTGAGATAGATTCTTGAACCTTTTTTGGATTTAAATTTTTTACTCATTGAACTTTTTTTTCAATGTTCGGTAGGGTTTTCGACCTCGTGAAAAGTGTGAAAATATTCTGGTAATTATTTACGTCTCAACGGCTAAGGTATATAAAAAATCACATTATTCTGAATCTTTAAAATTCGATTACAATATGAAGGAATAATAGTTCCATGAACGCACATGGCTTAAAATTTTTGTTTTTGAAGCAGAAATTTGTGAGAATTTTTTCATAATTTTCAATCGGGGCATACATGCCGGAAATTGAATTTCAAGTTTTCTAATGAAAAATTCACTGTGAAGACTGAGCAGTAGCACTTCAGGCATATTTTTTTCAAAAAGTAGGTTTCTTGCTGATCAATTTCATGACTTTTTTTTGGAAATCCATACACTGGAAGCAGCGATATCAGCGTTTGAATAATCGGTGGCAATGAAAACCATGAATTGTTCAAAAATTCACAACTCCAAGACCATTGTGAATAAAAATTTGAAAAAATTACACTGGATTACTTTGAGCCTGGTGAACCTGAGAAAAAATCAGCAGAAAAATCAAAAATGGTGAGGGTTAACAGTCGGCCCAGTTGGGATGGAATTCCCCATATACTTGTAGGGAATTAAACGATCTAGAAGAAAGATCTGATATGATTTGATTTGAGATGAAACGGATTTTATCCTATACTTAATTTTTGAAAAAATTCGCAATTTTTTATTCACCTGAGTAGTTACTTAAAAAAATTAATCATTCCTTAAAAAAAATAATAAATGTTCTATATACAGTGTATAATACAGTGTATATAGAACATTTATTATTTTTGTTAATGAATGATGAATTTTTTCAAGTAACTACTCAGGGAAATAAAAAATTGAGAATTTAAAAAAAAATTAAGTATAGGAAAAAATCGGTTTTCAAACGATTATTGATATTTCGTACAAATTTAGTTATGTTAATTTCAATATTATTATTAATATTAATATTAAGAGCTCAAACTTTACCAAAATTTTTTTTTTCTCATCTTGGACGATATTTTCATGGTAACTAAAGTAATAAAAATAAAAATTTTTATTTGGCCCACCCTGTATACATATACCTATATACTTCAACAAAGAATATCGATGGAACGAGAGAAACACAATTTATATTATAAAAATGCACAATTAACAACAGAATTACCCGTTTTTGGTATACGCTTCACAATAATTGACGTGAATAAATGAATATTGAAATTTTTATTGATAAAACCTATAGATCAGCAGCAACCCATGGATAGCCGTCATCCGAGCGAGAGCGAATGATACATCAAAGTTCAATCACTAATATTGTATTTATTATTTGATCAAGTGCTATCAATTGAATTAACAAAAAACCAAACGGTCAAAATTGAATACACCATACGTGTATTTGTTACTGAATTTTGAGGTTCATACGAAATGGGGTACGCATTAATTTAAATATTACTCTTCACTTACCGTAAAAAATATTTGAGATCTCTATGCGCATCAAATTTGGTATCAAAAATACCTATATACCTAGATGAATTTGAGGACTACGTAGGCAATTTATAGCTCTTATTCTAGATACGTTAATATAAATTTCCGAACTGTGTAAATAATTTATTAAACGATTTATTATTATTTCAAAAAGTGTATATACATATACTCGTATATGACTCATGTGTTTTTAATTTGAAATTATTATTACATACTATGGGTAATTCCATATCAAAACTAACTAGAAAATTAAATTTTTTCACTCACCCCTCGTCTGTTCCTTATTGAAACTTTTCACAGCTAAGTACCACATCGAAGAATAATTCATGATTACTTTCGGCTTCTTCTATGAACCGCATCGGCTCTACGAATATCCTATAAACTTTTTTGTAAATAATCAATTTTTTGCGTTAAAATACGCATATCATGTGAAAATTCAATTGTAAAAGATTCACCCAAAAGTTTATATATACGTACTTTTTTATTCCAAGTCGTATAGTGACCTTAGTACGTGAAATTTCAAATTGCGAAGAAACACGTATATAATAACAAAAGAACATCAATACACAATATTGCGTATGTATAATTTACATAGATCCAAGAAACCTGACCAGCGTGGTCCACGTACAACGCAAGAACAAAGAGCTTTTATAATTGACTACATGTATGCTCACCGTCGTTTCGCACACGGACAGTTTGATGGTCCACTAGGTGCTGGCGGGCTCAAGAAACAGTGGAAGCGCTTAGTTGCAGGGGCAAATGACATCGAAGGCGGGAATGCAAAAACGGTGGTGCAATATCAGAGGGTGAGAAGTATAAAATGAATATTGGATCCATCCAATGAATTATAAATAATACTATGAGTGATTACTATTTATACTTGGCTTGTTATCTATGATGATGCATTATCTGTAGTTGTGGGCGGATATTAAAAAGCGCGCGAAGGCGAAGGCCGTCGCAATATTAAGATCGAAAAATGATACCGGACATTTTGAAAAAGAAATCGTGTTGGACATACTAGATAGGAAGGTTCTTACGGTAATGGGCAGGGCTGCGGTGGAAGGAATTCCGAACACCCGAGATAGCCTCCCCGAGTCAACAGTGAGGATAATATTGCGTGCAAATTAAATAACTTCCAATGTTCATTTTTCTTTTCTATATTTATATTCAGACGATTGAAGTTTTGGTTGTTCCTCGCAGCAATAAAAATCATTCGACACGTGAAATTGTCATGAATCATAAGTATAGTATGAAACTACGAACATTATACATAATAGGGTGGTCCTTATTTGGGACAAAAAATTTATTTGTCGCTCCCATGGGCTTAGATGTCTGCAAATAAATTCAAAAAAAAGTAGCCGAACGCCGATCTTCGTGGCTCAATTTAGGTATCTCCCCAAAGCTGTCGGATTTCACCATTTGATTAACATATGATTTTTGGTACTTCACAACTTATATTTTTTTTATTACACAGTATTGCACTTAAAATTTTGAATCTTTGCACATTTTTTACTTATTGTAGTAGGTCTTCGATGTCAGTTTTAAAAATTTTTAAGTGATTCAATTCCACCATAAATATGCAAGTTAAGATAGCTTATTAATTAAAAGCTTCAAAAAAGTTCATGATAACTCAAAAATTGTGTGAGATACGACGATAATGCAAACAACCTTTTTTATACAAAAATTAAATTCTCTAAAAAAAAAGATTCAATTAAATGTTTATCTTTTTTACAAAGTTTTCGAAATATTTTGAAAAAAGAAAAAAATCTGATTAAATTTTTTTCGTAGAGAATTTAATTTTTTATAAAAAAGGTTATTTGCATTATCGTAGTATCTCACACAGTTTTTGAGTTATTATGAACCTTGTCAAAGCTTTTAATAATGAGCTAACTTCCCGATTCACCGTGGAATTCAATCACTGGAAAATTTTTAAGACTGGTATCGAAGACCTATTACAATAAGTGGAAAATGTAGGGTTTCAAATTTTTTGGTGCAATACTGTTGAATAAAAAAAATATAAGCTACGAAGTGCAAAAAATCGTATGTTAATCAAATGGTGAAATTTGCCAGCTTTTGGGAGGTACATTAGAATTGGGCTACGAGGCTGGGCCTTCGGCTACTTTTTTTTTTGAATTTATTTGCATACATTTAAGGCGATGGGCGCGATACAAAATTTTTTTGACACAAATAGGGACCACCCTAATACATTATATACATTCGTGTCGTCGTACTAAACACCAATAAATACTACATACATGAGTGAATAAATTTAAAAAGTCAAAAAAAAATTAATAAGTTTGAAAATTTTTCAGAGATTTTCAAAATGTTCAATATCTCAAAAAAGTTCGTAATTCTAAAAATTTTGAAAATATTAGAAATATTCAAAAAATTGTAATTTTTTATAATTGATGTACAATTTATTTTTGTATTTTTAATGATATAAGCAAATAGTAGGTATATTAAACAAAATATTAAATCTAATATATGAAAATCTAATAAATTAATGAGAACAAAACTAAAAAAAGAATACAGAATAACTTATAAAAACAATAAATAGAATACCCAAAAATCAATTATTAACTTTTTATCACACATGACAGTGAGTAATCATTTTTTGTTAATTTAATAAGTTTGACATCAGGTAACAGGTTGAGGTCTACATAATAGAAATAATAAATTAACGATGATCACTAGGCTGCGTTGCTTAGATTGATGGCCGGAGATCGGAGCACTGTGAATGCAGATGAACCCAGCACCTTGTTTGCGACATATGGTATCTGCGACCCTATAGATCAACCGACATGTGGCACCGGTAAATGTCTCTAATATACATATAGTTCAGTAAATTATACAATAGGCTAGTATCATTATAAAAGTATACAGTTGTTTGTAAAATAATTCTGAATAACATTTTAGCTCTAATAGATGAGAAAAGTCGGATGTCAGAGAATAAGCGTGAAATAGCCAAAGAGCGCCAGGATATAGCTGCAGAATTTCAAGATGCAGCCGAATGGGACGACATGTCTTTTTCTTTCGATTGAAAAATTCTCTGTTTCAAATTTTCAAAATTCAAATTCGAAATTGATCGAAGAATTAATAGATGGAATATTTAGGCAAGATCGTTGCTGGATCACAAAAAAAAGAAATCAAATGAATAAATTGCAATTCTTAACGTACATGTATGCTGTGAGCATTTCTCGATGATCCTCAGTCGTAGCGTAGTTCGATGATATCCCTGAGAGCGCACTGCGAATCCAACTGTTGGCAATCTGCGAATGTATTCATGTACAAACGTATGTGACCAAGGTAGGTGGGTTGGGCATGATAAAGCAATTTCATGCAAATTTGATAAATTAAGAAAATGAAAAATGCCATGATAATAATGAGTAAATATTGTCTGTAAATACTAATCTTTTTGCGACGTCTCCGTGGTTGGTTTCTCATTGTGGTGATAGATCCTTTCTGCAATCAGCATCGGAAATCAGCATCTGAAAATAGGAACAAGGTGTGAAAATAGGTGTGTGGTATACGCATATGGCAAAACAAGCAATTGACAATCAATATTCAGAAAAGTTAACTTAGCTGTATTCTTCGTCTTGGCAAAGCGTCGTTTTTAAAAAAGAAGTGCCGCAGAGTCCCTTCGATTAAACGAAGTGATCTCGCACTATCTGCTCGCGGACGAGTCTGCCTTGGGCGAGTCGCTCCCTACCCTCCAGTTGATCAGCAAGCACGAATTCGGCTACATTGTCGTCGGCGTCTTCAGGAGCCTCAACCAGATTCTCACCGACTTTGTATTGAAGACGCATGTTGTGCAAAGTTGCACAGGCGTTGATGATCCGACTTGCGACCTCCGGCTGGTAGTTCAGAATCCTCTCCTTTTCGACAAGAATAAATGAAACTATTATCTTTGGCATTTTCTACAGTTCATAACATACATATATGCAGCTGGCAAGCTCATTGTTCCAAAATCAATAATTCGACCAACCCGTGACAAGCATCTCCAGATACCCTTGAGCCTTCTGTTGCACCGTTCGACGGCTGAGCGTGCGCTGCAGTGTCTGGCTGTGTACTGGAACTCGGGTGTTCCAGCCTCAGCGTGGAGGATCGGCGTCATGAGCCAGGGCTCGAGTGGGTAACCGGAATCCCCTGTGAAATACGTCATTCTTCTGAAAGTTTATGTACATATGAGTCATTCCACGTCAAGCGGGACGTATTTGGCCAAAAATATTCCTTGATGTTTCTGATTCTTTTGTAATTTTTTTTACATATTCTCTGGGTAAAATAAACACAAGGAACAATTTTTTTTTTTCACTCCAATGGTTTAGAAGCTACAAGGGGTTGAATTTTCGAAAAAAGCACCAAAAATCGAAATCGCGCTCTCCTTTGAACTTTAATATCTCCGATTCTATTTGACGTACAGACATCTGCAAAAACTTATTTTAAAGCTCTTGAATTGTACTCTTATGTTATTATTTTTTACTTTATCTAATAAACAATTTTCCATTTCTTAAGAACAATTATATTTTTTAAACTCGATTTTCGAGATGTTCTCATTCTTCAAAAATTCTAAAGAAAAATACGAGCATGTTCCTTGATTTATTCTCTACGAATTATGTAAAATTCAGGTCGGAGTTCTGATATATAGTATATTTAAAAAGCGGTTGATTCAAGCGGGACGTCGCGCGCGGCCGTGTAGTACGTTGAATTCCAAGTACCGAACGGCGCGCGAACAGGGTTTTGCCGGCCCAACGCTCGTGGCCGCGGCCGCGCGCGATGTCCCGCTTGAATCAACCGCTCTTTAAATATACTGTATATCAGAACTCCGTCCTGAATTTTACATATTTTGTAGAGAATAAATCAAGGAACATGCTCGTATTTTTCTTTAGAATTTTTGAAGAATGAGAACATCTCGAAAATCGAGTTTAAAAAATATAATTGTTCTTAACAAATGGAAGATTGTTTATTCGATAAAGTGAAAATTGATAACATGAAAGTACAATTCAAGAGCTTCAAAATAAGTTTTTGCAGACGTCTGTACGTCAAAGGGAATCGGAGATATTAAAGTTCAAAGGAGAGCGCGAATCCGGTTTTTGGTGTTTTTTTCGAAAATTCAACCCCCTGTAGCTTCTGAACCATTTGCGTAAAAAAAAAAATTGTTACTGATGTTTATTTTACACAGAGAATATGTAAAAAAAAATACGATAATTTTCAAGCACATGAGGTCAAAAAGGTGTCCCGCTTGACGTGGAATGAGTCATATGTGAGCATGCATCAACATACAGTGGAAGTCCCCACAATGTAACTCCCGACATTTTGACCGTTCCCGCATATTGACTGGTTACCATGGATTACCATTCCCACAATTGAACTTCCCATACGGTGCGTTTTGCGTTTTCCCCACTCTGACAGCCGACGCGCGCAGTTTTGTACCGAACGAACAATGTTCTTAACCTCGTTTCAACATCTAAGTAGTGCTAGTGCGTTCGAGAATGGACTCGATTCTCCGAGAATTGACTTCGTCACTCGCAGGATGCATGCGCAGTCCTGCATTCACGCTGTCAGTAGTTTCGAGTGGGGACTGAAGGGAAAATCAAAATGTGGGAACGTGGCCGGTCCCGACTGTTTAAATTGTGAGGACTTTGACTGTAATTCTTTGTAATCGTGATCACTTACCCAGCAGCCAGGTTCCTCGTTCGCCACGTCTGTGATGCAGCTCCATCAGCAACCTCGCAGGAGACTGTGCCCAAATAGCTGCGTCGTGTCGTGCCCCTCCGAACCTTGCGTTTATATTCAATATAAACATGTCCGGGTCGCATATCTGTTGGACGAACACACAGATGAAAGTAGCTGTTTAAGCGATGTGTTTCATCTTTGACAATAGAATAACATTTAGCATCAACTTACTATTTGAACGTTGATGGAGTGGTTGCCGTGGTGGTTCAGGTAGGCCACCTCGTCCACGATAGGCTTTGCGATGAGGACGTGGGTGCAGTCGATTACACCGATAGCACCAGGAAAGGATTGTGGAGCGAGTCTGAATTTTTCACGCGCTGCCTCTCGCTCCACCGGTGTTGCAGGAAACTTGATCACCTCCGCGAAGAAACGATCCTGGATCGCAGTCGTCACATCGAGGATGCAGCGGCTGACTGCAGACTGGCTCATTCCGACCAAGAAGTCCTGTCCGATGGCCCGCTGATAGGACCCTACGGCGAAGAACCTCAAGGCGCAGAGTACCTGAAAAGTGCAAAGCTGATATTATGTATGTCCGAAATGGATTTCGCTTACTTCGATTCACCGTTATTTACTATAATTTGAAAGGAAAGGTACTCGCGTCGGAGTAAACACCTCAAATGTGTGTACGTAGAGATGCCTACCTGTGAAATGGAAGAGAGCCCGTTGGCTGTTGGCTTCTCCAGTTGCGGGGTGAACTCGACGATGAGATCCATCGCCAGCTGTCGTGAAACGCGGAACAGCTCCATGAATCGCGGCTCCGCCAGATCAAACGCGTCGTGGGAATCACGCAACCGCCGGCGGACTTCCCTCAGGTTGTTCAGCCCTCGGTCAGCTTGCTCCTCGATGTCTTCCTGCTCCTGCATCCGGTCTTGAACGTCAAGCAGCATCCATGCGTCAGCCATCTCAAAATTCAAAACCCTTGTAATGCTATGTGTTCAAAACGTTGAATCTTCCAAAAATATATGAGTTTACAAATTTTTAATTTTAATCAGTATATTTTAGTATATTTAATTAGTATATTAGTACTTAGTATTTAGTATATTAGTAGATTATTTATTATTATCTTTCATTATTTATTCAGTATATTATATATTATTAATTATTAGTATATAATTAGTATATTAGTATTTATAGTATATTTAATTAGTATATATTAGTAAATTTAGTATAATTTTTTCTTATTATTTATCCATCTTTGACGAACGACAATGTACGAATAAACAAGTAGACAAGTGATAAAAGTAAGAAAAAAAAAAATGTTCGATGACAAAAAATCACGCATATACTTAACAATATGAATATGCAACAAACATTCTACGTTAAAATACGAAGCTCTACTAATGCAAACGCGCGCGAATCTCATAGATTCATTTTTAAACATAACGACTATAACATTCTACTCATAATACGATGTACAAACCAACCTTGATGTAGTTCTACTGTTGGAAAGCTCAGACTGAAAAGAAATGATTAGTAATGGCGAAGACGCGGGTGATCGAATAATCTTATCCTAAATTATTTTAATTAATATGATTGTAAATTGATCAAAATTTGAAAAATCAAGGATATAAATTGTATCAAGGGCACTTTGAAATATAAAGCAAAATATTTTCGACTTGAAAAAGTCGGTTTTTTATGGTTTTTTAAGCCTTTTGTGTATCTTAGATCGCACGTATAATCTTTCGATTGTCAATCAACAAAGCGAAGAAAGACAGTCGAAAGATTCACGCGCGATTTTCATTTGTTTCGCGCGTTGCCATATTCAGTACAGTGTTGTCGATACTTACCGCATATGCAAACTATAGGAGCTTTTCAATTGCGTCAATTTCCAGACACAGTGCGACAGGAAGCCATGTTATTGGTTACGTCTCTTGGATCCAACCAATCATAGCTTTGTGTCGCTGTGTCTGAAAATTGACGTAATTGGAAAGCTCCCTATAGTATTTACGCTGCAATTTCACTGAAGTCTTGTTTATAGTTCATAGCGTTTCACTCCACTCGCGGGACTTCTTGAAATTTTACACACTTCCGATATACATACATATATGATAGTTTTACCTATGGTTTTACCCTATTTCACTTTTATTATTTTGCTTTTTATTGTTTGCATAGTTTTGAATACACATACTTATGTGAGTGTATGTGTGCGTACACCGGTGCACATACCGGTCTTCAAGCGAAATACACTCGTGGTGTCTACCGTGCAACAAGTGAGATCCCTGTCCAACCTAACCTCCCGGCGTAGCATCGCGGCCACGAAGCGCGCGTGAGCTGTGAATCCCCGTTTTCTAGTAGCGGTTATTACGTCATCGCCGGCGGCGTGAAGGACAGTTCCTCTGTTCCTGGCACATTCCGAAGAATCGAAGCGCAGTAAAAGAAGAAAATTTTCGGGATTTGTTGGTTAAAGGTTCGCCATATTTTCATTATCACGACGCATCGGTGCGAGGTTTACAGAAAATTTAAAATTGATAAAAAAAAAATCAATAATTAAAAAAAAAATGAAAACGTAAATATACGTACGCGCGTACTGCGTACAGCATGTCAATTTCTGACTATAGTTTTGCAATCAAATTCTCTTTTATGACTACGAATCTTTGCAGGATACTATAGTGTCATCTTGTATCATGACATTGGTTTATAGAAAACCGTAGACTTGTACTTTTGGGATGTCCGTCAACGTTTATGCGTATCGTTTGATAATTTCCACGCAGATGTTTACATCGGAGATGTCAAGCTCCAGCTGGCCGGTGATCTGACGTTATCCAACCGAACGGATAGTCATGCCTGTTTCGCCACCCACTTGTTGTCCGACAGTAAGTCAACTGACAAAGTTACCTTTTCTTTTTCAAATCTTACCCTTGTCTGACTCCGCTGACAATTTTCATAGATAAGAAATCATGCGATTCCAAAATTCCTTGATGATCTCTTGCATGCGAAGTCAACGATTTGTGATTGTCAGTGCGAAACGTAACTGAAACACGAATCACTATTTTCGAGGTAAAAAGCGCCATCGAGCAGACTATCCAACAGGACCTGTAGTAAGTAACTCTTTTCACTATTGTCCTCTTTTGGCAACTTTTTTGAAGAAACGGTCACTCACATCACTTTTTTTTATAATAATTCAGACTCGTGCTCCACAAAATTAAATTTACATATTCACAAGAAAATTTGACCAAAGTAAATTTTAAAAAAATTTGCAAAAAACTGAATTGAAAAACATTATGACAGTAATAGAGCTGGCAACAAAGATGGGGTAATATTCATAATGCAATATCTATAAATTTATGTAGCATTTACAAAGATGGTAAATGACATTTAGAATCGGTTTTTTACAGGGAATCACCGTGTGAAATTCCGCTAACCAGTTCTGACTTTTTTTCTACTTCTGACAACATTTGCCTCGACGCTTTCCCCTTCGCGTACATTAGACTATGCCAAATTTTTTTTTTTCTCCAACCTCACATACCATGAAATATTCGAATATACATATAGAACGGATTTCCAAAAATGTGAGGCACAGTAAAAAATATTCAGAGGTTGGTCAATTGACTTTAGTTTATACTTATAAAATAGTCGAATAATTTTTGGAGTAAACTTATTACATACTTTGAAGAAAACTTTATACTACACGTTTTCCTATATATTGTACAGGTTTTCCTCTCGGTATATAAATAAAGATGCAGAAAATTTCTAATCTTCCAGGCAATATTTATTATCAATTTTCGTCGTAGAAATATTGAATTTTACCAATAATAAATATTGACTGGAAAGTTTGAAATTTTCTGTGTCTTCGGTCATATATATCATAAGTTTACTTCAAAAATTATTCGAACATTTGATAAGTATAAACATAGATATTCCCATTAGAACTCCAAAATCGATGCTTTGACGTGTAAATAAAATGTGAAACACTAAAGTCAATTGAGCGACCTCTGAAAATTTTTTGCTGGGCCTCACATTTTGGGAAATTCGTTCTATAACTATCTTCGACTTTTTCATGGTATGGTAGGTTGTAAAAAAAAAAAAAAAAAAAAATGTAGGACAGTGTAGCGTGCATGTTCCGATTTCCTGCAAATGCTACTCGCGAATGTAATGCATTATTATTATTATTCATCCAAATGTTGTTTCAACTATTCCACAGCTTAACCAGAGTTCACTCCGTTTCCAAAACTTGGCCCGTACAATGTTAATCGTCGAAAGCATTGTCTAAGCTGGTGACAACCGTCGCCAAGAAATTATTGCCGTTGAAAAAGAATCGAGTTTGGGCTACGCTGTGCTTGAAGTCTACGGCGGCTTATCCGCTGACCCTGAAGTACAGGCATGTGCGTGCAGGTGTCGTTGACACGTAAAATCTAATGCAGGCCGAATTATAGCCGTTTCTCACGCACAGTGTGTTGTTACAGTTACTAACGTTTAATGTGCTTTTAGGAGCCGATAGCAGTGTGTCCTCCCAAATAAGCGTCCCAAGAGAATCGACATCCTGTGAAAACCTGTTGAAACAGTCCACGTTCCGTGCCCCCGGCATCCTGTGTAGTCGGAGGAAACTTTGTTCTGCGTCCAACAACTGATCAACATTACCGCTGTAAAAATCCACCGTATCATGAATTTCAGCCGTCATAACACCTTGAAAATAATTTTTTATCAAATCGCTGCTACGCCTTGAGAAAACATATCAGTGACTCGGTTTTGGTACAGTTTATTAGTGCTATTTTGATACGTAGTTCATGATTTTTAAAGATCTTATGTCCTCCGTTGAACATAAATTCAGTCCATTGAAGAAAAAGCAGTTGTCGTAAGGGTACAGGTTGCTGCGTTGGATGAAATTTCTTCAACTTTCGAATATATATTTTGTATGAATGTAATTCAATGGCAAACCAATAATATTCCATGAATTTGAGTTTTAGACATAGAAATTTTTGATTAGAAAATATTTCTTCCGAAATGATGTAGAAAAAAGTCTTACAATCGAAAATTTCTATGTCCAAAACCTCAGTTCATGAAATATTATTGGTTTGCCTCTAAATTACATTCATACAGGATATTTCCTCCAAAGTTGAAGAAGTTTCATCCAACGCAGCAACCTGTACCCTACGACAACTGCTTTTTCTTCGATGGACTGAATTTATGTTCAGCGGAAGACATAAAATTTGTAAAAATCCTGAACTATGTATCAAAATAGCACTAATCAACTGTCGAAAATCTGAGTCACTAAAATGTTTTCTCAGAGCGTAGCAGTGATTTGAAAAAAATTGTTTTCGAAGCGGGTATACGGCCCCCTTAACACGGGGCCCAAAATTCCGTAAGTTTAATTCGTAAACTAAATGTAATTTTTTCAACCAGTTCCTTTTTTTTTTTGTAACTCCGATAAAACTCGAGGAAATACTTCGAAATTTGAGTATGAAATGTGAATTTGACAATTTGTAACTTTCAGGGTTTTTTCCCAACAGTATAAGCAACAACTGTACCAAATTTCAAATTATTTCATGCAGTTTTATCTGACTTACAAAACAAAAAATGAACTGGTTTAAAAAATTACCTTCGTTTTACAAATTAAACTTTAGGAATTTTGTGCCACGGATTATTGTAAAAATTAAGAGTTTGAATTTGAGGTGGATTTTTTTCTGTACATTTGCAAGAAATCCAAGGGGCGTCGCGGATTCATTTACAAATTCATCGAAATAAGTAAAATTCAAGTCTAGAAAGTGCGAAAATCCCACGTTAATTAAATGGGCAAAGTATCGTCATTCAGGCAGGGGTTAATGGTACTTTAACGAGAATTTTTTTTTCATATAATTGTTTGTATGGTATAAACTAATGATTTGGACCATACCCAAGTGAAAAAAGTAAATTTGGGACATAGCGGACCCCCCAATATAGATTCTATTCTATAAATATCATTCTTCAAGTAGATTATCATGATCAATGCTAATTTGATGATTTTCACTTGAAAAAAATCTATATCTATTATAGATATATTCAATAATGAAGAAAGTATAATTCATTCGAATAAAATTAGACTATTATCATCATCATCATCAATTATAAACTAAATTTCAATTTTGTCTATAATTAAAGTTGCATAATATAAATAATTGTATAATAATTTCCATTATTCAAATAATTCGATATTTTCAAGCATTATTCGAATCCACGCACTTTCATTATTCATATATTATATCATCTATTAGCACCTAGGACCTTATGGCATTAGTAATGTGATATGTGTTTTTGGCATTATTTTACACGCGGGATTACTCCCTTATCGGTTTTGCTGCTGTTCTCACTTTTTTTTACAACCTATAAGCTGGTTCAATATGACAATTTGTCATTGATAACTGTGATTGCATATGTGATACTAAATACAAAGCCACATCTGCCTATGTTTCGATCTCATTCTGTTCATAGGAAATTGTAATATGATATAAGTTATTGTTAATACAGACCCGCCGCTATTCATTGGCTCCACAATTGTATGTAAAATTAATGATTTGTGAACGATGTAGGTGAATTAATATTCTATAATGTATCATACTTTTACGCTGTACGTTCATAGAAGGTGAAATAAATATTAGAATACGTACCTGTGTGATTCAGTGTGGAATTATTGAACGAACTGTAACACAGGGAAAAGCATATATGCGGGACAAAAATTCATCATAGATAAAATTGTATTCAACCGCTTTGTATTTAGGGAGACGTTAAATATATTGTTCAATCGGTGGGGGAAAGTTATCATCGAGAGCCTACGAGTAAAAAGTTGTTGTTAAGTTCATAATATTATGCAAGCAGTTTCACTGCAGTTCAATATTTGGATTCATTTATTCGTTCTCTTTCTTTATTTTCATCTACTCGGTTCATCCTTGTGGTACATGTGGAACACATGCATTTATATCAAGTGTAAGTGGGCCTCGCGTTTGTTACGACTAGCGGCCGGGCAGAGCCCACGGCGCCACCGTACATCGGTAGTACATAGTTCTGATCTACCCGAAACGATCTCCGATTGGACGCTCCTCAGCTAATCAACGGTCTCCGCCAAGTTAGCGAGTTAGCGCGTTAGCGGCTTAGCGCCGGAGATTCTAGAATCGCAATCCAGCTCTGCGATTGCAGCTCTAGTCGGCAACGATTCGAGTCTGCTAGTTAGGTACTTGGTCAGGTCTTGTAAGCATTGAGCGAGGCTCTGAACAAATTAAATTTTTAATGCAACAACCACGGCCTCTGTCTTATATTAAATTAATTAATTAATCAATTTAATACCAAACGTTGCAATATATATATATATATATATATATATATATATATATATATATATATATATATATATATATATATATATATATATATACAGTAGAACCTCGATTATCCGAACCAATTGGGACCGGGCCTAGTTCGGATAATCGAAAATTCGGATAATCGAACAGTAATGTTAAGTGACACGATGTTCAGCGCTGGGAAATATTCAATATATATGTAACACACCTACACATATATATGTTATAATATTTACATAAATATATTATTTAATAACATTTATAAACATTTTACATTTGGTTTAAAGTTTTTTTTCCAAGTATCAAATGTCTAAGTAACAAATATGTATGTAATAAAACACGAAAAACGCGCGCATAGCAAAACAAAAAAAACCAACAGCAAGTTGAGGTTCGGATAATAGAAGGTTCGGTTAAAGCGATCGTGGTTCGGATAACGGAGGGTTCGGATAACAGAGGTTCGGATAATCGAGGTTCTACTGTATATATATATATATATTAGGGTGTGTCGAAAATTGACTTTGTTTTTTTTTTTTCGCTCCTACCACTCAAAACCTTAGGTTGTGACATTAAAGAGCTCCTCGTTCAAGGAGGGCGCTGTAGCTTGAAGTTTAGAGGTCGCTCAACGAGGCTTTAGGATTCCCATCTAATTAGCACGTACAAAATATTGTTTCTCGTTCAAAATGATGTCAGGCAACCAAAAAATGTCCGATGCCTGTCTTTCTCGGCTCATTTGAAAGCGAGACTCATCCCCTAAACGCCTATAGGTCGTTCTTCGATATATCTTGGTCCAATTTTTTTTTATTGCATTTTTTTACCACAATAGTCACCTTTTTCAAGTTTAAAAAGTCTCCAGGGTATCAATGAGTCTCAAATAAATTGCTACAAGTATTGATTCTTGATTCGAATGTAAAGAACCAATTCCAAAAATTGATGAAACATAAGAAATTTCTCAAAATGAACATGATCTTTTAAATAAAATTGAAAATACGGAAATACGGAAGTGAAAATTGAAAACAACGAAAGAAAATTATGAAATTAACAAATAGGGTGTGTTGAAAATGAACTCACTTTTCAATCTTCACTTGACAGAACTTTATTTTATGCACATTTTTGATCGCAACCTATTTGTTTTTTACAAATTTCTCTTATTCGTCGTTGGGTGCAGCTGTCGATGATTTTTCACGATCTGTAGGAGATATTGTTTCTGTTCTTCGTCCTTCGTCAATATCTCGTTATATTCCTCAATGAGTGCAACCCCTCACTCGGCTACATCGTTGATAACTTTCAAGTCTTTTAAGACTGATCGACAATGCAGATACGTCTCGTCCAGCGCCCAATACTCTGGAGATTTGTGAATAAAATCGTACGGCAGTTCAAATTGATCGAAGAGGAATATTGATTTTTTTGTGATAAAATCACTGATGTCCCGATGTACTATCACATCGAGCGTCTTTCCCTCGAACAGCCCTCGCACATTCCTGCCACTGCTCTCCCGTTCTCTTATTGCTACCGCCATTCGTGCTCGAACCTCCATTGGTACAGTGTCATCGAAGAATGCCAACGGTGCTAGTTCTTCGGACAGGTACCAAAGATGAGAAGCAAGTTTCGAAGAAGCTGCTTTCGAGACATCGGCGTTCACTTTACGGTACTCGACAAGTCGTTGCAGAAGTTCTAAATCATGATTCGGAGCTTTGATAGCGGACGGAGCGGTGAACCACGATTCCACATAGAACTCGACAACAAATATACAAATCTGTCGGAGGCCGTTCGTGTCTCGAGCTTTCAGTAAAAACTGTTTCCGACATAGGAATATTTTTAAGCAATAAATTGCTTTGGAAAGCCATCGCGCATGATGTACGGCTCCAGGTGTTTTGAATCTTACACCACGTGGGGGTTCACTGCCCAAAAAAATGCATGAAAGCTCCAAAAATTCCCTGTAGTCGTCCCTTGGCTGGGTCACCTACAGAAGCCAAATACACGATATTGAGTTAGAACCCATTAGAGGTTAAGAAACACTTGTGATTCGAAATCTTTTCGAAGTTTGCTTGTACCTGAAATTGATTTGAAATAAAATCGAGGATGCGGTTTTTTCTGCTCGTGAGAATGTCAGCAACGCTTGCGTCATCAACGCCAGTTTCAAATTGCGTTACATCAATTTTGGGCCAGTGTTGTTGAAAACGTTTGAAAATCGGGACGTTTGGGCCGCTCGTTACTGGCCAATAAATCTCGACGACACGTCTGAGGAGCAGCTCATAAACGTGATGACGGCAAGCCAAGTGTAGTAAATTACCACCCAATTCTCTCTCCAGTAAAGTGCATGCGCCATTTAGTCGACCTTCAAACCAATTAACAACATTTCAAAACCAGGTCTTAATTCACGCGATTGGCAAAAAATGTCGAACCGACACTCTTAGTTGTGAAATAAATAATTTCTCGTTCTTTACCTGTATTCGTACTAGTGGTGTCGAAGCACATAGCCTTCACTCGGTGAGTAAGATTCCATTCGCGCAAGGTTTTTATGATAGCTTCGGCTTGATTCGCTCCGGTACCAGAAGGAAGTTTTGGTACGCCGAGTAAGTGTTCTGTTCCGACTCCAGACACGATTATAGGTAGCCTTTCGACGCTTCCTTTTCCCGTTTCTATTTCAGGGAGTAACTTGCCATCCCAGTGAACGACCAAACAAGCGGCAATCTGAAGATCATCCTTCAACTTTTTTGCTATTTGCTCTCTATGTTTGATACGTTGTTTATGTATCGCACTGCTGCTCAAGTTTATATCGTTTACATCAAATCCAAGACTGGTAGCAGCAGCGGCGAGGATGAACGTTGCATTTCTACTGCTGGTCTGTATTCTATCGAGTGCTGCCACGAGATCGGAAGTCATAATGTTGATCTTTTTAGCTTTAGGCGCTATTTCTTGACTGAGTTCGTTTTCAAAATCCGAGATAGTTCGTTGCAAGTCACAAGCACTCGACGTCTGACTTAATCCTCCGGATAATTCGCTGACTGTGATTTCACTGAGGCCTTGACTCAAATCTGGAGTTTCAAGAAAGTAAAAAGAAAGTTGGAATGTTTCATGAAATGAATTACGATTAGGACAGAAACGCGACGTTCGACCCTAACGGAAGTGGTAAGATGAGAAAAGAAACCGAGGTTCAACACAACTAACATAGAAATTTGAAGCGATTTAACGGAACGTTACTTATGAATTCTAAAGTCACACTCAAATGGGAACTTAGAAAAAACATAAAATTCTCACGAAGACTTGGAAAGTGATACTAGCCGCAAGAATATGCATCAAATAGGAACCCCCAAAACAACGTATGAAGACTCGCAGGAGATGCAGTTATTACACACGAAGGGAGCTTACAAAGGTAAGAATGTCAAATTAATACCAGTATCACCGTCATCATCCGAAATCCCGACGTTTTCCGGTGGAACTTCATCGCCAATGCGATCAGATGGAGTTCTTCGGACGTTCTCTGGATCACCCCTGTGTGTGGGCACTAAACCGCGACGCTTCTTTGCTCGTTGCGAAATTAAAAGTTGCCGCTGCTCTTGCGTCAACGTCTCCTCAGCGTTGTGACTCGCAATATCAAATAATTCATTGAGTTTCTTCACGAAATTGTATTCTTTTGTTTTCTGAGCTCGAGATTTTTCCCGTGTACGATTTTTGTATAAATCTGTCCACGTATGATGCAGCTTCACGAGCTTTGTTGCAGCGTTTTGCTTGCGGCAGACTGGAATTCCAGCTCGATCCCAGACATCAGAAATTTCTTCGACAACCTTCGTTGCACTGTTGCGAATGGTCAATTTTAGTGATGAATGTTTGTAAAAGAAAACACTCAAAGCTTTTCGATTCGTGGGTAATTTGCGCCCTTTGAATGAATCATCCCGTTTTCCGATCAGGTAAATCGAATTTTCTCTCTGGGTTCGTTGCACTGACATTGTTAATACACTCAATGATCTTCGCCTATTGACACTCTGTTTCATCTGTAGAGCATCATGAACTATTCACGCTGGTGGTATGCTTTGGCCGATGAGTAAAAGAGGTGATGTAATGGTGCAGCTATTTTTTTTATGAAAAAAAAATCATGTGACTGAGAGTTCAGACGAACTAATTTTTCTAACTACATTTAATGTAACTAACTACTAATACAAAATTCTGATGATGATCTGAATCCAAATCGAAACGTTCAAAAAAAGAATGAATTTAATATCAGATTTTCTTTCCCTGCGCAACCGAAGGAAACATTAGGAGCCGTTCCATAACCGCATCATAACATAACCACATAATATTTTATTAGTCCACTAGGTAATCGGTCGTTCTTTACCTTTATCTGGGATGATATGGATCATGAGTCAAAAGTAATATTTGTAAAAGACGGATTACTAGAAATGAATACACTTCAAATGCGTACAGTGGCGCCTGAATTGCTCACTCTAGCGACTTGAGCGCGAACTAACGACTACCGCATGTATTTCAGTCACCACCATACTCTGTCGAGTACGAGAGAGATGACGTTATCGGCACTCACAACGGAGCGAGGATGACGCACTCGGAAATTGTTCCACATAAAAATATGGATAAGAGCGTCGTAGAAGACACACTTTTCGTTGAAAACAAAAGTTGGTTTTTCTTCCCTATTTATTTATCATGTCGCTCATTTTTACCTGCTCTAGTTTTTCTGAGTTTATTTCATACTTGATTAATTTCATATTTTTCTTTCGTTTTTCTACTTTTCACTTCAGTATTTCCATACTTTCAATTTTATTTAAAAAAACCATGTTCATTTCAAGAATTTTTTTAGGTTTTATCAATTTCTAAAATTGGTTCTTTACGTTCGAATCAAGAATCAATACTTGTAGCAATTTATTTGAGACTTATTGATACCCTGGAGACTTTTTAAACTTGAAAAAGGTGACTATTGTGGTAAAAAAATGCAATAAAAAAAAATTGGACCAAGGTATATCAAAGAACGACCTATAGGCGTTTAGAGGATGAGTCTCGCTTTCAAATGAGCCGAGAAAGACAGGCATCGGACATTTTTTGGTTGCCTGACATCATTTTGAACGAGAAACAATATTTTGTACGTGCTAATTAGATGGGAATCCTAAAGCCTCGCTGAGCGACCTCTAAACTTCAAGCTACAGCGCCCTCCTTGAACGAAGAGCTCTTTAATGTCACAACCTAAGGTTTTGAGTGGTAGGAGCGAAAAAAAAAAAACAAAGTCAATTTTCGACACACCCTAATATATATATATATATATATATATATATATATATATATATATATATATATATATATATATATATATATATATATATATATATATATATATATATATATATATATATATTAGGGTGGTCGTTAAAAATTAAATTCTTTCTGACGCCCAAAAAAATTCTTCCTTTCGACGAAAAACTGAGGGGAAAAAACTTTTTTTTGGTTTTCAAAAGTAAGAACACGTGCCGGTGGCCAATTGAAGTTTATTTTGCGATAGAATTGTAGTTTTTCGAAAATATCTCTTACAGAATTTAGTTTTGAGAAAAATTAGTGGGGACAATTTTCTAGGAAATTAAATTCTCTACAAAAAAGGTTTTCATAAATTTTTCCATAAAGTTCATATTTATCAAGATATTCTCATTAGTAAACTTATAAACTTTATTATGTCAGTCATTTTAGCACTAAAAACTTTATTTTTCCGGAAATATGAACAATTTGGTAACTTCTATCTACAATTATTTATTTAAATAGGTCTAGTTAATGACTACCAAATTATATTTAATATTATTTATTTATTTTCAAAACGAAAAAGTGCAAATTTATTTCTCATAAACTGATTTATCAATGATAAATATGAACTTTATGGAAAAATCGATAGAAACCTTTTTTGTAGAGAATTTAATTTCGTACAAAATTGTCCCCACTAATTTTTCTCAAAACTGAATTCTGTAAGAGATATTTTCAGAAAACTACAATTTTATCGCAAAATAAACTTCAATTGGCCACCGGCACGTGTTCTTACTTTTGAAAACCAAAAAAAAGTTTTCGCCCCTTAGTTTTTCGTCGAAAGGAAGGATTTTTTTGGGCGTCGGAAAGAATTTAATTTTTAACGACCACCCTAATATATATATATATATATATATATATATATATATATATATATATATATATATATATATATATATATATATATATATATATATATATATATATATATATATATATATATATATATATATATATATATATATATATATATATTGTGACGTGACCCTTATTCAGGCCTCAGGTCCAGACCGGATAGCTAGGCCTCGAGACCGAGTCAGTCGACAATAACTGGCAAAAGATCGAAAAGAAAATAATTAATTGAATTTTGGGCGCCTGACGAACTCTCTTCGTCACGAGACACAGAAAAAAAATGAAAAGAAATTAAGAAGCGAAAAGACACTGTAATAATAAGCGGCGACTAGCTGCAGTACCGCGCAGAGGGGTCGGGATCATATGAGGGAGTAGCGTACACAATAACGACTCGTGCCATATAAATTTTAACAAAATAAAAGAGATTTATTCAAACAAAAAAAATACTAGATTGCACAACGTGATGCTAATAACAAAATTAGTATCGCCGCAGCGATCATGCACCTCGGGGTGTCACCCCTCGGGCCTAAAACAACGGTTTATCGAGCTTTACAAAAATTAATCGTAGACAAGATCAGGCTTCCACGTAGGAGAGCAATAACAGGAAAAATATCGCTTAGCTCGATACAACAATGCCTCGCAGCAAACTAAAACTAATTTTCAAAATTACTTAAAATTAACTTACCCTAACTCTGCCTACGTAAGCTAATCCAAAATTGCCAAATATGAGAACTGGTTAATTCTGACCTAATGCTCTGAATCTCCTCGTGGGGAGAAAAAGAGCGCGACAGTGACGGACTAAGGCTGTCTCACTCACACTCGTGTGTGCAGCGTACGTGCTCTAATAAGTGATCTTACGCGACAGAAACTCGAAAATTTTACTCAAAGAAAAATAAAGAAAAACTCAAAAAAAAACTCAAACTCGAAACTCTATTATGCCTTCTGACACTGGTGGCGGCCGACCGGCTCGGAGATCGGTTTAATTTAATCCCAAATTCTACTCAGCCTCGTGGCTCGCAACAAGGCAAGATGACAGGTGGCCGTTTGCCGGATTCAAATTTTTACGGATCAAATTGGCTAACGCTTACCGTTGTCCAGCCACTCTCGGTCAGTTTTCCTCGCAGGAAAAACCTCGAAGACCATCCAGGCACTCCAACAGCCACGGTAACGACCTCAGGCACTCACACTCACTCAAAAAGTTCCTCTAAAGGAATTTACAAAATCGCCTCGTGGCTGAGACAAACTCTAGCAAAAATTAGAGCGAGCACGGAGCTCGGCGATCTACCTGCGAAGCAGGCCTACGGCAGAGTAATTAGACCACATGACGCCGGTCGTGCGCACACCCTTCTTACGCAGTCGAATATTGATTTGGCGATCGACCGCTGGATCTCTACTTGGCGGCGTGCCACGCGCGTAAACTCAAATTTGGCCAGGACGTAGGAAGCCCTCGTTGTATGACCACGGTTCGCAGGCTCTTGGGGGTGGCGGGAATCTCTTCCACCACCTGTATCCCTCGTAGCTGAGTGCCCTTGGCACTCCCCCGTGTCTTCGTGTGTATGAGAGGATGCTTCCTTAGGCGTCGACTCGTGTAGGAGTTATCGGTCCACTCTCGAAATCGGGTGCCTTCACGTGAGTCTCCGTCATATTTTTGGCCGTGTCTCCCACATAATAGAGAAAAGGTTAAAAAAAAAACAAAAGAATAAGAACTAAATTCGACAGTCTTAAGTCGGTCACGGTCGCCTCTCGGAGTAAAATCTAGCCTCGGGGCTGCCCTAACTCATTCATACAGCTTTCAGGCACTCGATGCACCCTTAACTAAGGTCGTCTAAGGGAGTTCGGGCATATTGTAACATGCAATGTTACAATATATATATATATATATATATATATATATATATATATATATATATATATATATATATATATATATATATATATATATATATATATATATATATATATATATATATATATATATATATATATATATATGTATATATATATATATATATATATATATATATATATATATATATATATATATATATATATGTATATATATATGTCAGCGCGTAATATTCTGGACGCTCTTTGTCACACCTATGTGAACCTGGCACCCGACATGTTCAAAAATCAAATTTCAAAATTTCTATCGCTTCTAAATTGTTTGTAGTTGTTTGTAGTAAAGAAATTTTCGTTTGTAGTGAAAAACCAAAAAAGATACAGCGCTTCCAAAAATGGGGCTCACCCCACTTTCAAATTTTCGAAAATCGTAAAAAGGAGTATGTGCAGAATCGTTTGTAGTTAATTGTAGTAAAAGAATTTTCGTTTGTAGTAGCCCGGGAAAAAAGTTACAGCCGTTTTTCGATTTCCGAAAAATCGAAATTTCGTAATTTTCGAGGTGCATCGGATATTAAGGTTCCTATGGACGCAGAATCGTTTGTAGTTGATTGTAGTAGAAGAATTTTCGTTTGTAGTAGTCCGGGAAAAAAGTTACAGCCGTTTTTCAATTTTCGAAAAATCGAAATTTCGTAATTTTTGAGGTGCATCAGATGTTAAGGTTCCTATGAACGCAGAATCGTTTGTAGTTGATTGTAGTAGAAGAATTTTCGTTTGTAGTGGTCCGGGAAAAAAGTTACAGCCATTTTTCAATTTTCGAAAAATAAAAATCTGGTAATTCTCGAGGTGCATCGGATATTAAGGTTCCTATGGACGCAGAATCGTTTGTAGTTGATTGTAGTAGAAGAATTTTCGTTTGTAGTAGTCCGGGAAAAAAGTTACAGCCGTTTTTCAATTTCCGGAAAATCGAAATTACGTAATTTTTGAGGTGCATCGGATGTTAAGGTTCCTATGAACGCAGAATCGTTTGTAGTTAATTGTAGTAGAAAAATTTTCGTTTGTAGTGGTCCGGGAAAAAAGTTACAGCCGTTTTTCAATTTTCGAAAAATCGGAATTTCGTAATTTTTGAGGTGCATCGGATGTTAAGGTTCCTATGAACGCAGAATCGTTTGTAGTTGATTGTAGTAGAAGAATTTTCGTTTGTAGTAGTCCGGGAAAAAAGTTACAGCCGTTTTTCAATTTCCGAAAAATCGAAATTTCGTAATTTTTGAGGTGCATCGGATATTAAAGTTCCTATGAACGCAAAATCGTTTGTAGTTGATTGTAGTAGAAGAATTTTCGTTTGTAGTAGTCCGGGAAAAAAGTTACAGCCGTTTTCCAATTTCCGAAAAATCGAAATTTCGTAATTTTTGAGGTGCATCGGATATTAAAGTTCCTATGAACGCAAAATCGTTTGTAGTTGATTGTAGTAGAAGAATTTTCGTTTGTAGTAGTCCGGGAAAAAAGTTACAGCCGTTTTTCAATTTCCGAAAAATCGGAATTTCGTAATTTTTGAGGTGCATCCGATGTTAAGGTTCCTATGAACGCCGAATCGTTTGTAGTTGATTGTAGTAGAAGAATTTTCGTTCGTAGTGGTCCGGGAAAAAAGTTACAGCCATTTTTCAATTTTCGAAAAATAAAAATCTGGTAATTCTCGAGGTGCATCGGATATTAAGGTTCCTATGGACGCAGAATCGTTTGTAGTTGATTGTAGTAGAAGAATTTTCGTTTGTAGTAGTCCGGGAAAAAAGTTACAGCCGTTTTTCAATTTCCGAAAAATCGAAATTTCGTAATTTTTGAGGTGCATCGGATGTTAAGGTTACTATGAACGCAGAATCGTTTGTAGTTAATTGTAGTAGAAGAATTTTCGTTTGTAGTGGTCCGGGAAAAAAGTTACAGCCGTTTTTCAATTTTCGAAAAATCAGAATTTCGTAATTTTTGAGGTGCATCGGATGTTAAGGTTCCTATGAACGCAGAATCGTTTGTAGTTGATTGTAGTAGAAGAATTTTAGTTTGTAGTAGTTCGGGAAAAAATTTAAGTTTTTGCGGATTAAAACAGCTTTTTGTTTCATCGTCTACATCTTCAGTGCTGGAGAAAAAAACTACATAGTAGAGCGTCTGTGCATAATTGATGAAACTTTTTTCCCGGACCACTACAAACGAAAATTCTTCTACTACAATCAACTACAAACGATTCTGCGTTCATAGGAACCTTAACATCCGATGCACCTCAAAAATTACGAAATTCCGATTTTTCGAAAATTGAAAAACGGCTGTAACTTTTTTCCCGGACCACTACAAACGAAAATTCTTCTACTACAATCAACTACAAACGATTTTGCGTTCATAGGAACTTTAATATCCGATGCACCTCAAAAATTACGAAATTTCGATTTTTCGGAAATTGAAAAACGGCTGTAACTTTTTTCCCGGACTACTACAAACGAAAATTCTTCTACTACAATCAACTACAAACGATTCTGCGTCCATAGGAACCTTAATATCCGATGCACCTCGAAAATTACGAAATTTCGATTTTTCGGAAATCGAAAAACGGCTGTAACTTTTTTCCCGGGCTACTACAAACGAAAATTCTTCTACTACAATCAACTACAAACGATTTTGCGTTCATAGGAACTTTAATATCCGATGCACCTCAAAAATTACGAAATTTCGATTTTTCGGAAATTGAAAAACGGCTGTAACTTTTTTCCCGGACTACTACAAACGAAAATTCTTCTACTACAATCAACTACAAACGATTCTGCGTCCATAGGAACCTTAATATCCGATGCACCTCGAGAATTACCAGATTTTTATTTTTCGAAAATTGAAAAATGGCTGTAACTTTTTTCCCGGACTACTACAAACGAAAATTCTTCTACTACAATCAACTACAAACGATTTTGCGTTCATAGGAACCTTAACATCCGACGCACCTCAAAAATTACGGAATTCCGATTTTTCGAAAATTGAAAAACGGCTGTAACTTTTTTCCCGGACCACTACAAACGAAAATTCTTCTACTACAATCAACTACAAACGATTTTGCGTTCATAGGAACTTTAATATCCGATGCACCTCAAAAATTACGAAATTTCGATTTTTCGGAAATTGAAAAACGGCTGTAACTTTTTTCCGGGACTACTACAAACGAAAATTCTTCTACTACAATCAACTACAAACGATTCTGCGTCCATAGGAACCTTAATATCCGATGCACCTCGAGAATTACCAGATTTTTATTTTTCGAAAATTGAAAAATGGCTGTAACTTTTTTCCCGGACTACTACAAACGAAAATTCTTCTACTACAATCAACTACAAACGATTTTGCGTTCATAGGAACTTTAATATCCGATGCACCTCAAAAATTACGAAATTTCGATTTTTCGGAAATTGAAAAACGGCTGTAACTTTTTTCCCGGACTACTACAAACGAAAATTCTTCTACTACAATCAACTACAAACGATTCTGCGTTCATAGGAACCTTAACATCCGATGCACCTCAAACATTACGAAATTTCGATTTTTCGAAAATTGAAAAACGGCTGTAACTTTTTTCCCGGACTACTACAAACGAAAATTCTTCTACTACAATCAACTACAAACGATTCTGCGTCCATAGGAACCTTAATATCCGATGCACCTCGAAAATTACGAAATTTCGATTTTTCGGAAATCGAAAAACGGCTGTAACTTTTTTCCCGGGCTACTACAAACGAAAATTCTTCTACTACAATTAACTACAAACGATTCTGCACATACTCCTTTTTACGATTTTCGAAAATTTGAAAGTGGGGTGAGCCCCATTTTTGGAAGCGCTGTATCTTTTTTGGTTTTTCACTACAAACGAAAATTTCTTTACTACAAACAACTACAAACGATTTAGAATCGATAGAAATTTTGAAATTTGATTTTTGAACATGTCGGGTGCCAGGTTCACATAGGTCTTTGTCACGGCTGTGATGTTTATTTAAGGGCGGGGTACGGTTAATTCGGTGAAAAAAAGACACTTTTTCAAACATTTTTTTACGAGATACGGGCATTATATTTTAAATTTAATCATTACAGTATTGTAGAGTAACCTTTCAAGGATATTCTCTGAAAATTTCAGCAAAAAATATTAAAAACTAAGCCGTTGGCAGCAAATCTCCGGAGACGGCTCAAAAAAAAGTTGTTTCGCGGTGACGGTTGTAACTGATCACTCGATCATCTGAAATCAAAGAACCAAATTGATTCGATTAGTTTATGAGTTCGCCCAGGTAACGCTGTCGAGTATTTTTTTTTTTTTCAATTTTTGGTGACACTGGAAAGTCAAAAACGCGATTTTCGCTTGAAAAATCGGCAAATTTGTTATTGTAAAATGGAAAATAACAACAAATTTGAGAATATCTCAGCAGCGTTACCTCATGAATTATACAAAGAAAGAGTGTACCAAATTTGAAAAGGATCGGTGCAATACATTTTAAACTACAGCCGTCACCGACTTTGAAAACGTGAAGTGTGGGAAAATCACTTTGAAGATTTTTACATGAAAAAATCCGACTTTTTTTTTTCGCTATATACTTACACAGAATCATCGATACCAGGCCCGTACAGTGAACAGCTATCATTCATGATGTCCAAAGCATCTTTTTGTTCTTGTCTTCGGCGAACTCGACCTTCTTTGCTTTTCTTTGCAGCTTCTTCTTCCGCTCGACTTATGCGTAATCTGTCGACTGCGCGCGCCCATTCGTGAGCACTTGGTCCACTTTTGATTTGCATCTCTTGCATGATGGTTAGCAGAGCAAAACAGCCTTCATTGAATGTGCATGCTGCCACATTAGCTGCAATTCCAACCAGAACTGCGGTACCACTCACTGATTTTGGAGAAATTTTCCAGATAAGTTGATTCAGGCTTTCATTGTTATTTTGGGTAAAGCCGCCGAGACATCGCTGCAGAAGGGCCTCCTTGCTCAAATCCTCGTAAATAGGTTTTATAGCACTGAGAACATCACTAGGAAGCGCAGTATAACTGTGTTTGAATGTCTGCAAATTATTTGCCGCTGCAGCTTTCTGAAATTCGCACCAAGAGTCGTCGCCGCTCGGGCATTTACTATGCTGCGGATTCTCGTCAGTTGATGAGTAGTGGTCGTATGTTGCCCAAATGGCGTTTTTCATTTTATCCACAGAATCATGGTTGCGACGAATAGCTAAACCATAATATGCGGTCCACAGGTACTACATACTTATAACAAAATATTGTTATAGGTATGTAGTACTGTGGGGGGATTCTAAGATTTACGAAACAGCTGCCAGGTAGCAGCGCCGCGCACCTGTCGAACAGGTATATGAAATCGGAGCGGAACGACCCCGCGCCGCGGTGGTTAAAATTCCATATCTCCGTTAGTTTTGCTCCAATGGCTCTAAAAATTTGACACAACATTCTTGAGATATTGTGCATTCATAAAAAAAAAATAAAAAAAAAATGGAAAAAAAAAAGTTTCAAGACCATACCCCGCCCTTAAATCTAAATATTGAGCCGTATTTGGTTGAAAGTTTAGTCTAGGCATATTTGTTAGTATTAAGATTAAGTGTAGACCCTAAGCCTAATGAGTGGCGTAGAAGGGGGATGCAAGACAGGGTTTCCTTGTCGAACGTGGCCATAGCCCAGCGGTGATGATTTTTGAGAGGCAGTCAGATTTTGAACTGAGTCTAAGAAGGATTTCATAGAGAGATCCGATCTAGAGAATTTGCAATCAACTTAGAATCACGCTGTGGCGGTGGATTCGTTATTCGTGTTGCGTCAATTGGGACTATGTTTTATTACTTGTTCAAATAATTAAACTGCAAGAGTAACCAAATCGCTCGTATGCGAATGACCGTTCCTCGGTTTCATTCTCCGACATCAGAAGTGGGATCCTTACGGTTTAATCCTTATAGTGGAGACACAGACGCGCGAGCATGGTGTCACGTAATTTGGTTGAGGCCCCAGTTATTGTGTTATTTAAGAATTGAGTGAATAGTGGAATGCCAAGGGACGGCTGGTGTTTGCCTGCTTTGTTTAAAGTGGTCATATTTCTCCTCAACGTAAGAAGGATGCGGCTGGCGGATCTTCGAAAACTGTCGAGCGCTAGGCCAACACGCTATATCCAATCGAGGCTATGACAGCTGATTTGACTTGTCCCGGTGAGACGTATTTATCTTGTTTAAATTCTGGCGTTGGATACTTTTTGATGAAATAATCCATTGTTAATGAGTTTTCTGGTAAACGCATTCGATTACCGGTGACTTGGCCCAATATTGAAAAGTTTCACGTAACTAGTGATTTGCAAGGTTTGGCTTGGGCGACCGCTAACGGATGCATAATTGAGATTCTTTTCATTTTTTGATTGTCTTGGTAACGATGTTTCGTATGGTTGCGATATGATTACGCAATTTCTTATAGCCGAAATGTGACAATTTTCGTTCAAGGAGAACAAAGTCTGTTATGAATCTGTATGGAAGATTGGTAACACCATTAAAAGTTTTGATGAAATTTCTAGCGATATAGCTGAATCGGATAGATAGAATTTACTTAATTCATTAAAGGAATATTCGTTTCATTGTTTATCACGGGAACACCTACTGGTCGTATTACTGTAGGTGAATTACAGATAAAACTGATTACTTCTAACCAACGACGCCCATGTCTTACCTCGAGTGGAGGATAGTTTGTATAGGACATAAGTAATGATATTGATGAACTCTTGTCCGAGTTGAATTTTGTACCGAGTTGTTCAAGTTTTACAGGTACTATACTTTGAGTAAAAAAAAAAAAAAAAAAAATATTGTGATATATTGTGCATTGATTATCACAAATTGATTGATAATACCGTGCTTCACAACGGTTGAGTAGAGTTAAATATTTTACAATTATCTTTGAAGACGGCGTCTGGTTTTCGTCAGATACTTGGTCACAGGGAGTCAATTGACCTTACGGCTTTTGTGACCGCGGGCGGTCTAAGCATTTGTCTATGGTTTTCGGTTTACGAAATGCGCCTTTAGATTCTTCTAATCGCAATAAATAAGGCACTCTCAAAACTTGTAAACACTTTTGCAGTTCGCTGCATGTGTGAGGATTATGATTCGAGCCACTTCTGTAAAAGAGTCACTAGCAAAGATTTACGACGGTTTTAGTTCAACTCAGAAAATCGGGCTTGTCTCGTGGAATACATGATATGAAAATATTTGCAAGAAATAATTGATAGGCTGATAAATGAACCGGTCCTTATGATATTCAACCCAACTTATCCTGCGAATGGATATAAGGCTGTACTAATGCGGGAGATTTGGAAAGTCTGGCAGTGGTTAAAATTATTGAACATTTTTTTTTTGTTACTTTTTACAAGGTGGATAAATTACACTTATTACTGATTGTGACGCATTTGACGCATCATGTACTAGCATAATTCCTACACCTTAAGTAGGTGATGAGTTTTTCTTGAAGAATTAAATTTTTGGTATTATTTATCGAGAGGGCAAATGTGTGGGTCATGCTAGATTTCTTTCGTGAAGCCCGATGACAACTGAAATTGTTAACAAGAGAGTTGCACAAAAACGAGTAAATTCACCCGAGATTTCGGAAAATTGGTTGCAAGCCGACCGACGACGCAATTATGATGAATTAAGTGATATTATTTCGAAATTACAAAATAGTCAAATTGATACAGACAAGACTTTTGAATGTCGATGGATGTCTTTAACTTAATGTTCAATTCTAATCGGAATTTGTAGAGCTAGATTTTCCCAGTGATGAAATGTAGAGGATGCTCTTTGGTTTGAATTGATTGTGAGATAAATTTGATAACTGATCGATTGTATTGATGTTCTTGACTTGTGAATTGATCGAGATTTGAATTTGAAAACTGATTGATTGTGTTGATGCTCTTAAATTATGAATTGAGTTTCTGGTAACGGACTGTTACTGGTTTTGCTTTAGACACGATTCGATTTATAAAAGGCACACACTCATTGTGCATAGCAGTTGCAGATTATGAGACAACCTAACCCACTTTGGTGGAGGTTAGATGCTGCAATGTAATGGCAAATGGTGTGGTGTACAGATGTGGTGTGGTGTGGTCACACGAGCGAATGAAAGTTGTTATAGAGTCGAGTTATTGTTAGGATTGTTGCAAATAGCTATCAACTGAGATCGGGAGTTCTATACAGAAAAATTCAATGTCAAAATCGTAGTCGATATTTACCGATAGTACCTATGAGTTTGAGATGGTCTGTAATTAATAATGTTCATGAATCAGTCATGCATCTTGGATGGGAAAAGACTTTGTAGACGCATCTGGTGCAATTACGACTTTGAAGCAATGTGTGAGTTTGTTTGGTACTCCGGATAAAATTATTGCAGATCAAGGTAGATGCTTCGCAAACAAGGATTTTAGAGAATTTTGTGTATCTCATAATATTAACCTTCATTTGATTGCGACCGGAACTAGTCGTGATAATGGTCAGGTAGAACGTGAAATAAGTATACTCAGAAATACGCTCACAGCTGTAGAACTGAGCAATGACAAATTGTGGCAGGGATCTGTTGATGATATTCAATTAGCATTGAACTGTACAGTCGGTCGTACAATTAAATATAGTCCTTAGGAATTGTTAATTGGGAAGGTCGCAAGACCCCTTTCTTTGTCAGTCATTGATAAGCATGAGAGACTGAGGAAATGGATATTTTGCATATCAGAGAGTAGGCAGCGGTTTCTATAGACAAGAACGCTGTAGAAAATAAGGAAAGTTTTGATAGTGGCAAGTCTAGGGTTCAAAGAATTTCAGTTGGAGACTATGTTCTCGTGGAAAATCATGAACGAAATCAAACCAAGTTAGATGCCAGATTTTGTGGACCATTTAAGGTGGTTGAAAATAGAACTTATAAGTATGCTCATGAACGATTGAGGTTGATGCAGCAGTGTTCCCATAGAGCTTGATCCTTGTAAAGATTGTAGTGGTAATGAACAGTCAAAATGTGCCGATGTCGGCGGTGATAACAGTGAGTGATAAGTTTAGTATACCAGTGAGTATACATGATCCATGCGTCTGCTTATTAGTCGCAAGTCACAAAGATCCTACCCCACTTATGTGGACGGAGATGGTGCGATGTAACGGCGACGATGGGTCTGCTTGGTCTAGAGGACCAAGGGCCATATGGTTGGTCAAAAAGTCAATATGGTTTGACTTGTGTATTGGTTATGTTACCAATGGGACCACATGAGTGGTTAGTTATTGTAGTTATATGGTTGACTACTGGGTCATATGGTTGACTCTTGTGTGTTGGTTATGATACCAACTGTGGTGTACCGAGATGTACAAAGTGTACCGAGATGCACAAAAATTGCTAAATCACTGGTTATCTATTTAGATCATTTGACGGTTCTTTGATTGATTCGATTGTAATCATATTGTTGTAATATTGTGAGCACAATTAAAGTGCTGAGGTGGGGCAGATGTGGGAACACGGCTCTAAGTTGAAAGTCAGAATAATATTGAGACTATTGGTTAATAGTTAGTCTGGGCATATTTGTTAGTATTAAGATTGGTCATAGACCCTTTGATGACCAATTTATTACGAGTGTATGTGTAATCCATGCGTCTTGCTTATTAGTCGTAGGTCACAAAAATCCTACCCCACTGTTGTGGGCGGAGACGGCGCGAGATAACGGCAGACGATGGGCATGTTTGGTCGTTGAGGACCATTTTGCTGGGATCATATGGGTGATCCCAGGCCATATGGTTGGCTATTGTTTTGGTTGAAAGATACCAAGTTGAAATGTACAGAGTCATATGGTTGACTGCTGTATTTTGGTTGAAAGACACCAAGTTGAGATGTACAGAGTCATATGGTTGACTGCTGTACTTTGGTTGAAAGATACCAATTGTGTTGCACGTGGTGCAAAGAAATTGCTTGAAACTCACTGATTGTCTGGTTGTTTGGATCATTCGACTGGTTCTGTATTTTCTGATTGATATTGAGATCAATTTTATGTTGTTGAGCACATGAGTAGTGCATTGAGGTATAGCATATGTGGGAATATGGCGAACATGGCGAACGTGGAAAACATGACATTGGGACATGACGTTTAGATTAAATTGTTTGTAAGTCAGAATGGACGAGCAAAGAATGAATATCAGATTTACGTGGCAGATGATGTATGATGACAGTGATTGCACACGAGGACGTGTGACAGTCAGGAGGGCCGTGTCAGCGCGTAATAATCTGGACGCTCTTTGTCACGGCTGTGGTGTTTATTTAAATCTAAATATTGAGCCGTATTTGGTTGAAAGTTTAGTCTAGGCATATTTGTTAGTATTAAGATTAAGTGTAGACCCTAAGCCTAATGAGTGGCGTAGAAGGGGGATGCAAGACAGGGTTTCCTTGTCGAACGTGGCCATAGCCCAGCGGTGATGATTTTTGAGAGGCAGTCAGATTTTGAACTGAGTCTAAGAAGGATTTCATAGAGAGATCCGATCTAGAGAATTTGCAATCAACTTAGAATCACGCTGTGGCGGTGGATTCGTTATTCTGTCTCCCTTTGCGTTGCGAATGCTTACGAAGTAGTTCTGTTAGTTGATCGTGTTGCGTCAATTGGGACTATGTTTTATTACTTGTTCAAATAATTAAACTGCAAGAGTAACCAAATCGCTCGTATGCGAATGACCGTTCCTCGGTTTCATTCTCCGACATATATATATATATATATATATATATATATATATATATATATATATATATATATATATATATATATATATATATATATATATATATGTCGGCGCGTGATATTCTGGACGCTCTTTCTCACGGCTGTGGTGTTTATTTAAATCTAAATATTGAGACTATTGAGCCGTATTTGGTTTAAAGTTTAGTCTAGGTATATTTGTTAGTATTAAGATTAAGCGTAGACCCTAAGCCTAATGAGTGGCGTAGAGGGGGATGCGAGATGGAGGCTTTGAGAACCAGAGCCTTTGTCGAACGTAGCCACAGCCCTAGAAGATGCTGATTTTTAAGAGTCAGTTGCAATCGAACTGAGCCAGTGGTTGGTAATGAGAAGATAAACAGCATTGAGACTTCTAGAGGCAGGGTGGATTCGTTGTCGCGTCGCCCTGTACGTGATACTCTATTGTTAGCGAAATAGCAAAGACTGTACTAGAGATAGAAATATTATAAGTGAATTAGGTTTATGTTAAATAGTGATTAGTGATAAGCTATACATTAAATTACGTGTAAGACAAGCTCCTGCAAGAGCAACTATGTCCGCCCCTGACCAGCCAACGGCTGTCTCTCCGACATCAGAAGTGGGATCCTTGCAGGAACTTAACGAAAACATTGAAGGTTCCGTATCAGAAGATTCGGTGCAACAAGAGATGGAAACTACCAACTGGAAGATGATGTTCGATGTGCAGAATCGAAATATGTTTGAACTTATACAAACATTGAAGGAGGTGGCTCCCGTACGATCATCGAAAATCGTATTTCCCGAATTCAACCCCGACGGCGCAGGAGATACAGACGCACGAGCCTGGTGTGGAACGGTCGATCTTTGCCTTGGAGAACAACCGATCCAAGGAAGTGCACTAATAATAGCCTTAAGTAAAGCATTAAGAGGGACCGCTTCGTCCTGGTTCTCACAAATAAGCTATGCGGGAATGAATTGGACTCAGTTTAAAGAACTCTTTTTGGCCCGATATGATTCGGTCGAAACTCCGGCTGCAGTGATAATTCGAGTTAATAGTGGGAAACCGAAGGAAGATGAGTGTTTATCTGCTTATGCTGGTAGACTAGTGAGTACATTAATGACTCGTTGGCAATCTATGACTATCGAGCAGATTGCTGTAGCGACGGTGCTAGCCCATTGTGTTCAACGTGAACCGCAGTTGCAACGACTTGCGTTCACTACGGAAATATATTCACGAAGCACGTTACAGCAAGAATTAATGGCTAGTGCCTATCGAAAGAGATCCGCTGCTCCTAACACCAACACTAGAGACGAGAAATCTACCAATAGCAAAAGACCAAAGATATCTTGTTTTGTTTGCGGTAAGATGGGTCATAAATCGGTTGATTGTTACCATCGGAAGGATAAGGGAGATAAATCATCAGGAGCCGGACCGAGCAAGAATAAATCTGGCAACACCACAAATAAGAAGAGGCCTGTCACTTGTTTCAAGTGCGGCGAGAGTGGTCACATCGCTCCCCAATGTAAGAAGGATACGGCTAGTGAACCACCTGCGAAGACATCTGCAGAGCGTCGAGTCAACGTCTGCACCATTGAACCCGTGACTGCCGAATTAACACAATCCGGTGAGAAGTATCTATTTTGTTTTGATTCAGGCGCCGAATGCTCTCTAATAAAAGAATCGATAGCTAATAAATTTTCTGGAAAACGTACTCAATCACTGGTGACTCTTCTTGGTCTGGGAAGGTCTCGCGTCACAAGTAACTTGCAGGTTTTGTCTCAAGTTAATATTAACGAGTACACAATAGAGATTCTGTTGCATGTAGTACCAGACGATTGTCTCGGTCATGATATTTTGATTGGTCGCGATTTGATTGCTCAAGGTTTTACGGCTGAGATGTCATGTGATAATTTCTGTTTGAAAAGAACGAAATCTGTCAACATATGTGAAGTTGGCAAAAGGGTTGAAAATTTTGATGAAATTAATACCGATATAGCTGGTACTGATAGATTGAATTTAGTTAAGTTATTAAACGAATTCGATTCATCATTTGTTATTGGAACACCTACTGGTCGCATTGGTACAGGAGAATTGCAAATAAAACTAATAGATCCAAACCGCACTGTCCAACGGAGACCGTATCGACTTAGTCCGGATGAAAGACAGATTGTCCGTGATAAAATTGATGAACTTTTATCGGCCGGTATAATAAGACCTAGTTGCTCACCTTTTGCAAGTCCGATACTTTTAGTTAAAAAGAAGGATGGCGCAGATCGATTGTGTGTCGATTATCGAGAACTCAACAGTAATACTGTGCCTGATAGATATCCGTTACCTCTCATAAACGATCAAATACAACGGTTAAGTGGTGCTAAATATTTTACAACGTTGGATATGGCATCTGGTTTTCATCAGTTACCTATTCACGAAAATTCAATTGAACGTACGGCTTTTGTGACCCCCGATGGTCAGTTCGAGTATCTGACTATGCCTTTCGGTTTACGAAATGCACCTTCGGTTTTTCAAAGGGCAATAAATAAAGCACTTGGGGAACTTGTAAACACCTTCGCAGTGTGCTACATAGATGACATAATGATTCCAGCCGATTCTGTGGAACAGTCACTGGAAAGACTTAAAATGGTTTTAGATAAACTCCGCGCGGCAGGTTTTTCTCTTAATCTAAAAAAATGTTCCTTTCTCAAAACACGTGTTGACTACTTGGGATATGAGGTCTCAGCGGGTGAGATACGACCTAATCCGCAAAAGGTAAAAGCACTGACTGATTCTTCTCCACCAGGCACAGTTACACAACTTAGGCAGTTCATAGGTCTTGCGTCATATTTCCGACAGTTTATTCCAAAGTTTTCACAAATTACTGTCCCACTTTATCGATTAACCACGGGAAAAGGAAAGATAGAGTGGAAAACACAATACGAAAAGATTCGTCAGGAAATAATCGCCAGGCTAACGAGCGAACCGGTCCTCATGATATTCAACCCCACTTATCCTATCGAGTTGTATACTGACGCTAGCGCCGAAGGATATGGGGCCGTACTTATGCAAAAGATCGATAACAAATCACACGTGGTTGCATACTATAGTAAGAAAACGACTAACGTAGAGTCACGTTACCATTCGTATGAGTTAGAAACCATGGCAGTAGTTAACGCTATTAAGCATTTTCACCACTTTTTGCAAGGTAGAAATTTTACGGTTTTCACCGATTGTAACGCACTCAAAGCGTCACGTAACAAGGTTGATCTGACACCAAGAGTACATAGGTGGTGGGCTTTTTTGCAAGCGTATGATTTTGATATTATTTATCGAGAGGGCAAACGTATGGGTCATGCCGATTTTCTTTCGCGAAATCCAGTGGATACTAAAACCGTTATTAAACGGGTTGAACAAAAACGAGTAAATTTAGCAGAAATCTCAGAAGATTGGTTACAAGCTGAACAGCAACGGGACGATGAATTACGTGATATTATTTCAAAATTGCAGAATAATGAACTTGATACAGACGTTGCCAATACGTATCAAATAAGGTCAGGAGTTTTGTACAGAAAGGTTCAGCGTAAAAATCGTAGCCGTTATCTACCTATGGTGCCTGTGAGTTTTCGATGGTCAGTTATCAATAATGTTCATGAATCAGTCATGCACCTAGGTTGGGAAAAGACTTTGGAAAAAGTCTATCAACACTATTGGTTCCCTAATATGTCGAAGTATGTTCGAAAGTTTGTTGAAAATTGTATAACTTGCAAGCTATCGAAATCTCATTCTGGTAGAGTACAAGCTGAGCTTCATTCAATTCCAAAAGTTAGTGTCCCGTGGCATACTATTCATATCGATGCTACTGGTAAACTTAGCGGGAAAAACAATCTGAAGGAATATGTTTTTGTATTCATTGATTCATTTACCAAGTTCGTACTTTTGCGACATACCTTACGCATAGATGCATCTAGTGCAATTACGACTCTGAAGCAGTGTGTAAGTTTGTTTGGTACTCCATCTAGGATTATCGCGGACCAAGGTAGATGTTTCGCGAATAATGATTATCGGGAGTTTTGTAAGACTCATAATATCGATCTGCATCTGATTGCTACTGGGACATCACGTGCTAATGGTCAAGTAGAGCGTGTAATGAGTACACTTAAAAATATGCTCACAGCCGTAGAACTCAGCAATGACAAATCGTGGCGGGAATCTATCGATGATATTCAACTAGCCTTGAACTGTACAGTCGGTCGTACAACAAAACATAGTCCTTTAGAACTATTGATTGGTAAGGTTGCAAGACCTCTTTCTTTATCAGTTATTGATGATCAAGAGGAGGAAGAAGTTAATATTTCTGAAATCAGAGAGCAGGCGATCGCTTCCATAAATAAAAATGCTATGGAAGATAAAGAGAGATTTGACAGTGGCAAATCGAAAGTTTGTAGATTCTCAGTAGGAGACTACGTTCTCATAGAAAACCATGAGCGAAATCAAACTAAGCTAGATGCTAAGTTTCGTGGGCCATATAAAGTGGTTGAAGTTTTACCTAATGACAGGTATTGTTTGAAAGCTCTAAAGGGCAATAGAATTTATAAGTATGCGCATGAACGTTTGAGGTTGATGCCTGAGAGCAATGTTCCCATAGAGCTTGATCCTTGTAAGGATTGTAGTGGTGATGAACAGTCAGAAGTTGCCAATGTCGGCGGTGATGGCAGTGAGTGATAAGCTGGGTATACCAGTGTGGGTATACATGATCCATGCGTTTGCTTATTAGTCGCAAGTCATAAAGATCCTACCCCACTCACGTGGGCGGAGATGGTGCGATGTAACGGCGACGATGGGTCTGCTTGGTCAAGAGGACCAAGGGCCATATGGTTGGTCAAAAAGTCAATATGGTTTGACTTGTGTATTGGTTATGTTACCAATGGGACCACATGAGTGGTTAGTTATTGTAGTCACATGGTTGACTACTGGGTCATATGGTTGACTCTTGTGTGTTGGTTATGATACCAACTGTGGTGTGTAGAGATGCACAAAATTTACAGAGTCATATGGTTGACTGCTGTATTTTGGTTGAAAGATACCAAGTTGAGATGTACAGAGTCATATGGTTGACTGCTGTACTTTGGTTGAAAGATACCAATTGTGTTGCACGTGGTGCAAATAAATTGCTTAAAACTCACTGGTACACTGGCTAACTGGTTATTTGGATCATTCGACTGGTTCTGTATTTTTGGTTGATATTGAGATCAATGTTGTGATTGTTAAGCACACGAATAGTGCATTAAGGACAGCATATGTGGGAACATGGCGCTCAGTCGTCAGAATGGGCGAGCAGGAAATGAACTGAAGTTTCCTTTGCAGATAATGTGGAAAGACAATGATTGCACACGAGGACGTGTGACAGTCAGGAGGGCCGTGTCGGCGCGTGATATTCTGGACGCTCTTTCTCACGGCTGTGGTGTTTATTTAAATCTAAATATTGAGACTATTGAGCCGTATTTGGTTTAAAGTTTAGTCTAGGTATATTTGTTAGTATTAAGATTAAGCGTAGACCCTAAGCCTAATGAGTGGCGTAGAGGGGGATGCGAGATGGAGGCTTTGAGAACCAGAGCCTTTGTCGAACGTAGCCACAGCCCTAGAAGATGCTGATTTTTAAGAGTCAGTTGCAATCGAACTGAGCCAGTGGTTGGTAATGAGAAGATAAACAGCATTGAGACTTCTAGAGGCAGGGTGGATTCGTTGTCGCGTCGCCCTGTACGTGATACTCTATTGTTAGCGAAATAGCAAAGACTGTACTAGAGATAGAAATATTATAAGTGAATTAGGTTTATGTTAAATAGTGATTAGTGATAAGCTATACATTAAATTACGTGTAAGACAAGCTCCTGCAAGAGCAACTATGTCCGCCCCTGACCAGCCAACGGCTGTCTCTCCGACATATATATATATATCGTCTCTACCTCATTCGTATAACAATCCCCGCCACCCTTTTTACATTTTCAGCTAGTATATAAGTATAAGTATAAGAGAGAGAGAGTGAGAGCTTTATAATTTCAGATACATACCATAGAAACATCTCGAGTGACACCCGACAACTGCAGGAGCGAAAGAGAGAGAGAGAGATAGATTTATTTATTTTGACCATTACAATGTTGGACAACTTAAGAGTAAGTACAGTAGTAGAGTAAGCAGGGCAGTTAGACATAGAAACACTCGCATTCGCACGAGGGACAAGGGAAAACTGCCGAAAAAACCTTGTCCAAGTGTAGCCGGACTAAGTGCTCCAATCCTCAGCCTGCCAATTCAGCGCCTGAACGGCGTGACCCGTCTTACAAATTCTGCAGGCTGCCGCTCAGGTCATCCTCGACAAGCCGGGGATTTGAACCCACGTCCTCCGGCTCCGCAGTCTCGAGTGCTAGCACTACGCTACTACGGTCGGTCAGAGAGAGAGAGATAGCAGCGGTTTGGGTGGTATATAGTTGAGAATTCCACAGGTTAGAGTACGGGAGAGAAAGAGAGAGAGCAGCTTTATAAGAAACATCTCGATTGTCAGCCGACTGCAGGAGCAAGAGAGGGAGATAGAAGCGGTTCAATTATATATATGGGGCATTCCATGGTAAATCACACACTATAAAACTCGACTGACTTCAATTTGATTAATATTTTTTTGTATTATTTTTATCACTGAAAAGGACATCTGTGATTTTTTTCAAATTTTTATTGCCAGCCGTTCAATTTTTTTTTTTCCCTAATAATTGTAACTCTCATTCGAAATATGATTTGAAAAAGTAATTCGAGCCAATTTTTTCGTCATTTCACGCAGTTTAATGTGAAAATATCAGGCAATTTTTTGAGCATTATATCGAGCATTTTCATCTGGATTGAAGCAAAAAATAGCAAGTTTCACCAAGTATGCCCCCTGCGATCCTGTCCGGAAAAATCACAAAAATTCTTCATTGAAAATCAAAAATTTCAAGCCTAAAGCGATGATGGAGAAATGATTACTTTAATTTTCTTGATTTTTTTTGTATGATTTTCCGTTGCTTTTCAATTACAATTTTCAATTGTTACTCCAATACTATAAAGAAGGTGATGCACATCCACCAAGTTAGTTTTTTTACGAACAGACATTATGAATAAAAATAATTATTTTTTGAGCAAATATAATCATTCTTTCAATTAATTTGCATCTATAGCTATAATATTATATGATATTATTATTTAACATTTTCGCCATGTAATTTTGTGTGTAGAACCTGCTTCTTGCTGGTAAAACTTATTTCATTAAAGCGAGAAAACCTTTTATTGTTTATAATTAAAGTTGGCGAAAAAAAAAAATATAACATCGACGGGATTCGAACCCCGATCGTCCGCGTATCATCCGTAGCTACACATACGCGTTCACCATCTGGCTTTTGCGATTGTTTTTTGTTTTTGAACAAACGGTTGCACTATGTTTCACCATTACTGCAAAACAAATATTATACAAGAAAGTGTCATTTGAATCTGGTGTCTGGATATAACGTTGTTTTCTTCAAGCTGACGCGATTCTGACCGACGTTTTGCAGAGAATTATTATTACGAAAAAGTGTATTACCGTGAATAAAGTAACCATATATTGAGTAGACACACAAGGTAAGTTCTCAGTTCAATCTTAAGGCGCTTTTAAAGTCGCTAGAAAATGGCGGCGCGGGCCCCTATCTCCGCGGTAATGCAGAGCTTCGTACCCAGGTACCTCCGCACACTGCTAGGTAGCGCGGAGTTCGGTACCGCGGTACCTCTGCACACCGCTAGGTGGCGCAGCACGCATCTGCTAACCGACTTCAGGAGTAGAAATCTGATTAGCCGATGCTTGCCGCATTATGAAAATTCGTGAGTCTTTCACGACAATGCCCATCAGCATCGCAATGTATGCAATCAATTGCACAAAATCATGATCCGATTACCTCGGAAGGTATTTACGTACATACATAAATGTGTGTTAATTCAGTATTCAACGAATGTCAAATAGATAATAAACCAAACTTTGATTTCATCTGAAAAATTCTTTCACTGTTATTTTATCTACGACAAGTCGATAGAATTAATAAATCAATACAGAGATTGAAAACTATGGATTTCCCATACAACTGACGAGTAACTTTCGATTGTCGCTCTTTGACAGAGCAGTGCTTACTAGTGAAAAGCTTATCTCACCGCTAATACATCTAGGACAGGGCCGTAGAATTCATAAATCAATACAGAGATTGAAAAATATAGATTTCCCATACAACGGACGAGTAACTTTCGTCTCTCGCTCTTTGACAGAGCGGTGCTCACTAGTGAGAAACTTATCTCACCGCTAATACATCTAGGACAGGGCCATAGAATTAATAAATCAATACAGAGATTGAAAACTATGGATTTCCCATAGAAATGACGAGTAACTTTCGTCTCTCGCTCTTTGACAGAGCGGTGCTTACTAGTGAGAAACTTATCTCACCGCTAATACATCTAGGACAAGGCCATAGAATTCATAAATCAATACAGAGATTGAAAGTATGGATTTCCCATACAACTGACGAGTAACTTTCGTCTCTCGCTCTTTGACAGAGCGGTGGTTACTAGTGAGAAACTCATCTCACCGCTAATACATCTAGGACAGGGCCATAGAATTAATAAATCAATACAGAGATTGAAAACTATGGATTTCCCATAGAAATGACGAGTAACTTTCGTCTCTCGCTCTTTGACAGAGCGGTGCTTACTAGTGAGAAACTCATCTCACCGCTAATACATCTAGGACAGGGCCATAGAATTAATAAATCAATACAGAGATTGAAAACTATGGATTTCCCATAGAAATGACGAGTAACTTTCGTCTCTCGCTCTTTGACAGAGCGGTGCTTACTAGTGAGAAACTTATCTCACCGCCAATACATCTAGGACAGGGCCATAGAATTCATAAATCAATACAGAGATTGAAAGTATGGATTTCCCATACAACTGACGAGTAACTTTCGTCTCTCACTCTTTGACCGAGCGGTGCTTACTAGTGAGAAACTTATCTCACCGCTAATACATCTAACAAGTAACACTACCCAAGTGTCACTCTCCGATTTCACTCAAACCATGACGAACTTTTAGAACAGTGAAAAATAATCGACACGTATTTTTTTGGATCGGCAAAGGAGCCATTTCAAGGGTGGAAATCACCCTTTGAAGTAAAATATTCAATCGATAATTTGAGGTAATCCAAAAATGTCAACATTCGACAAGTTGAAAAAAAAAGTCATAATAAAATGTTGAACTACGTGGGATTTTTAAAGTAATTCGAAAATAATAATATTTTACGAATTTCATTTTGAACAAATCAATAAAAAAAGAAGTGAAAATAAGATTTTGAAATACATGAGAAAAATTGAAAGCAAAAAAATTATTTAGCTATACAAAATAAAAATAAAAAATAATAAAAAAGGAAAAAAATCTCGCCACCTCCTCGTTGGTTATTCCTGGGTTCGGCAAAGAGCGAGATGTGAGGTAGGTACTCGACAGAGCCATGTAGTGACAATTTTCGATTTTTCCAGCGAAAGCACGTTTTGGTTCAGTGATACGTTAAAAATCGATATTTTATCTATTTTGGTCATTTCCGTATTCTTAATTTACCTCACAAAGAGTTCATTGAACAGAAAAAAAAGGTGTTTCATTTGGCAAATCGCAAAAGAATTCCGAATACGTGATAATAATATGAACTTTAACACAAGATTACCCTCACTTGACCTTGGCAATATCGATAAAGGTCGATCAAACTCCACTATTCGATGCATCGTTGGAAACCCTATAACTTTTGTGGAAGACATTTTCTTCCAAAACGCCTCGTGTCAAAGTTATCCCGCCCTTTTCTAACAGGGTCGAAAGTTCAAAGGATGATTTCCACTCTTGAAATGGCGCCTTTGCCGATCTAAAAAAATACATGTCGATTATTTTTCACTGTTCCAAAAGTTCGTCATGACTTGAGTGAATTCGGAGAGTGAAACTTGGGTAGTGTTACTTGTAAGACAATTAGGCTAGAAAATTAATAAAATACAGAATTAATAAACACAGAAATGACGAGTAACTTTCGTCTCTCGCTCTTTTACAGAGCGGTGCTTACTAGTGAGAAACTTATCTCACCGCTAAATACATCTAAGACAAGGCTAGAGAATTAATAAAATACAAAATTAATAAACATAGAAATGACGAATAACTTTCGTCTCTCGCTCTTTGTCAGAGCGGTGCTTACTAGTGAGAAACTTATCTCACCGCTATTACATCTAGGACAAGGCCATAGAATTAATAAATCAATACAGAGATTGAAAACTATGGATTTCCCATAGAAATGACGAGTAACTTTCGTCTCTCGCTCTTTGGCAGAGCGGTGCTTACTAGTGAGAAACTTATCTCACCGCTAATTACATCTAAGACAAGGCTAGAGAATTAATAAAATACAGAATTAATAAACATTGAAATGACGAGTAACTTTCGTCTCTCGCTCTTTGTCAGAGCGGTGCTTACTAGTGAGAAACTTATCTCACCGCTAAATACATCTAGGACAAGGCCATAGAATTAATAAATCAATACAGAGATTGAAAACTATGGATTTCCCATAGAAATGACGAGTAACTTTCGTCTCTCGCTCTTTGGCAGAGCGGTGCTTACTAGTGAGAAACTTATCTCACCGCTAATTACATCTAAGACAAGGCTAGAGAATTAATAAAATACAGAATTAATAAACATAGAAATGACGAGTAACTTTCGTCTCTCGCTCTTTGTCAGAGCGGTGCTTACTAGTGAGAAACTTATCTCACCGCTACTACATCTAGGACAAGGCCATAGAATTATTAAATCAATACAGAGATTGAAAACTATGGATTTCCCATAGAAATGACGAGTATCTTTCGTCTCTCACTCTTTGGCAGAGCGGTGCTTACTAGCGAGAAACTTATCTCACCGCTAATACATCTAGGACAAGGCCATAGAATTAATAAATCAATACAGAGATTGAAAACTATGGATTTCCCATAAAAATGACGAGTAACTTTCGTCTCTCGCTCTTTGGCAGAGCGGTGCTTACTAGTGAGAAACTTATCTCACCGCTAAATACATCTAAGACAAGGCTAGAGAATTAATGAAATACAGAATTAATAAACATAGAAATGACGAGTAACTTTCGTCTCTCGCTCTTTGTCAGAGCGGTGCTTACTAGTGAGAAACTTATCTCACCGCTAAATACATCTAAGACAAGGCTAGAGAATTAATAAAATACAGAATTAATAAACATAGAAATGACGAATAACTTTCGTCTGTCGCTCTTTGTCAGAGCGGTGCTTACTAGTGAGAAACTTATCTCACCGCTATTACATCTAGGACAAGGCTACAGAATTCGTAAATCGATACAGAGATTGAAGAGTAATTAATAATGTAATGAAGCGAATCCAAAATAAAGGTTCGCATTTCCACAAGTTCAAGTTGGCAAGCAAGCCGAAGTTGCAAGTTCTCACCTCAAAGCAGGGCTGCGGTCCACGTTTGTGGCAAAATATTCCGTTACATTATATGAAAAATGTAATAAAATCTATGGATCACTGAACCCTGTCGACAATTAGTCGAGTTACAAACAAGCAGAGCTACAACATCCGGCCCCGAAGCAGAACATATTCCAGAAGATTCAATTTCTCATTCGATTCCTATAAATGAATAAAATCAATAGATCAGTAAAATTAATCCACAATAAAGACTTCCGTCGAAAATCAATCATCCTTGCCCTGAAGCAGGATAGTCTATGTTTGTGAAAAATTATTTTAACAAAATCTATCTGAAATTGAATAAAATCTATGGATCACGGATCAAACAAAGCGACAAGTCCTAGCCCTGAAGCAGAGCTGTAATCCACGTTTGTGGAAATTATTCTAGTTTTATAAAAGTATGTAGATTCATAAATCAATAATACGAACCCACCGTGGATATCCCTGTCTTAACTGATTGACGTGTCAAGCAACCACAGTTTTGCCCAAAGTTGAGCAATTATTGTTTGAATAGAGATAAGTTATTATCCGAAATATCCCAAAATTCCGTCCAATGCCAAGTAACAATCCGCGATTTATCAGAAGCATTGATTATATCCTCTGCTTCGTTGCATGTTCTAGCACGTTGTGCTGTTTGAGGTTAGGCGGGAGTCGGCTGCAATCACGATCGTAAATAATTTCAACGAAACGAATAGCAATAGCGAGGTCAACTTATACATCTGTACTTTGTAAAAACTTAAGATCGCATAATTCTTTAGTAATCATGTTACCTGCGTTGCACTAAAAACAAACAAACAGCTAATCGCCACAACGCGGCACGTGTTTCCAGAGCCGGCATCGCCTGTCACGACTCACGAACGCTCTCGTCTAAAGCGCGGGAAATACCGTACCACGTGGCGTATTCGCATTTATTATAACTATTATAGACTCATTGACTGAAGATCTAGTCAACTCACAGTGGATTTCACCCGTACCTACAATTGCTAGAATCGTTAATTTCTTTGTATTTCACCAACGAACGAAAAAACCATAAGCAATACGGACCGAAAAAACAAAACCACAAGTGAAACACTGACGAAATTCTAATTTTTTTTTTTGGCGAAATTTGGATTTATAATTTGACAATCTTCACTACGATGCAAAGACAAACTATGTGAATTTTGTCGAATTTTTTAAACTAGCGTCACATCATTCGCGCGCTCCGCGCGCGGTAAAACCGGGATTCAGAGTCTTTGTCTTGTATATTCTTCTATCCTCGTAATCCTTTTATAGCTGTATTATAATTGACGATTGATCTGTCTCAAATGAATAAATAAATCACAAGTCATGAACGGTAAGTGACACAAAAAAAAATTGTTGAACAAAAAGATAGAAAATTTAATTACCTACTAGAAAGGTTGTTACAATCTTTTGCCTAAAGTGCACGATAACGGTGATATAGGCAGATAAAGTTTTTCTCTAAATGAAAGATATGCACACACAGGGGTGCGATTCCATAACTTTTATCACTGTTATCACTGTCATACCCACACACACACACATTCCGCTGTATCACTCGTATGCACGACGTGAAGTCATCGCACGTATTGATCTTATGATATTTATCCACAGTGATAGCAGTGATAAAAGTTATGGAATCGCACCCCAGGTCGATACAGTTTTTCTTATAATGGCGCCACTAAATGGGACGAAATTTGTAAGGATATTGTTTACTTATATATGGGGCATTCCAGCCACAACCGAGCGGCGATTACCTCTTCATTTTTTTTTTCGTGACGCCGATTTTTTTCAGTTACTTTTCGACAAAAAAAAACATACGTATTTCTCAAAAAAAATTATTTTTCATCCTCTTCCGTTTCAACAACCTCCAAAGTAGAATTTTTTTTCGCCTAGTGTATTCTCCGATTTTTTTCAAATAAATTCACTAAAAAGTACATTAAGAACCGCAACTTTTGATCGCTATCTCATCATGGGAAAATCATTTTTCTATTTTTTCTATTGGTATTAAACTGTGAAAAATGTGTTTTTATTAGTAAAAAGGAGCAAGTACACAAATAACGTTGTTGATGCTATTATTTATTGAATCATAACTGGTAAATAATAATAATATTTATTAATTAATAAAAATAATCCTTTTTTGATCCTTAATTATTACACGTTTTTAGTAATCCATCCTTCGAATTTGGCATACCAATATCGTTATTGTCATCGAATAGGTACCCAAAAATTACCGCACCGAACGTAAAACGATATTCCACAGACAGGATAGATACTCTCGCTACTAACTCCGATACCGACAAGTAAGAATCATGGTCGTCATTTTTGTGTACAACCCTACGCTAAGCTCTGCTATCAATGTACATACAAGAATAGAATATTTAATTACCTACAGAATAATCGTAAACGTGATGCTGTATAACCCTCAGTCACAAATACATGACCGAAAAGTCATCGATATTCCCTAAACTGAGAATGACAGATTAATTCAAAACAGAAGACACGATCACATATCTGAAAGTGAAAAATTCAAACCGCCAATCGGCAAACGAATAAAATACATGCGAGATTTCGATTTACATGCGATATTTCGAGAATCCTGGGTCAGGGTTTTTTTAAGTTTGGACAATCTTTGAACTCCGCAATTTCATTTGTCATAGGTACGGAACAAGGGCGTAGCCACGACAGTGCGGGCCCCCTTTTTATTTAGTCAAGCGACAAATAATTTTGGAAAAGAAGTCTTGTCAAGGCATAGCCAAAACCTCCGTACACTAGTCCTGAAATTAGATTTAGATTGATTTCAATCAAACAATTTTCCAATAAGTACTTTATATCACGTTTTCTCGTTTTTGCCCTCCCCTGGAGAAAATCCTATAGCTACGCTCTTGTTCCGGAACGCACCTCTGACTGATTTGAGTTCAGTATACTGCAACGATTCTCGGGCAGATTTTCAGGTGCCTCCCACACCTATGCTATTGACTTTAGACATATGCTCTCGCTGACTTTTTTGTGGGAAATTTTATGCACTACAAGATTGTTCCTATACAATTTTTGTCTATCTGGCACGGTTCTCGCAGCGTTCACGGTTACAGCTAACGGCGCGCAAATTATTCATTATTTTGTACGGTTTTTTTTTAAATTTTTTTTGCACTCTTTTGCAGACTAATTTTTTGCGCTTAACTTGGATTTATGATCAGTGGATCATCCCTTACACGTCAATATATATTTTTTTTCGTCCCGGAATTACTTGCATATGATGCCTAAAATCGGTCTAACTCAACCGGCCTATGCACATACACATGTAAAGCAGGCCAGCGTTCAGTGTTTGTCAAAGTTCTCGTCATTTACCAGCAAGACTTAGAGGCGTGAAGAGCGGACGCAAAAACAAAAGAACAAAAAAAAAAAACCGACATGCCTGGACGTGGCGAGGGACGAGGCCGTGGACGTGGAGGTAAGTGTCTTCTAAACTGTATATTCTTGAAATGAAACCATATAATTTTATTGAATATTGTGAAGCGCATAAAATATAGTTTTCTAAAAAATAATCACATTACTTCATTTCAACGAGCCGTCCAACAAGTAAATTGCTCGCTGAAAATTGATACATCTTTTGATTATTTATGGGTTTTATAGCAATAAGACGCCTAGGTGCCTCCTGCAGCAGTGAGGAGGATGGGGGCACAGCCCAAAGAGCAGAGGTACGTATTTATTTTCCACTTTTATCGTCAATTTCGCTATGTATCCGTCAAATGAATCCCAAATCGTAGTGTTAAAAAATAGTTCTAAAATGTGTATGGTTCCTACGATAACTTGAAAAAGCAGAAATATTGAACGCGTTGAAATATTCGTATTAAATGATTAACTTCGCAAAATATTTGTATTTAATGAGTTACGCAATTACGCGACTAGGCGATTTTGGGCAACACAAGAAAGGTGCGGAATAAAAATCTTCCATTCAGCTACACATATACATATACAGCTTGTCGATGCACGTTGAGCGGTGCCGTAAAGTACGATCGAGACAGCACTAGCTTTTCTCTCCGTCTCTATCTTTCTTTCGGTGTCCCGGCAGCAATATTTCGCAGGAATAGCACAATGTATCGAAATTGTACAGTTTAAATATTATCAAAAATTTGTAGCTTTATAACCTCTCCCAAAGTAATACTGATGTACCATTTCGAATTCAGACTAATATTTATGTTCATTTTGATCTGATGATTTTTATGATCAATTCGTTCTTTGAGTCGAAAATCAATGCAAAACTTTATAAGATTGTATTCAACATTTATTTAATTTCCTAAACTTTCGCAGTAGTGTAGCAATAAACGAACCTGATTAGCAGTTATTTTCAACATGGATTCATCAGAAAATTGCCATTACACTTTTTTTTTTTTTTATCGCTTGATCCATTCTGCCTTGTGTTCACCAATCATACATGCTCATCGATATTGTTATTTTTGCGGCACTCTAATGAATATGTGTGTGAAACTTTGCCGAATTCAAGCCTCTGTATTCAACTATTACGAAAAATCCAGCCATCTTTGAAAGTACGTCTCAATTTTCGTGTTTTTCTATAGTTCAAAAAAAAATAATTCAAGTCACACAAAAAAAGTCCATTGGCCAGAAGTGGACTTGTAGTGTTTAAAGATAAAAAACTCCCTCATTGTCAGAGCATTGCATCCATTCCGAAAAAAATTTCGCATACAAATACATACACAAAATCGAACAACTTTAGCCACTTTGATTCTGTCTATGTATACGATTGGCCAATTCTCAGATATATTCAGGTGAAAAAAATTATGACGTGAAAATAGCAAATTTTGAACCAGCTACAAAAATTGAAGAAAAAAAAATGAAAAAAATCGCTATACTGAATAGTTTATGTGCGTTCGAAATCATTTTTAGTGTGAAACAGTTTAAAAAGTGTGAGTGTTTGACAATGTAAAGTTTACATAGAGTGCCTCGATTTTAAAACGAGTCGATACGTACGTTAGCGTTCGAGTTTGTTGTTTTCTATAGTTCGGTATGAAATTCGTTCAAAAATAGGCGCGCAGTCAACTTTACGAACTACTATTCACGGTACTGTTTATCGTAGCGAAACGATTCAGAGCACATTTTGAGGCTAAAATAAGCAGATTTTATAGACGAAGATTTTTTGATTGTTGTATAATTTAAAAGTCCGATTGATTGTTATTATCAATTGAAATGGCTAATGATCTTGCCCTTCTAATCGTTGGTTTTTTGAATTCTGGTTAAAATTACTCGATTACTTATTAATTTCTGTATAACAGACAGTTTATAGTATTGGCGAGTTTCGACTGAGTTTATTGAAAATCATTTTCATTTTGTATAATGTGTTGATTCATGTTTGACGTGTGTGTTATGCCTGGTGGCACCAGATTCAACACACCTCGGCGCGGCTCAATTCGCGAACGCAGCGCGATACATGAACCTTTTTTTCCTCACAGACTCAATCGGTCTCCACAAAAAAAAAAAAAAAAAAAAACAAAGCCAGCTAATTATACTACATCCAATAAGATATTCAGCGATATTAACACGAAAAATCTGTTGAACCTTTATATTACTGATGACAATCTGAATTTTATTATTTTGCAAATTAAGAAATTTTTGTATATAGGCTGATGCTAGAAGCTTTACAATGTGCTTGACGCATCTTTCCGACTACCAGTAGAACCAGAGATAATATTTAAAGTCGACTACGCACTCATTTCGCAACGAAATTCAATGTCTATGAGATATTAAAAGAAAAAAAAAAAAAAATTTCGAGAATGAAAATGGCATATTGACGTTTTTTACACATATTTCACCGAATACAAAGTCATTTCTTTGCCGACTTGACATGCATTTTTCTGCATGTGTAACAAACCCACAATCCGAAGCAATAAATGTGGATACCATTTTATAAATTATTACAATTCCTAATACGTAAGAACCGTAGATCACGTTCGGTGGATGATAACGATGATTTATATTACAGAGCATAGAGCAGTGGCCGCATCTGCCGCTGCCGCGTCGGTCGCCACGGCCGACGTCACAACGACAGCAGCAGCAACAGCAGCAACAGCAGCAACAACAGCAGCAACAGCAGCAACAACAACAGCAACAACAGCAGCAGCAACTGCCACCGCTGCAGCAGGAGCAGCAGCAACAGCAACTGCAGCAGCAACTGCAGCAACAGCAGCAGCAACTGCAGCAACAGCAGCAGCAACTGCAGCAGCAACTGCAGCAGCAACTGCAGCAACTGCAGCAGCAGCAGCAACAACAGCAGCAGCAACTGCAACCGCTGCAACAGGAGGAGCAGCAGCAGCAACCCATTTGGCAGCCGCCACCGCTGCTGCTGCTGCCTACGTTGAAACCGGCACCACAACCGCTGCCCGACGACTACCAGCCACTACCAGTGCCCGATCCGCAGCTCCGGATGACATCCGAGGAGGTCAAAATCCTCCAGCTGCAGATCTGCTTCTATAATAGCAGCCTTCTCGTTCTTAAGCTTAGCAACAAGCTTAAGTTCGAGAAGGACCGTGCTAAGAGGGAGAAGCAGACTGCTGCTAAGAGGGATTTGACCTCTCGAAAGCAGCGGATCGAACGGCAGCTGCAGCGGCTGGAGCCGCACCAGCAACAGCAGCAGGGGCAGCAGCAGCAGCAGCGGCAACAACAACAACAGCAGGGGCAGCAGCAGCAGGGGCGGCAGCAACAATAATAATAAGTACACACATAATAATAATAACAGTAATAATAATAACAATAGTAATAATAACAATAATAATAATAATCATAATAATCACAATACAACACACACACACACACACACTCACACACGCACACTTTTTATAATTTTAAATTTTATAATCAATTAGGTTAGTATTTATAATAATATTATTAATATATAATAAATAAAATTAATATTTGTTAAAATCATAATTTCGTTAGTTGATTTTTCATATTATTTCATTTTATTTCATCCTAAGCTCGCAACCGCGGGCTGCAGGCGGCACTTTATAAGTGCCAGGGAAACACCCACCCACTCTTACCCACTCACACCATTGTGTAAGTTCGTTTCCTTAGATTACGACGCTCAACCTGAGCAAGTATATGTATATCGATAGACGATATAACTATATGGAGCTGCGCATATCTCCGCAGCATTCAGAGTCATTCACAGGGAAATGATGTTAACCTACGAGATCTCAATATTATCATGAAGTGTTCTCTCATAGCTTTCGCATCTCGCAAATAGGCTTTCCTAACAGGGTCGTCACCGAGTGCAATTGTCGTTGCGTAAGCCGCAGCGTATACACCGCAACTAAACGAGTCGGGCTGTCTTGTAACGGGTTGAAGAACTACATCCGCAACATCGATATGAGGATATCGTTTGGAAATATAACGCCTTTCCTCTATGCTCAAACGCTCGTATTCACCGCGTAAGAGACTATCGTAGACGTACAGTGTGGAACCATCGTAATAAAGGCAGCACCAATGTCTGCATGCATTACCACCAATTATCTGGACATCCCTTTGAAAAGGACTACATGGCTTAATGCAGGTATAATAAGCTGTATAGCTAGCGGGGTTACAATTGAAACGGCTGTTTTCTTGCAATACATTTTGAAACAAGTCAACGCTTGAATCCGTTAACAAACTGTTCAGCGACAATACATTTGCCTCGACTTCTTCGATCGAAATATTTCGACGCAAAATCTCTAACAAATCGGCAGTTTCATGAGAATCTTCGATTTCGTCGTCAATTTCGATTGTTACCCAACCGGCGTTACCGTTATTGTCGTTCTTTGAACTGGAATTGCCCATGTCCTTGGAACTTACCGACAAAACTTTTCTCTCCTCGTCTGTTTGCAAGACGATCTGTGCCGACTCTATACAGTCTTCGCCACTATCGGAACGCGCAATGCGCCGCGCATTTTTTTTCCGCAAAGCTTCTGCTCTGGCTTCGAGAATATATTCAGGATCACGGACCTGCATATTTCTCTGACGACGACTATCTACGATTTCTGGAAGCAAGCATTCCATGTAGAATCTACACAGAAAGGGTTGCATTTTTAAATTCCAGAACGCATCGTCCCTAAGAACCTTAACGAGTTTCAAATCCGTTGAAGTCCACACTGCAAATATGCAATACTCACGCATGGTTACATGCAGCTGACCTTGCACCTGATAATGGTACATGTGGTTCTTGTTCAAGAGATTCTTGTCTTTCTTGTCAAAAATATTTCGCAAGTTCGGTTTCTCTTGCAAAGCATGATCCAAACTAGCGTTTTGGGCTGAAAACGGACATTTTATTTCGACTATGCCATCGTCGTCTATTAGGCCGTCTGGAGACGCTCCTAAGTAAGGGATCTCTCGATCGATAAAAAGACCGCAGGGAACGATTTTTTTCCCCAGTTGTAACTCTACGTCTCGTAAAGCGTTACTTTCGTTTGCAAGCCCGAACTGGGTAGCGGCGGTGTCAATGACCTTCGGAAATCGAATACCCGTAACCATATTTGCGCACGAAGTACTCGGCAGCATACGACATATCGGCCCGAATTTCGATGCCGTAATTATCTCAGTACGCAACTGATGCCATAGCTCAGAATTGCTTTGTGATATCGTATCACGCTCAATCTGGCTACGGTCGTTCTGGTAGGACTTTAATTTGTCCATGTGTTTTTCAACGAAAACACCGAACGTGTCCTTATCAATATCCGGCTTTCTAGCCGACGGTCCATAGTCTTTGTCGACGCCGTGAAACCTTGGACGCCTCTGATTGCGCTTTTTCAACTTATACACGCGGTTTAGGTGATTTTGGTAACGCCTGTGCCTTTCCATTTTCATCACAGTAGCGGGAACCTTGTAGTTCTTATGGAGGTGCAACTTAGATAACAGTGCCTGAGTGGAGTGCTGCACAACAGCCCCATAGCATCTCATTTCGTACGAGTTTCTCATACAATGGTTGATTCTCTTACCGGAATTCAACTTATTCACTACGGAATTGCAACCCTCTGCTATATTGTTATTGACTTTTCTCAATAAGCTTTTGGCGTGACAGCTCAGATAGCGCACTGCCTCCTGAACGTGAGGATAAAGCCCCGTCCTGTGGAGTTCCGCCAGCACATTCTTACCATTCGGCTCAGGTGTACACTCGAACGGTAGTGTTTGGCAATTCGTGTGATCACCGAACTCGTGATCCAATATAATGAGAATATCTTTACAGAGTCTAGTTGCTTTTTCAGCCTCTGAAGTATTCTCGGCGTTACGGAGATCCCTGGCTCTCTCAACACTTTTACGGATTTTTAATCCGCTCGCTGACACATAGCCCCGAAGTTGGGTTATACTAAGGGTTCCTTTCAAAGGAGCAGTTCTAAGCTTCACGTCAGAAGCGATTTTAAGCTTACGGCACAAGTTGCGAAACAAGTGGTTGTTACACTCTACTTTTTCAACAATAGTTCCGTAATCAGCGTACGGATTATCATCGCGTATAGCCTGATATACGCTGCTATCACCGTCCGCCACAAGCGTTCGGTATATTAAACCGTTGCTCGCAACGCTTGTACGGAAACCTTCTAGAATAATGTCGGTTTCCATTGCGTTGGAGCTACGGTCACGACCCCAATTTTTGTGGCACACATGAGGGGTCGGTTCCTTGTTTAGCAACTCTGCTCTCGCGTGGGTCGCGCAATACTTGTTGCGTACGCCAACATATAAAGCTAACTTGGTCTCGTGACCGAAGATCATGGCTGCACCCGATAGCGCATCGTGTTTACCACCCCCGTATGAGCGTTTCGACCAACAGCCATCCGCAATGACCTGTATGTACGGTACACCGTCGATAACATGCCCCTTCTCGATGGCAATTTCTCTTTCCATTGCCGCAGCTTTTAATCTTTCGGCTTCGGCAACTTCGTGGAAGTTATCAAAAATTTTGTCCCGATATCTCAGGTACGTTGGAGCTGTCATACAAGGGATTGACATAGCGGCAAGCAGTTCTTGCAGTGTACTGTGCCCAGTACCCGATGTGATTGTACCGCAAACGGCACTTTCATTGATCCCAAGTATATTTTGGTGATCAGGATCCGTCCAAATGTTGAACGTGTAATCGCACATTCGACACACGAAATGCAGTTGCGTTCGCAAACCTCGATTGAACGACTTAACCAATTTCAGTTCACTGAAAGGGCAACCCAACTTAATGTTGTGATTGTCGAATTTTTCATGCAATTGCTGCAGAAAGTACATAATGTCGACGATACGTCGACCTTCGATACTGGTGTCACTGACACCTTGGTCCGTTGGACCTTCGATAGTCGTGTCACTGACACCCTGGTCCGTTGGACCTTCGATAGTCGTGTCACTGACACCCTGGTCCGTTGGACCTTCGATAGTCGTGTCACTGACACCCTGGTCCATTGGACCGTTTCCGGCGACAAGTACATTGTCGTCACTTACCATTGTGGAATGATCATCCACGACTGCGGCGGTAGCACGGCCATCTTCTGCGCGAAGTGGAACGTTGCCCTTCTTCGCCCTAAAACAAACCGCGGGTTAATTAGTATTTCCATCAGTAGAATTATGTAGAATGCACACGGCTTCACAGGGATTTCTACTGTCAGAATGGAAATTCTCATCAAATACTATTTTGTGAAACTTATCGACAAATTATACTTGGCGCGGTTAATGGTAATACCGTCATACCGGAAGGCAATTGGCAGACAGATCTATAGAATAATACTTGACTGAAGAATAAATAAATTGCAGTACTTTTACGAATTGTCAGTTATTCATTATCGGAGAGTTGATCATTGCTCGAATTATGCGTGATTTTTTTCACAAAGAGAAACGAATTCATCAAATAATGAACAATTGCTTTAAAAACGACTATTTTTCCAGGGATTAATAAATTCGTGATTGTAAAGTCGAGTTCAAACAGAAAGTTAGTTCCAGGCTCTAATGGATATACCGTATATTAAAGCGAGTTCAGACAATATAAGAATTGAGTATTTTTATCCTGCGGATCCCTGGTCGGCAATGAGCCTATTTATTTAAGGTCCTATGTATTATTGTGATTATGACATCACCTCATTGGTTATTTGACAATCGAAAAAGGTAATGCTATACGACAACTGAGTAATTATGATTCAGGCGTATACATTGTGTGAAACGTTCGACCTTTGTTGCAGCATAGAGTTCCGCAGGAGACATCTAATTAATTCATATACGATGTGGGAAATGAGATATCGAATCCTTGTATTTGTATAAAGAATCGTACTTACCTACTACGATAACGTTCCTTTCGCGGAACGCGTTTTCTTTTGTAATGACCATTGGCCATAACGATTATGTAGGTATAATCACAGATTATATATATACACTTAACCTAGGCATGCACTTATAGCTAGATATGCTAAAAAAATAAAATAATAAAAATTAGAACACGAATAAACACACACACTCAAACTCGCGAAACACACGGAGACACGTACACTCGCGAAACACTCAAGTCAACACTGAACAGTCACAGCACATGTGCGCCGCGAACTGATACCGCTGGAACTTTTGATCTGCGCGGTGTTGTCAGTTATGGAACTAAACATGACAACGGACGAGCCAATTGGCTTCTCACGATGAGTGGAAAATGTATTCCATTCGGTATGAAATATTCTAAAATTAATCGACGTAAAATTAGAGGGCCGTAGTAACATAGATATAATTGGGCAACATTTCATTATTCGTCAACCATCATAGATGAAGTGTAGCAGTCGAGATAATTCGACGCCCCGGTATAAAAGTACGATATCTCATATTGAGGTAGAAAACCATAATATCACAGAGTGTGGTGGAAAAACATGCTATCTCAATTTTCCTTGTACAAAACATCGTATGTCCATACATTTCACAAAGGACTTGAGACCTTACCACATTATATTTTTGAGATAGCATGGTTTTCTACCACAATTTGAGATATCATACTGTTATACTGAGGCGTCGAATAGGATGGGTATGAAAGTTTTTCTTCGACGAAAAGGAGTGAAGAGTGACAATAGTTATGACATACATCGTGTGTGTTAATCGTCACGTATAGCATCGGTAACATTTCATCAAAATTTCTGAATTCATATCACATCTATATTACTTTTGAAATAATTCATTGATAGAAGATTACAGGGATGGAATCTTCATTGAAATCTGAAAATGACATTGGTTCTTCTGTGAAAAATTCGAAAGTCAGATTCAGTCTTCGAAGTAGTAAAAAATGTATTTGTCCAATTGGAACGAGTTCACATACCGTGGGTGGTACACCCGATAAAGATGTGAATATAGTATGTACGGAAGTCAGCCGAAATTGCGATATTCAAATAGAAAAGGAGGAGAGAACTAGTGAGTTGGTGTTATCCTTGTTTAATATCCCATGTTAAACAAGAACAACTGGGACTCACTGATTGTGAGTTCCCCGCTCTTGATCTATTCCGACATCGCTTCTACTCCCGGGCGATTCATTGGCCCACGAACTCCAGTTGTTATGTTTTGGGTGTGCCGAAGCCAACACTAATGTCGATAAGAGATCAGTGGAGGCCCGTCATTGGCGCAGATTTGAACTGGCTAGGTTCCCGCCTCGCGGCGCCCCTCTTATTTGTCGAGGAACTTCGCAGCATCGAAAACTCTAACGATAAACCCTATTTATTCCCTCGAACGGGGTCTGTACGGATGAGGAAACAACGTACTATATCAATTATTTACATGGATTTTTTCTGGTCGAGAAATCTAGGTGGATGGAAAATTTAAGCAAGAATAAAAGCAGTGCAAAATAAATAACCTCACTGTAATGCCAACCCCGATTGTATTCTCATCTGTTATTGATTTTCTGCTAACTGTCAGTCGAGTAGGTTATGTTTGGGACCCGCGTAGATTATTCGAATTCATTTTTACTCTCTTGAAAAATTATGAGCTGTGAATAAAACGAGTAGAAATAATACGCTGAGCGTAGTTTTCAACTCCGAATTCGAATTCATTTATCCTATCTTCAAATGCTAGGTTATGTAGCGGCCGGGTGAGGTTACGCCGTCTGCGATCTGTTATTGATTTTCTGCTAACTGTCAGTCGAGTAGGTTATGTTTGGGACCCGCGTAGATTATTCGAATTCATTTTTACTCTCTTGAAAAATTATGAGCTGTGAATAAAACGAGTAGAAATAATACGCTGCGCGTAGTTTTCAACTCCGAATTCGAATTCATTTATCCTATCTTCAAATGCTAGGTTATGTAGCGGCCGGGTGAGGTTACGCCGTCTGCGATCTGTTATTGATTTTCTGCTAACTGTCAGTCGAGTAGGTTATGTTTGGGACCCGCGTCGATGATTAGAATTCTTTTTTACTCTCTTGAAAAATTATGAGCTGTGAATAAAACGAGTAGAAATAATACGCTGCGCGTAGTTTTCAACTCCGAATTCGAATTCATTTATCCTATCTTCAAATGCTAGGTTATGTAGCGGCCGGGTGAGGTTACGCCGTCTGCGATCTGTTATTGATTTTCTGCTAACTGTCAGTCGAGTAGGTTATGTTTGGGACCCGCGTCGATGATTAGAATTCTTTTTTACTCTCTTGAAAAATTGTCAGCTGTGAATAAAACGAGTAGAAATAATACGCTGAGCGTAGTTTTCAACTCCGAATTCGAATTCATTTATCCTATCTTCAAATGCTAGGTTATGTAGCGGCCGGGTGAGGTTACGCCGTCTGCGATCTGTTATTGATTTTCTGCTAACTGTCAGTCGAGTAGGTTATGTTTGGGACCCGCGTCGATGATTAGAATTCTTTTTTACTCTCTTGAAAAATTGTCAGCTGTGAATAAAACGAGTATAGATAATACGCTGAGCGTAGTTTTCAACTCCGAATTCGAATTCATTTATCCTATCTTCAAATGCTAGGTTATGTAGCGGCCGGGTGAGGTTACGCCGTCTGCGATCTGTCATTGATTTTCTGCTAACTGTCAGTCGAGTAGGTTATGTTTGGGACCCGCGTAGATTATTCGAATTCATTTTTACTCTCTTGAAAAATTATGAGCTGTGAATAAAACGAGTAGAAATAATACGCTGCGCGTAGTTTTCAACTCCGAATTCGAATTCATTTATCCTATCTTCAAATGCTAGGTTATGTAGCGGCCGGGTGAGGTTACGCCGTCTGCGATCTGTTATTGATTTTCTGCTAACTGTCAGTCGAGTAGGTTATGTTTGGGACCCGCGTAGATTATTCGAATTCATTTTCACTCTCTTGAAAAATTATGAGCTGTGAATAAAACGAGTAGAAATAATACGCTGAGCGTAGTTTTCAACTCCGAATTCGAATTCATTTATCCTATCTTCAAATGCTAGGTTATGTAGCGGCCGGGTGAGGTTACGCCGTCTGCGATCTGTTATTGATTTTCTGCTAACTGTCAGTCGAGTAGGTTATGTTTGGGACCCGCGTAGATTATTCGAATTCATTTTTACTCTCTTGAAAAATTATGAGCTGTGAATAAAACGAGTAGAAATAATACGCTGCGCGTAGTTTTCAACTCCGAATTCGAATTCATTTATCCTATCTTCAAATGCTAGGTTATGTAGCGGCCGGGTGAGGTTACGCCGTCTGCGATCTGTTATTGATTTTCTGCTAACTGTCAGTCGAGTAGGTTATGTTTGGGACCCGCGTCGATGATTAGAATTCTTTTTTACTCTCTTGAAAAATTGTCAGCTGTGAATAAAACGAGTAGAAATAATACGCTGAGCGTAGTTTTCAACTCCGAATTCGAATTCATTTATCCTATCTTCAAATGCTAGGTTATGTAGCGGCCGGGTGAGGTTACGCCGTCTGCGATCTGTCATTGATTTTCTGCTAACTGTCAGTCGAGTAGGTTATGTTTGGGACCCGCGTAGATTATTCGAATTCATTTTTACTCTCTTGAAAAATTATGAGCTGTGAATAAAACGAGTAGAAATAATACGCTGCGCGTAGTTTTCAACTCCGAATTCGAATTCATTTATCCTATCTTCAAATGCTAGGTTATGTAGCGGCCGGGTGAGGTTACGCCGTCTGCGATCTGTTATTGATTTTCTGCTAACTGTCAGTCGAGTAGGTTATGTTTGGGACCCGCGTAGATTATTCGAATTCATTTTTACTCTCTTGAAAAATTATGAGCTGTGAATAAAACGAGTAGAAATAATACGCTGAGCGTAGTTTTCAACTCCGAATTCGAATTCATTTATCCTATCTTCAAATGCTAGGTTATGTAGCGGCCGGGTGAGGTTACGCCGTCTGCGATCTGTTATTGATTTTCTGCTAACTGTCAGTCGAGTAGGTTATGTTTGGGACCCGCGTAGATTATTCGAATTCATTTTTACTCTCTTGAAAAATTATGAGCTGTGAATAAAACGAGTAGAAATAATACGCTGCGCGTAGTTTTCAACTCCGAATTCGAATTCATTTATCCTATCTTCAAATGCTAGGTTATGTAGCGGCCGGGTGAGGTTACGCCGTCTGCGATCTGTTATTGATTTTCTGCTAACTGTCAGTCGAGTAGGTTATGTTTGGGACCCGCGTCGATGATTAGAATTCTTTTTTACTCTCTTGAAAAATTATGAGCTGTGAATAAAACGAGTAGAAATAATACGCTGCGCGTAGTTTTCAACTCCGAATTCGAATTCATTTATCCTATCTTCAAATGCTAGGTTATGTAGCGGCCGGGTGAGGTTACGCCGTCTGCGATCTGTTATTGATTTTCTGCTAACTGTCAGTCGAGTAGGTTATGTTTGGGACCCGCGTCGATGATTAGAATTCTTTTTTACTCTCTTGAAAAATTGTCAGCTGTGAATAAAACGAGTAGAAATAATACGCTGAGCGTAGTTTTCAACTCCGAATTCGAATTCATTTATCCTATCTTCAAATGCTAGGTTATGTAGCGGCCGGGTGAGGTTACGCCGTCTGCGATCTGTTATTGATTTTCTGCTAACTGTCAGTCGAGTAGGTTATGTTTGGGACCCGCGTCGATGATTAGAATTCTTTTTTACTCTCTTGAAAAATTGTCAGCTGTGAATAAAACGAGTATAAATAATACGCTGAGCGTAGTTTTCAACTCCGAATTCGAATTCATTTATCCTATCTTCAAATGCTAGGTTATGTAGCGGCCGGGTGAGGTTACGCCGTCTGCGATCTGTCATTGATTTTCTGCTAACTGTCAGTCGAGTAGGTTATGTTTGGGACCCGCGTAGATTATTCGAATTCATTTTTACTCTCTTGAAAAATTATGAGCTGTGAATAAAACGAGTAGAAATAATACGCTGCGCGTAGTTTTCAACTCCGAATTCGAATTCATTTATCCTATCTTCAAATGCTAGGTTATGTAGCGGCCGGGTGAGGTTACGCCGTCTGCGATCTGTTATTGATTTTCTGCTAACTGTCAGTCGAGTAGGTTATGTTTGGGACCCGCGTAGATTATTCGAATTCATTTTCACTCTCTTGAAAAATTATGAGCTGTGAATAAAACGAGTAGAAATAATACGCTGAGCGTAGTTTTCAACTCCGAATTCGAATTCATTTATCCTATCTTCAAATGCTAGGTTATGTAGCGGCCGGGTGAGGTTACGCCGTCTGCGATCTGTTATTGATTTTCTGCTAACTGTCAGTCGAGTAGGTTATGTTTGGGACCCGCGTAGATTATTCGAATTCATTTTTACTCTCTTGAAAAATTATGAGCTGTGAATAAAACGAGTAGAAATAATACGCTGCGCGTAGTTTTCAACTCCGAATTCGAATTCATTTATCCTATCTTCAAATGCTAGGTTATGTAGCGGCCGGGTGAGGTTACGCCGTCTGCGATCTGTTATTGATTTTCTGCTAACTGTCAGTCGAGTAGGTTATGTTTGGGACCCGCGTCGATGATTAGAATTCTTTTTTACTCTCTTGAAAAATTGTCAGCTGTGAATAAAACGAGTAGAAATAATACGCTGAGCGTAGTTTTCAACTCCGAATTCGAATTTATTTATCCTATCTTCAAATGCTAGGTTATGTAGCGGCCGGGTGAGGTTACGCCGTCTGCGATCTGTCATTGATTTTCTGCTAACTGTCAGTCGAGTAGGTTATGTTTGGGACCCGCGTAGATTATTCGAATTCATTTTTACTCTCTTGAAAAATTATGAGCTGTGAATAAAACGAGTAGAAATAATACGCTGCGCGTAGTTTTCAACTCCGAATTCGAATTCATTTATCCTATCTTCAAATGCTAGGTTATGTAGCGGCCGGGTGAGGTTACGCCGTCTGCGATCTGTTATTGATTTTCTGCTAACTGTCAGTCGAGTAGGTTATGTTTGGGACCCGCGTAGATTATTCGAATTCATTTTTACTCTCTTGAAAAATTATGAGCTGTGAATAAAACGAGTAGAAATAATACGCTGAGCGTAGTTTTCAACTCCGAATTCGAATTCATTTATCCTATCTTCAAATGCTAGGTTATGTAGCGGCCGGGTGAGGTTACGCCGTCTGCGATCTGTTATTGATTTTCTGCTAACTGTCAGTCGAGTAGGTTATGTTTGGGACCCGCGTAGATTATTCGAATTCATTTTTACTCTCTTGAAAAATTATGAGCTGTGAATAAAACGAGTAGAAATAATACGCTGAGCGTAGTTTTCAACTCCGAATTCGAATTCATTTATCCTATCTTCAAATGCTAGGTTATGTAGCGGCCGGGTGAGGTTACGCCGTCTGCGATCTGTTATTGATTTTCTGCTGTCAGTCGAATGCGGTTATGTCGACTATGGTTTGCCTTCTCGTATAATAAATAAAAGCAACGTTATTATTTCAATTACGATTCCGAATTGGGTTGGGTTTTCTACCTATTTCTGACAAAAAAATCAGGCGATTTCAAATATAGATGACAGAAAGCAATTACGTCTACGAAATTCTGAAATCGTGGTTGTAGTTCACATGATCCCCACACAATTAGTTCGTGGCAGCACGTGCCATCATAAATAGTTGAGAAAGTATCACCAGCGCTGCCACGATGTATCCTTGATGCATGCGTATAATGTCGGTACAAAATGTCGCCAAAGTGAGATGTCGGTGTTCTTCGTAATCGAAAATCAGATTAGCTGCCGTTTTGTCATTTCAGCATCAAATCTTACGGGAGTGGGCTCAAAATTTGTGTTTTCTCAGTGCCGAGTGGCATCATACCGGACAGTGCAATTCATTCAGTGCAAGTGTTCAAATTTCCATCGTTTATGTGGTTGATTATCAATCTGCAAAAATTTTTTCAAAATTTTCGAAAAGTAAAAAGTCGCTCCACTTTTTGCCAAAGTAAGGCATCAATTGCCCAATTTTTATCCTGATTGTTTGAGTGGCGTAGGAGTTTTGGCTCGCCGCGTTTTCGAGGTGTACAGCGCGACTTTAATATCCCCTTAACCTTTGGTGGACTAGATTTGATGAATGAAGAATTTTTGGGATTTTTCCGGACAGGATCGCAGGGGGCATACTTGGTGAAACTTGCTATTTTTTGTTTCAATCCAGATGAAAATGCTCGATATAATGCTCAAAAAATTGCCTGATATTTTCACATTAAACTGCGTGAAATGACGAAAAAATTGGCTCGAATTACCTTTTCAAATCATATTTCGAATGAGAGTTACAATTATTAGGGAAAAAAAAAAAAATTGAACGGCTGGCAATAAAAATTTGAAAAAAATCACAGATGTCTTTTTCAGTGATAACAATAATACAAAAAAATATTAATCAAATTGAAGTCAGTCGAGTTTTATACTGTGTGATTTACCATGGAATGCCCCATATATATATATATATATATATATATATATATATATATATATATATATATATATATATATATATATTATATATATATATATATATATATATATATATATATATATATATATATATATATATATTGTAACATTGCATGTTACAAGGTACCCGAACTCCCTTAGACAACCTTAAGTAAGGGTATGAAGAGTGCCTGAAAACTGTAGGGATGAGTTAGGATAAGCCCCGAGGCTAAAGTTAACTCCGAGAGGCGACCGTGACCGACTTAAGACTGTTGAGTTAAGACTGATTTTTTGTTGTTTCTTTTACACTTTTCTCTACCATGTGGGAGACACGGCCTAAGAGATGGCGGAGACTATTACGACGACGTTGGCGGAGTATCCGAAGGGGTGTACTGAAACTCCAACGCCTATGCCTCCCGAAGGCCACCCAAGAAGAGAAGAGTCACCTCCTGTACCACAGGACACGGGGGAGTGCCGAGGGCACTCAGCTACGAGGGATACAGGTGTTGGAAGAGATTCCCGCCACCCCCAAGAGCCTGCGAACCGTGATCCTACGACGAGGGATTCTTCTATCGTGGCCTATTTTGAGTTTTCGCGCGTGGTCTGACCACGCCGCCATGTGAGCGATCGATTGCAAAATCGATATTTGAATGCGTAATGAGGGTGTGCGCCGGACTGTCACCATGCGGTCTAGTCACTCTGTCGTAGGCCAGCGTATAGCTAAGACACGTCTGAGCGTTTTGTTTTGCGATTTTGGTGATTGAGAGAGCGTTATTGAGTGTTGAGGTATAGCGAGCCCCGAGGCATAATTTTTTGGCTAAGAAAAGAGAAAAGGGATAATTTGTGTGAGTGTGTGAGACTAGCCCCGAGGGATTTCACGATGAACTTCGCCCGCGAGGGTGTTTTGTTCGTCGCTTGGCTGGAAGACGGTAAGCGATAGTTCACTTCGCCTATGGTAATTTGAATCCGGCAACGGCCATCAGCCATATTGCCTTGTCTAAAGCCACGAGGCTTAATAATTGTGGATCAAATTAAACTGATCTCCGAGTTGGTAGGCCGTTACCTGTGTCCCTGTAGAGTCTAGTTAAGTCGAGTTTCTAATAAATAAATAAATCTTCGCGTCAAGTATAGTACAAGCACTGTTCTAGTCAGTCGGGTGCTGTCGCACCTGAGTGCAAGCGGGACAACCTGAGTCGGTGACTGTCGTCCTCTCTCTTCCTCCCACGAGGAGAGTCAGGCATAATAGCAGGCGCAAGCCTGTCGAGCCGGTAGGCTGTTTGATAGTTCTTAAGCCTAGTAAATATTAAGTTCTTAAAAATTGCTAGCCCACGAGGCAGAGTTAGATTAAGTAGGATAGTTAATAGTAGAATAAGTTAAATAAAACGGTGGTCGGTAAAGCAGGGGCCTAGCCTCAGTCTAGAAGAGACCTCGAGTCTGTAATAATTCAGTTTTCTTTGTTATTGTTGATCTTATTTCCTGTATTTTACACCGCCACCGAGTAGCTTCCAAGAAGCAGTTTGTTGTATTTGTTACCTAGTTTTAAGTTGCTGCGAGGCATTGTTGTATCGAGCTAAGCGATAGTTTTTCCTGTTATTGCTCTCCTACGTGGAAGCCGGATCTTGTCGACGAATAATTTTTGTAAAGCTCGATAAACCGCTGTTTTAGACCCGAGGGGTGACACCCCGAGGTGCCTGATCGCTGCGGCGATACGATTTGTTTTGTTGTTAGCATCACGTTGTGCAATCTAGTTTATTTCTTTTTTTTTGGTTGAATAAATTTCTTTTATTTTGTTATAATTTATATGGCACGAGTCGTTATTGTGTACGCTACTCCCTCATATGATCCCGACCCCTCTCCGCGGTACTGCAGCTATTCGCCGCTTATTATTTCAGTGTCTTTTCGCTTGCTAATTTGTTTTCATATTTTTTTGCTGTGTCTAGTGACGAAGATAGTTCGTCTGGCGCCCAAAATTCAATTTAAGTATTTTCTTTTTCTTGTCTAGTCATTTATTGTCGACTGACTCGGTCTCGAGGCCTAGCTATCCGGTCTGGACCCGAGGCCTAGATAAGGGTCCACGTCACGAAATGGCGCCCAACGTGGGGCCCTGAGAAAAGATAGTGCATTTTGATTAATATTTTTTTTTATCGTATTTTTCTATTTCGGGTAGTTTCTGATTTCGCTTTGTCGTAGCGAGCTGCCTTGGCAACTACGGTTGGTTACGTTCTCACTACCGGAGAGGGATTAGCGACGCGTACGTTCGTGCCTACATTGTAGCGAGTAGAAGTTTGCGAGAATATAATATCCAGGATCTGATTTCTAAAATTTTTTTTTGAGATCGCCTATGCAGGCTGGGACACGGGGAACGACTCCTTAAAAAAATATTAAGCCTCGTTGATACCCGATACAGCCTATTGCTGGAAATTTTGTATGTGAATTATTGCCTTTTTGTTATATTTTTTTTTTTTTTGATTGTTGATTATCTCTGTGCATGCGTTGTGGTGTTGGGTATAACATACCGTACATGATTTTGTGAGCGGTAAACACCCTATAGTATAGCACCATCGTGTGCCACCGAACCGAGCCATAGCTAGCTAGCGATAGTCAACCCGTCTTTGTGTGCGTCGGCTTCAACCGTCGGCTCGAGAAAGTCACGGTCGGTGTTTTGAATTCGGCGTTCCCCCCGTAGCAGTGGCACTCAGGCGTGGGCTCTGAGTTCCCGGCGAGGAAGAGCAACGGTTCTCAACCCACGGCGACTGCGACACGCATGTTAGTCGGGGTAGCGGCATGCACCGAGCATAATTAAGATGTTTTGAGTTTTCGCGTTCGCGTTCGAGTTTTGAGTTTTCGCGTTCGCGTTCGAGTTTTGAATTTTCGCGTTCGGGTTCGAGTTCAAGATTGGATTTTTGACTTTTCGCGTTCGAGTTCAAGTTTCGATTTTGGAGTTTTCGCGTTCGCGTTAAAATTCGAGTTTACATTCACGTTTTGCGTCGAGTTCTCGAGGGAAATTTAGACTTTGAGTTTTGAAGTTTTTTTTTGCGATTTGGATTTTGTTTTCGGGTCCCGTTCGTGAATTAATTGCGTTTCGATTTCCCGTCACGCGGGAAGTCGAGTTTGGAACTTCAGTTTTTTTTTGCGTTTCATAAAAGTTTTTTTTTTGTTCGATTTTTTTTTTTTGAGATTTCGGGAAAATTTCGAGTTTTCAAGTGTGCCGTCGCTATTTTGGCGATTAATAGATTTGAGGTTTTGCGTTTTCGTTTCGCGAGAAGAGCCCGTGAGGCTCATCCAGAATTTTTTTCTTGTGTCGAGTGCAGTTTTTCGCGATTTAATTTTTTTTTTATTCACGTTTGAGAAATATTAGTTCGCGTTTCGTATCGTGCAGCGAACCATGGCGTCGTACGACACACCATACGGGGACACCCTATGGGAATTAACGCGAGACGAGCTATCCCAGCCGTTAGCCTCGTTACACGTTAGCCCCGAGGGCTCGATCGTAGAGTTGCGGGATCGATATCTGAGATATTGGAGGCGAAGACAGGGTCAACGCACTATTCCGTGGGAGCCTGAAGACGAAACGATTTTCGGTTCGGGGCGACCTACGGAGCCAAGCCCAAGATCGAGGCAATCGCGAACTCCCTCGCCGCCTCGCGTAGCGTTCGCGACTAGTTTCGACTCGCGACCGGTAACGACTACGACGACGAGTATCGCGTACTCGACCGGAGGGCCAGTGATGTCGACGATGTACGGCACACGGCCTACCGCATACGCACCACGGCCTACCGTGAGTCTAGGGCCGGAAGAGTTCGCGTGTAGGGCTCACGAGGCCTCAACCTTCGATAGGGATTACGCGGCGCTGCGCGAAATCTTAGACGGAGGTGCTCCGGAAAGCATGCCGCGAAGGTCAACGGCGTACCCGCGGGAATTGGAGGAGTTTAGTCGCGATTATCGCCGAGCTCCGACAGTAGAGCCTCCGCCGAGGATTTCTAGAAACCCACACGAGTGGGAAGAATACAGTCCGGACGAAAGGCGTGCCGCTCGCCCTGAGGTTCCCGCGAGGACTTTTATAGATCTGTGCGAGACGGAGGAGTACGGTAGCGGGAATAGGCGCAACTCCCAAGTCGGGGGTCTACAGCGAACTGTTAGAGAGTCTCGCGTCTTCGAGGAACAATATCGAAGACCGGCCGAGCAGGTAACCGAGCCTCGCGAGCTAGGGGAACGGTACCGAAGGCCGTCCGAATGGCCTAGCGAACCACTCGCAAGTAGAGGGTATCATGACCCAGCTTACGAAGCAGACCGCGACGTAAGGAGTGGATACAACGTCCCGCGGGAAGAAACACGTACCCGAGCATCGTGCCCAGTACACGGAGATAGGGAAGAGGGTGGAAAACAGACCTGCGAGGCCACGTGGCGACCGGTAGGTCACAGAAGAAGGGACCGCAGTCTCTCGCCGAGTAGATCCCACCCGCCCACCCTGCGTGGTAACAGAATGATCACGAGAGGGTGGGAAGAACCCCCAATCGACTGGGCCGAGGAATCAAGGTACGCACGTCCGGCGTGCCGAGACAGAGCCAAAGAGGTAGTCGAGGCTCTTAGACGTTGGAACGTAAAGTTCAGCGGAGGTAGTGAGCAAAGCGCGGAAGATTTTTTAAGCAGATTAGACGACTGCCGTAGATTCACACCGCTAACGGGTAAAGAAATCGTACAGTCTCTACCGATCATCTTTACGGGTTGGGCCTCCGAGTGGCTACGGATCGAGCGCGAGAGCTGGTCCAGCTACGAGGACTTCGAGAAGGCGTTCAGAGGTTGGTTCGGAGACGAAACCGTCAACAAACGGTTCCGACAACAAGCCGCGACGCGTACACAGGGGGAACACGAGTCAGTGACCGAGTACCTTACCTGCATCCGAGGATTGTTACATAGGATGACGCGACCGTACGCGCTTGAGGACCAGTTAGACCTCGCGTTCGAGAATTTGAGACCTAACATTCGCGAAACATTAGGTCGGTCGCAAATTAAAGATTTCCGCGAGCTAGCTCGAGTAGCAACCGCGCGAGAAAGAAATCTCAGCTTGTCGCGTACATATCGTCCGCCCCCGTCCCCCGAGGACTCCTTCATGAGGAACTCGCGTGCAGAGCCAAAGAAAAGCCTGCAAAGAAAACCCAAGCTCTCGCAGCAGTAAAAGAGGTGGAGGCTAAAGAGCCAGAAGCCAAGGAGCCAGCGAAGGCTAAAGCGACCCCGAAAGCGAAGCCGAGGGGTAGCGAAGGTCAAGGGGGGGGAGGATGGCCTTGGAAAAGGCCATTAAAGAGCAAGTGGCGGCTATGCAGGCCGAAATCGCGAGATTAACGACGGTAGCCCGACCAAACGCGTCGCAAAAAGCTGCGGAGCAAGCGAAACCTGCAGCTACGCGGAACAAACCGGAACGCCCGACGCAAACGAGGGGTAATACCGCGAGTACGCAAGTAGCGACACCAGCGGTGACACAAAACCCTCCAGCGTTAGACGGAGGACCGGGCGTAGTCTGCTTTAACTGCGACCGACGAGGTCATGTGTGGAGGGAGTGCCCAGCTCCAAAAATACGATTTTGCTACCACTGTGGTATGAAGGGAGAAATCTCGATTACCTGTTCGCGTTGCAATACGGGAAACGATCAGGGGGAGTCTCGACCAGGGTCGTCGGGACAATCCCAGTAGAAGTTCCGACCCCCGTAGAAGTAGAAAAACCGCGGGTAGAATGTCTTCCGTTGCAGACACTAGAATTGCAACCCCGTTGGTTTATTTCGGTAAAATTAGGGAAGACACCAGTACGGGCTCTCGTAGACACCGGGTCTTCGAGGAGTTTTTTAGGCGCGACCGGAAGGCAGATAGCCGAAGAAAACGGATTGACGCTTACCCAACCCGCGTTTAGTCAAGTTGTGTTAGCGAACGGAGGAACGGAGACAGTAGTGGGAGAAATCGTGATACCAATAGAAGTACTCGGGTACAGGCACGATATTCCGTTGCGAATCCTTCCGTCCCTCTCGTGGGAGTGTATTTTAAGCATGGATTTTGTTCGCGAATTCGGGTTAGAGATGTACGGGTGGAGTGATTCATGGAGGATCAAGGAAGGACCGGATGCGACATGCTCGTTCTACGAAACAGCTCCGGACACACCGAGTGCGACTCAAGAATGCTACGGCATAGCCGAGTTGTCCGCGTCGGAGAAGACGGTATTAGACGGGTTTTTAACGCGCGAGTTACCTGCAGTAACCGGGAAGCTTGGGTTGACGAACCTAGCCGAACATAAGTTAGATACGCAGGGACGCTCGCCGATAAAACAACGGTATTACCTAGTCTCACCCGTAGTACAAGCAGCTATTCACGAGGAGGTCGATCGTATGCTGGCCGAGGGAGTTATAGAACCGTCCCAAAGCGCGTGGTCGAGTCCAATCGTGATGGTCAAGAAACCGAACGGCACGTACCGTTTCTGTCTCGATTTTAGGAAAGTCAACGGCGTGACGAAGAAAGACGCGTATCCGATACCGTATATCAATGGGATATTGGATAAATTACGGGCCGCGAGGTACATTTCGACCATCGATTCGAGCCAAGCGTACCATCAGATCCCATTACACGCGGATAGTCGCGAAGTCACGGCGTTTACAGCACCCGGACGAGGGTTATTTCAGTTTACGCGGATGCCATATGGACTCACCGGAGCCCCGGCTACGTTCCAACGTCTGGTAGATAAATTAATTACGCCAGATATGGAACCCCACGTGTTCGCGTACTTAGATGACATTATTGTAGTCACAGAAACTTTTGAGAAACACGTAGACTGGTTAAAGCGGGTCTTTGATCAAATAGCGAGGGCTGGTCTTACGTTAAACCCGGATAAGTGTGAGTTTTGTAGAGATGAAGTAAGATATTTGGGGTTCAGGGTGAACAGCGAGGGATTACAGATAGACCCCGACAAGATCGAACCGATTGTTAGTTATCCAGCACCCCGGAACTTGAAGCAATTGCGACGATTTTTAGGGATGGCCTCGTGGTACCGCCGGTTTATTCCAGCGTTCGCGGGTTCTTCGGAGCCATTAACGCGGCTTTTACGTAAAGATAAACGGTGGGAATGGGGGGAAGCACAACAACAAGCTTTAGACGAATTAAAATCCTCGTTAACATCCGCCCCGATTTTGTCGTGTCCAGATTTTCGCGTACCGTTTGTAGTGCAGACTGACGCAAGTGACTTCGGTATCGGTACGGTATTGACTCAGACGGTCGATGACAGCGAACGAGTCATTGCCCACGCGAGTCGGACTCTCTCCGAAGCAGAGAGAAAGTACTCGGTGACCGAGAAAGAGTGCTTAGCAGTCATTTGGGCAATAAAAAAGTTTCGCGCGTACCTCGAGGGTTATCATTTTACAGTGATTACGGATCACAGCAGTCTGCGTTGGCTGCATAATTTGCATAATCCGACTGGTCGCCTCGCGAGATGGGCATTGGAGCTCTTGGAGTACGACTTCGAAGTCGTACACCGTAAGGGAGCGTTGCATCATGTCCCGGACGCCTTATCGCGAATGTATGTGGACGAGGTGGAAGACCTCGAGCCGGTACACGTAGCCGCGATTAACGAAGCACAGGATCCGTGGTATATCAAGCGGGTTCAGGAAGTGTTAGCGTCCCCTAAAAAGTATAGAGAGTGGTCGGTTTTCGAAGGTCGGTTATATTATTACAGGCCGAATCCCGTGACCGATCCCGTAGTAGAGGAACTGAATCCGTGGAAGATGGTTCTCCCCGCGGAGTACCGGACGCGAGCGTTCGAAGAACTGCATATAGACCCGCAAGCCGGACATTTAGGAGTCGAGAAGACCTATGCGCGAATGAGGGAGGAGTATTATTGGCCTGGCATGTTTAGAGATATTGTGGTAGCCATCCGAAGGTGCCAACAGTGTCAACAATGCAAGGTCGAACAGGCACCTCCCGCAGGCTTAATGGGAGACCGTATCGTAGACGAACCGTGGGCTGTAGTCGCAGCCGATGTCATGGGTCCGTTTCCCCGCAGCCGAGCAGGCTACGAATACCTGCTGGTCTTCGAGGACCTATTTACAAAATGGGTAGAGTGCGCTCCGTTGCGAAAAGCAAACGGTAAAAATATTATGGTAGCTTTCGAGGATCTAATTCTGTCGCGGTGGGGTACCCCGGAGGTATTCCTCACTGATAACGGCACGGAATTCGCGAATAAAGCCATCGACGATATGTGTGCCGAGTACAATATCGTACACGCACGCGTACCTCCGTATCATGCGCAGGCGAACCCGGTCGAGAGGGTGAATCGGGTGCTAAAAACTATGATTACGTCGTATATCGAGACCGATCACCGAGATTGGGATTTGCATCTGCACGAATTCCGGTTCGCGTACAATTCTGCGGTGCACAGTGCGCTAAAAGTCAGCCCAGCGTTTTTAAACCTTGGTCGAGAACCGCGGCCGCGAGTGCAACTCCGACGTTCTGAGGAGGGTCCCGCGACTATCCCCGAACCGAGGCCGGAGAAGTGGGCCGAGCGAATGCGTCGACTGCAAGAGCTACGCGATCTTGCGACGCGACACTTACAGAACGCACGGACTCGACAGGCGCATTATTATAATCGTCGGCACCGGGCCGGTCACTACAACGTGGGTGATCGCGTATGGAAGCGTAAACGCATCCTCTCCTCCGCCGCAAATTTTGTCGCTGCGAAATTAGCTCCGAAATTCGAGGGGCCGTATACCGTCACCCAAGTGGTATCGCCGGTCGTATACGAGCTCGAAGATGAGACCGGTCGAACGATAGGGCGACATCACGTAAAGGATTTCAAACCGTACGTCGCGCCGCAGGCCGAGGTCAACTTGAGCGACTCCGAGGAAGAGGAAACCTCCGAGGCGGAGTCTTAGGAATTTTTGTTTATTTTCGTTTCGCGTTTGCTCCGGGTTATACTTTTTTTTTGGGTTGAGGTTTAGAGTAGGGCAGTAGGTAATTAGGTCACCAACCCGATAATGCCGACCAGACGGAGTTGTTTTCTTTTTATTTTCTTTTGAGTCTGAGGAGTCCGGCGACCCGTAGAGAACTACCGAAGCCCCGAGGTTATCCTAATTTGTAGAATTCACTTACAGTCCACGAGGGCGCGTGCCAAGACGAGGCCATCCGGGCAGCGTGCTGGGATCTGATGGCCAGCGCGCGGTCTACCAGCCGTCCGGCCCAAGGGGCCATTCCCAGGGACCCCAGGTATATCCCCGTGGAGCCCATACGAGCCCCTGCTCGTCCTCCGAGGAACACCCGCGAGGGCCCGAATACGGAGCCCGAGGTCGCCCGACTAGCTGATGAGGCCCGAGTAAGCACCCTGCGGGCCAGCGAGGCTCAACGGGTCGCCCACGAGGCCCACGCGAAGGCCATCGAGGCCCAAAGAGCGGCCGAAGAAGCACGCCGACTGGCCCTCAAGGCCCAGGAGGAAGCCGTAGGGGCTGTTCTCGCCCACATGGCCGCCCGGGCGGCTCAGACCGCCCGAGGGGCCGCCGCTCCCACCCCGAGGCCTACCCTGGATTACGCCGCCCTCCGAGAGCGCCAGGACGAGCTCGCCGAGCGAGAGGTGGCTCGAGTCACCTTCAAAAAGACCCAGGTGACCTGCTGGAGCTGCCGCGGCGCCGGACACCGTGCACGCGACTGCCCCAAGCGCCCGAAGGGGAAGTTTTGCCACCTCTGCGGCACACCAGGCGTGAAGACGGACGAGTGCCCTGCGCGGTACCAAACGTGGCACCTAGACCTCCTCGCCGAGCGGGAGGCCGCCAAAGCCCGAAAGGCCGCGGAGGAGGGATCTGGCCCGAGGCCCTAAGCCAAGGCCTCTCAGGGAGCCGCGAGGCCCTACGTCCGTGGGGTGTCTGTGTGTGTTTTTTTTTATTTTTTTTTGTGGTAGTTTTTTTTTCTGAGTGTTTCTGTTTGGGAATTCCCGCGAGGGACTGAGTTTTTTTGTTGGTGTGTTATCTTGGCGTTAAGAACTGTCCCCGGCCCCGAGGGCTTAGTCGTAGGGACTGTGATAGTTGTAAGTTTAAAGTTAAGAAAAGGACAAAGTGAGTTCGTAAGGTAACGAATAGTCGACACGGTCTGTCCGTAGGTCCGGATTGGACCCCCGGCAGCGCCCCGAGGGCAGGCAGGTCCGGATGGGACCTCCCAAACCGCCCCGAGGGCCTTAGATTAAGCATTGACGCTTTGTTTTTAGTTTATTTTTGTTTGGTTGGTTCGTAGTCTCTTATGTTATTTTTTTTTGTGTGGTTGGTAATTTTGTGTTTGGTAGTCTATTGTTTTGGCAATCAATTTTTGTTGTTGTTATGGACATTTTTTTTGCAACATATTTTTTTTGAATTTAGTTTTTCTTACGTTCGAGGAGTCGAACCCTCCTCCCAGTTTTTGCTCTTCTGCCTTCTGCAGAGGGGGGGAGAACAACGGGTGATGACTTGAAAACAACGGGAAAATTCCCCTAAGAAAACTTAGAGTGTTTCCTCAGAGGAAGCGTGCTATCTGTGATATTATATTTAAGCAATACGACTCCGTAGAGTCGATAGCTGTAAGACACGCGGTATGCGGCCGCCACTCGGAGTTCGGCCCATGGGTCGAGTTAGCTAGCGCTTCTGCCCCAGTAGTCCGTCTAAGGGGGGGGGGGGGGAGTTGTAACATTGCATGTTACAAGGTACCCGAACTCCCTTAGACAACCTTAAGTAAGGGTATGAAGAGTGCCTAAAAACTGTAGGGATGAGTTAGGATAAGCCCCGAGGCTAAAGTTAACTCCGAGAGGCGACCGTGACCGACTTAAGACTGTTGAGTTAAGACTGATTTTTTGTTGTTTCTTTTACACTTTTCTCTACCATGTGGGAGACACGGCCTAAGAGATGGCGGAGACTATTACGACGACGTTGGCGGAGTATCCGAAGGGGTGTACTGAAACTCCAACGCCTATGCCTCCCGAAGGCCACCCAAGAAGAGAAGAGTCACCTCCTATACCACAGGACACGGGGGAGTGCCGAGGGCACTCAGCTACGAGGGATACAGGTGGTGGAAGAGATTCCCGCCACCCCCAAGAGCCTGCGAACCGTGATCCTACGACGAGGGATTCTTCTATCGTGGCCTATTTTGAGTTTTCGCGCGTGGTCTGACCACGCCGCCATGTGAGCAATCCTGCGGTCGATTGCAAAATCGATATTTGAATGCGTAATGAGGGTGTGCGCCGGACTGTCGCCATGCGGTCTAGTCACTCTGTCGTAGGCCAGCGTATAGCTAAGACACGTCTGAGCGTTTTGTTTTGCGATTTTGGTGATTGAGAGAGCGTTATTGAGTGTTGAGGTATAGCGAGCCCCGAGGCATAATTTTTTGGTTAAGAAAAGAGAGAAGGGATAATTTGTGTGAGTGTGTGAGACTAGCCCCGAGGGATTTCACGATGAACTTCGCCCGCGAGGGTGTTTTGTTCGTCGCTTGGCTGGAAGACGGTAAGCGATAGTTCACTTCGCCTATGGTAATTTGAATCCGGCAACGGCCATCAGCCATATTGCCTTGTCTGAAGCCACGAGGCTTAATAATTGTGGATCAAATTAAACTGATCTCCGAGTTGGTAGGCCGTTACCTGTGTCCCTGTAGAGTCTAGTTAAGTCGAGTTTCTAATAAATAAATAAATCTTCGCGTCAAGTATAGTACAAGCACTGTTCTAGTCAGTCGGGTGCTGTCGCACCTGAGTGCAAGCGGGACAACCTGAGTCGGTGACTGTCGTCCTCTCTCTTCCTCCCACGAGGAGAGTCAGGCATAATAGCAGGCGCAAGCCTGTCGAGCCGGTAGGCTGTTTGATAGTTCTTAAGCCTAGTAAATATTAAGTTCTTAAAAATTGCTAGCCCACGAGGCAGAGTTAGATTAAGTAGGATAGTTAATAGTAGAATAAGTTAAATAAAACGGTGGTCGGTAAAGCAGGGGCCTAGCCTCAGTCTAGAAGAGACCTCGAGTCTGTAATAATTCAGTTTTCTTTGTTATTGTTGATCTTATTTCCTGTATTTTACACCGCCACCGAGTAGCTTCCAAGAAGCAGTTTGTTGTATTTGTTACCTAGTTTTAAGTTGCTGCGAGGCATTGTTGTATCGAGCTAAGCGATAGTTTTTCCTGTTATTGCTCTCCTACGTGGAAGCCGGATCTTGTCGACGAATAATTTTTGTAAAGCTCGATAAACCGCTGTTTTAGACCCGAGGGGTGACACCCCGAGGTGCCTGATCGCTGCGGCGATACGATTTGTTTTGTTGTTAGCATCACGTTGTGCAATCTAGTTTATTTCTTTTTTTTTGGTTGAATAAATTTCTTTTATTTTGTTATAATTTATATGGCACGAGTCGTTATTGTGTACGCTACTCCCTCATATGATCCCGACCCCTCTCCGCGGTACTGCAGCTAGTCGCCGCTTATTATTTCAGTGTCTTCTCGCTTGCTAATTTGTTTTCATATTTTTTTGCTGTGTCTAGTGACGAAGATAGTTCGTCTGGCGCCCAAAATTCAATTTAAGTATTTTCTTTCTTTTATTTTCTCGGTACTGCAGCTAGTCGCCGCTTATTATTTCAGTGTCTTTTCGCTTGCTAATTTGTTTTCATATTTTTTTGCTGTGTCTAGTGACGAAGATAGTTCGTCTGGCGCCCAAAATTCAATTTAAGTATTTTCTTTTTCTTGTCTAGTCATTTATTGTCGACTGACTCGGTCTCGAGGCCTAGCTATCCGGTCTGGACCCGAGGCCTAGATAAGGGTCCACGTCACAATATATATAGTTGGAAGAGAGTAGGCCGCGGCCATCTTGGTTTTCGAAAAGAAGCGTCATCTTGGATTTTTGGAAAAAGAAGGGGGGCGCCATATTTCATTTTTGAAAAAGCCGCTAGCTTGAATCCAAGCGAGCAACTGACCCGCGGGCCCGACTACCACCTGTTACGTCATATATTTTGACTCGAGCAGACTAGAGGAGACCTACTGCCACCCCACCTCCCCCCCCCCATGATGACTCATTTGTTATGTCTCGCCATTGCTGTCATCTACTACTCCCTACGGTACGGGTGAGCTCCGCTCTGACGTCGGTACCGACCGGTATTTAACACGGTCTCTTATGGAGCGAAGCGTGCACGGAGACCCTCCGGATCGGACCTGGTCTCCGTGAAAATTCCAAGTCCCGTACGCTTGCCAATGCGCGTGGTTCGTCTTGCGACGAGGTATTAGAGCTTCTTTTTCAAAGTTTCAGAATTCATTCGAAACTTTTTCCAAGAACCCGAAGAGTCCTTGGGACAGAGCCAATGCGAGCGCATTGCGTCGCGAAGTCGCTCCCGACCGTGTGCACCGTTCGACGGTCCGAACGGTACGGCTCCCTACAGTACGGGTGGGCTCCGCTCTGACGTCGGTACCGACCGGTATTTAACACGGTCTCTTATGGGGAAAAACGTGAACGGAGACCCTCTGAATTTGACTATGTCTCTTCGACTAAGTCCCACGACGCGCATACGCGAACCGAAGATACCGAAGAAAATTATTCCAAGTTCCACGACGCGCATGACCAGACTCGAGACAACATCGACAACGTCCGAACGCGCCGTACGGACACACAGTCCTTTAACACCGGCAACATTCGTCGTCCGTCGGCCGAAGCCGCACCGTTGGGGTCTCGTCTAACCGACAAGACGAATCCCCAAGCCAAGGGCTGAGTCTCAACAGATCGCAGCGTGGTGACTGCTCTACTGAGTACAACACCCCGCCAGGTACCTAAGTCGTCTACAAACGATTCCGAGTCTCGACATCGAACTGGATGACCCATGATCGACCGCTTGAAGCCAGGCCGACGAGCGGGGAGATCCCGACGCCGGCCGGCGGCTTCGCGCGGCAAACAGGGCTCGTGCGATGACCGGCCCGTGGACCGACCACCTAGTAAAGTCACATTGTTTTGAGCCTTTCGACTCACGAGACTCCTAGAAATATCGTTGCCCCCTTTGACTAGAGAGGATACGGCCTTAGAGGCGTTCAGGCATAATCTCACGGATGGTAGCTTCGCACCACCGGCCGCTCGACCGAGTGCGTGAACCAAATGTCCGAACCTGCGGTTCCTCTCGTACTGAGCAGGATTACTATCGCAACGACGAGTCATCAGTAGGGTAAAACTAGCCTGTCTCAAGACGGTCTAAACCCAGCTCACGTTCCCTATTGGTGGGTGAACAATCCAACGCTTGGCGAATTTCGCTTCGCAATGATAGGAAGAGCCGACATCGAAGGATCAAAAAGCAACGTCGCTATGAACGCTCGGCTGCCACAAGCCAGTTATCCCTGTGGTAACTTTTCTGACACCTCTTGCTGAAAACTCTTCAAGCCAAAAGGATCGATAGGCCGTGCTTTCGCAGTCTCTATGCGTACTGAACATCGAGATCAAGCCAGCTTTTGCCCTTTCGCTCTACGCGAGGTTTCTGTCCTCGCTGAGCTGGCCTTAGGACACCTGCGTTATTCTTTGACAGATGTACCGCCCCAGTCAAACTCCCCGCCTGGCAGTGTCCTCGAATCGGATCACGCGGGAGTATGATCGGCGATCGGCCGAAGCCTCACGCCACTCAAGCCGGGACGAATGTCCTCGACGCACGCGCTCCGCCTAACCGAGTAAGTAAAGAAACGATGAAAGTAGTAGTATTTCACCGGCGATGTTACCATCTCCCACTTATGCTACACCTCTCATGTCTCCTTACAGTGTCAGACTAGAGTCAAGTTCAACAGGGTCTTCTTTCCCCGCTAATTTTTCCAAGCCCGTTCCCTTGGCAGTGGATTCGCTAGATAGTACATAGGGACATTATTATTATTTAGTTCGGTATTATTATGTAGCTTGTGAGCGTGGCTCATTGTTACCTTAATCTTAACTGGTTGGCTACTACGAATTATCGGATGTGACCTAATATATGTTTTTTTTCCTTTAGGTCTTAGAATGTGAGCGGATTCGACGGGTAAGTATAAGGTAAGTATAAGGTGAGTATATAGTCAGTGTTAAGTAGATATAAGGTAAGTATAAGGTAAGTATTCAGTTATGTTTTGGAAAGTTTTCTGTTTTTTTTTTTTTTTTTTTTTTTTGCGTAGGTTTTTAATTGTGTTAATTTTGCCTAATCCTAATGTTCATTTCTGTGTTTTCTAGAGGCCTCTCAGCCGTCGACTGCCAGCCTGGGAACCAGCAGACTCCGTTGCCCGTCCCTAGCCCCTTGGAGGCGGACCTCTATCGATCTAAGGTAAGTTTCTCTTTCCTTTCTTCGTCAATTGCATTGACACAGTTCGAGAATTTTTTGGATTCGTCTCTCGTTCCAATAAGCTTCTCAAGCTCGTTTCTGTGTTCCTCTTATAAAGGGTATCTGCAGCCTGCGTATAGTGGGCAGTCGAAGAGCATATGCTCCACTGTCTCGTCGACTCCGGGGCATCCAGGGCACTCGGGAGTCCCGGACGCGCCTCGTCGGTGAAGCGAGCTGTTAATCGATCCGTATCCGGTCAGGAAGTATGTACATAACCTGTTTGGCTGAAACCACGGGTTCAGTTTTGCGAATGCCGCGTCTTTGATAATTTTGTTAACATGTCTACCATGTTCGTCGTCCGTCCAGCGGGCCTTCCAGACCTTGGTTACTTCGGCGTTTATTTTGTTCCTTTCTAGCTCCACGTCGATGTCCTCGTGGCGCTCGGCTGGCCAGAACGTGTAATCGTCCCATATATCTAATGGTCTCGTTCCTCTTAACTCTGCCGATCAGGCCTCGCTCCACCACCGCGAGGTCCAATGGAAGGGACCCGCTCAGTGTTTGCATAGCGATTGTTGCAGTTGTTCTGCACGCCTTAGTCAGTTGCAGCAGAAGCGATCTTTGCATAGCAAAAAGGTGTCTTTAAATTGTTGAAGTTTTTGCTCGGTGATACCACGCGACCGCGCCGTATAATATAATCGGTACAGCGACGGCCCTATACATAATTTGCCTAGCGTGGAAGCTAATCCCCCATTCTTTTCTTGCGATTCTGTTGATTTGCATGATGTATCCTGAAATTTTGTTCCGAAGGTACTTGACGCGTGAGACAAATGTCAATTTGGAGTCGAGCAGAAGGCCCAAGTATTTGACTTGCTGTTTGAACGCAATGTTCTTGCTGCCGATCTTAATTGTGGGGCGTCGGTTGCCCGAGAGGGTGTCCCGAAACAACATTGCCGTAGTCTTGTCCTTCGCGATTTTAAGCTTATTCTGCACGCACCACTTTTCTAGGTACTTTATGCTGGTGGCGCTTAGTTCTTCGATCTTTTTTCTAGAGTCCGCTTTTACGATGAAGACTAAGTCGTCTGCATACGCAATAGCTTCGAATTCGTCTTCGTTCATTTTCTCGGCCAGTAGGTTTAGCAGCTCATCCATGCACCAGTTCCATGCCGCCGGACCGATCACCGAGCCCTGGGGGCAGCCTCTCTCAACGGTTCTTTCCAATCTGTCAAACTTTGACGTGACTATGACTTTTCTGTTGTGGAAATAGCTCCGGGTGAAATCCATTATGTGGCTGCTGCAGTTTGCCCTCATGAGCCGGCTCATTACTGCGTTCCACCATACATTTTCGAAGGCTCCCTCGATGTCTAGGAAGAGCGCTACGACGTGTTTTTTATTCGAGTCAGCCGAACTTATTAGGTGGAGAATTGCGTCTTCCGTGGATTTTCCCTGCCGTACTGGTTGCTGGAATTCAGCCCTTCGGTAGTGTAGTTGTTCTGGATACGTTCAATGACGACTCTTTCGAGTACTTTAGACATGTTGGGCAGAAGCGATATCGGACAATATGAATTGAGTCTCGTTTTGTCTCTTGTCGCGTCTATCAGTATTATTTTCAGGTTGGCTGTTTTCCAGCAAGACGGGAATGACCCACTTTTCCACCAGTTGTTAATCAAGCCGGCAATGGCTGTTCTGGCTTTCGGACTTCTTACCCACAGGACTTTGATTATTTCAGACTTAAAACAGTCCAGACCCGGCGCAGAGTTGTTTTTTAGTTTCAGTATGGCCTTTTCGATCTCCCTCTCGCTAAAGTCCATCTCCAAGTTGGAGTTGGCATAGCGTTCGAGGGCTTGTTCGGTTTCTGTTTGTTCAGGTGTGCGCAAACGGTCGTCGACCGGCACACATTTGCCAAGTAGTTCGCCCACAGACTCGTCCCAAGACCCAGTGACTTGCCCGTTTGGTGAAACGAGCGAGCACATGTGCGGAGCGTCTCTGAGCTTGTTTCGGGCGATTTTGTAAGGGAGACTCCAAGGGGCCTTGCTGGACTCCGTCTTTACGAAATTGTGCCACGTATCAGCCTTATTTTTCCGAATCTCTTTAACACAGGAGTTTCTAATTTCTTTATATCTCGTTTTGACATCCTCTAGGGTGTTTAGTTGTAGCTGTCTAGCCCTTTGCAGTTGCTTGTTAGCTTTTTTAACCTTATCTCTTTTTATTTTCAGGTCATTGGTCCACGAGGGGACCGCACGGGTGCCAGTACGGCGAGCAGGGATTGACTGCCCACAGATCTCGGTCACGGTCCGGTTAAATATAAGAACAGCTTCATCCGGGACAAGGTTGGTAATGTCCGTTATGGTTTGATCGGTAAATTTTGTTTCTGCCAAGTTGGTGAGTTTTTTCCAATTGGCTTTTTTCGTATTGAAGCCCTCGATTTTCGCAGAAATCCCCGTTGATACGCCAGGGGTATCAATATAAAAGGTAATGAGGTTGTGGTCGCTAGTGTCGAACGGGCTAACCTTCCATTCCGAGATGTAGTTCAAAAAATTGCGGCTGGCGATTGTCAAATCGATGTTTGACTCCGCATGTAAAGACTCAAACGTCGAGACTTCGCTTGGTTCGTTGATAGTGTGCAGCGAGCCCGACAGGAGCAGCTCCTCAAGGGCCCTGCCCCGGTCGTCGGTGGTTCCGGAGAACCAGACCTCCGATTTGGCGTTAGAGTCCATGACGATGAGAAGTTTCTTATTGCTCAGTTTTTCGGAGATGAGATCAATAGTCTCGAGAAAAGGTTCGATTGGCAAGGAGAACTGGCAGTAAGCGTTTATAATGTAAAACGTCTCTGCGCTTGATTTAACCTGCAGGCACATGATGTGTTCAGTTTCGTCTACAGTGTTTTGGAAAATTTCTATTTTTTTCTTGTTGTACGCAATTGCAACCCACGGCTGAGCTCCTCCGGGCTGAGCAACCCCGATTTGCGGTGACGTAAAGCCTCAGACCACGCCCTTGTAGGCGTATGGCTCTTGAATGCAGAGGACGTCTAGATCATTTTCGTTAAAATATATTTCCAAGTCAGCAGCTGCTGAGTTAGACCTCTGTGCGTTGATCTGTGCAATCTTTAGCCCTATTCCGTTTTTTGACGTTGTAGCTCTACGTGTTTGATGTATTCTGGACAGTTTTTGTCCGTAACATCGTGGTCGACGTCTTTTCGTTTTGTACGAATGCAGTTTGAACACCTTGGGCCCGCCTTGGAGCGACAGTCCCTGCCGATGTGGCCCTTACCACCACAGCGTCCACAGAGCACATTGGTTGTCTCACATACCTTGGCAATGTGTCCGTACGCGTTACACGAAAAACACCTGGTGACGTTATTGAACTCTCTGATTCTGTAAGTTCGCCATTGCATGAATATTCGTTCATTCTTGAGTAGATCTTTAGCGTGTTTTCCGGGCATCTGGATAATCCAGTTGACATGGTGGTCTCCATTTTTAAAACATGTCCGGAATGTTGTCATTTCTTTAAGATCGGTCATTTCGCCAGCGGTTAAGTAGTCAAAGTTTTTGTTTATCAGGTCTTCCTTTAGGTCCTCAGCTTTGTGTTCGTTCTCTACGCCGTAAATAATCATTGACGGTTGCACCTTTTTTGGCCGTTCGGCTCTCAACCCGATTTTTTCTAGTCCAGATTTTTCTACGGCCAAAGCATCTTCCTTGCCGTTTAGTTCGATGACAACGCCCTTGTAGCGCATCTGTCGAATACTGACCACCTTTAGCGTACTGTTTAATCTAAGTTGTTTCGTCATGTCCTGTTTTATTTCATCGTTAGTTCTCTTTTCTTCTGTATCTATAGGTTTTATTAATAGTATCTCGTTCTGTGTTTTGTTTATTCTTCTTTTTAATTCTTCTTCTTTTTTTTCAGGTGCCGCAATCGTGGACGGAGGCGAGGGCGAACCACCAGCCGCCTGCGCGTAGTTTATCGTGACTGGATTTTGGGTATGTGTAGCTTTAAGTATTTTGTTCTCTATAATTTCGTCCAGAAGTCTGTTTTCCAGTTTGGACAACTTGTCAAGACTAAATTTGATTTGAGCACGAGTTATTTTGTGGTTGTCGTCAAACAGGAAGTCCTCGAGGCTTTTTCGTTCTCGTCTTACCTCCTCAATACCATCATCAGTTTCTACTGCTTGTGTGGCAGAAAATTCTTCGATTGTTTTCTTTTTTTTCACAGTTCTGTCGTCCGTGGGTGTCTCCTCGTCCGAAGAGGAAAGCACGCATCGGGCACGACGAGCCCTAGCGGGCTCGGCGCACTCCATCAGCTGTTCTGACTCCACGTCAACCACTCCTTGTGATCGCTTGGTTGAACAAGTGGTGTTTAAGGTAATATTTTTTGTTTTTGTTTGTGTTTTGTCTCTCATATTGAATCCCACGAGTGTGGTCGGAAAAAGAGGTCGACCCGAGTAGAGCCGCCTTACTCGGGCACGCCAAGATACTCCGGGGGGTTGGCAGGTACCCCGGAGGGATCGTTCGCGACTGCACAGTTTTAAATCCCTGCAGCTATGCAGGCCTCGGCACGATGCCTTACACCTTACCTTGGGATTTGGTCTGTTTTGAGTCTGGATCCTCACCCTGAGCCAGTCCGGCATGTTTGGACCTGCCAGGAGCCTGAGCTCCAGCCGGCAGAGCCCCAGGGATCATCGGAACACGCAAGCCCCTCCGCCCCGACAAGGCAACAGACCGAGGAGTGGAGTAGATAGGGACAGTGGGAATCTCGTTAATCCATTCAGGCGCGTCACTAATTAGATGACGAGGCATTTGGCTACTGTTTAGTCTTGGCCTCCGGCAGTAACAAGCCATTGAGACTAGCTACTACACGGCGAGACTATATTGCAGGGCGTCAGCGGTTTGCTGTACGGCGCCAGTACGCCCTGGAAGGAGGGCGCTAATTGGGGGACTCAGTCATAAAACGCCCACACTCTCTCATATCTTCATTCACGCAAGCGTCCGGATCAGAACTGCTATGCGTCTGTCAGGGCTCTCTACCCCTACTCGCGGCCTGTCTCCGCTGGTTGGTATCATAGCGGGACGTAATGCCGTTGAACCGTCGCCAGTTCAGCCACGAGCCCCACAACACACGAGTGGTGAGAGTGCGTAACTGACCTGTACTAAGGCCGAGTTGTCGCCTCTCTCGCTCACTGTCAGGACTCTAGACTCCTCGCCATGAGATGGTCAAGGCGGTAAAACCGACATTATTGCGCGGTACTCCTGTATGCTCCGCCACACGATCCACCAGGTCATTATTTGATCGGTACTTCTCCACTTTACGCTCGTAAGCCACATGCAAAGACCCTTCGCAAGATACAACCTGCGCGTCAACGACGACAGCCGAATCACCGCGGACTACCGTCAGGTCAGGCCGGCGCCTACCGGCAGTGGTCGAAAAGGCCAATTCCTCATCGACTTGCCATCCCTTCTGTCTTAAGAAGCCACCAACTTTGCGACATAGGTCGTCATGTCGTAGGATTCTCCCTCCGTGCGTTCTGAAACATCTCTGCACGCAGTGAGCAGGAGTTTCCCTTTCCGGGCACCCCGCCCGACATTGCACATCGTGTCCGTCACGACCTCGGGATCGTCTCGCTCGAGATGGTAGACAACTGGCTCGTACATGGTGATAGTGCACGTAATCTGCACCGGGGATGCCAGAGGCACCCACCGAGACCCAATGCGAACTCAATTTGGACGAAACGACCTCCTTGAGTCCACCGCCGTCGCATGATCTGTGCAGCATGTTAGCCAGATGTCGTCTGAGCTCAGTCGTCGTGTCTAGTCTCTCGTCCCCAACCCTCATCTGGCTTTGACACCAGATGATCTGACGAGCCACAAAAGTGGACTCCGAAGCCGCGCGAGCGGCGGGTAGAGAGCTTCGACACAGACGCTGAAGTCGGTTATGCTTCAAGATAGGGATAAAAGATCTTAGGAGTGGCATGCCAAGCCCTCCCGACTGTATCGGCGCATGGAAGTATCCAGCAGGAACATCATTGGGAAAACGTAGCCACGTGCGGACCGCCCGGCGAACCAAGACGTCCATGGACCTCAAGAACTTGGCAGAGACTGACCCCACTATCCAACGGTGGTAATACCGTGGCAGGAGGCAGTCGCGCAGCAACCTCAACCTCTGCTGAGGCTTAAGAGGTGCGTGCGTAAGGCGTTCGATTGCCAAGTTCAGAGAGGGTGTTGTTATACGCTCCCTAGTCCCTTCGTACTGTGTGCCCAGGTATTTCCAGGCTTCGACAAAGGTGCTCTGCCTGAGCATCACACCTCCCAGGGCGAAGGATGGATCAGTGACCACCTTCACCTTCTTGTCTCTGCCCGAAGCAACCATGGACAGCACGGTGGTTTTACGTGGGTTGATGTCTAGCCCATTTCGCATCAAAGTGGCGTGAAGCCGATTCAAATTCTCTTGCAGACCGTATTTGGTAGAGGCCAAGAGTACAATGTCGTCAGCATACGCTAGGGCATTAATACGCTCACTACCCAGCTTATAACCAACATCCTCCGAGAGAACTCCTAAGGTTCTATCCACGACCAGATTGAACAATAGGGGCGATAGTGGGTCCCCTTGCTTTACCCCTCGACCCAGATGTATCCTCGGCGAGTTCCGAAGACCAGGCAGTTGCAGCACCGTAAAGGCTTGAGAGTAGCTAGTTCGAATATACTGTCTGAATTCTTCCGGCAAGCCGGCTTCCTCCAGAGCAGTATTAATTGCGTCATGAGAGACCGTGTCGAAGGCTTTCGACAGGTCGACGCATGCTACGTGCAGCGTACGACAGCGGCGTCGAGCATCATCCAGGGCGGCCGACAAGACTGTGGTGTTCTCACAGACCCCATCGACCGGCTGAAAGCCTCGTTGCCGGTTGTCGAAGATGTTTAGCGCTGAAAGCCGCTTTGCCAAGATCTTATGGAACTGCCTCAACACGACAGAACCTATACTAAGAGGCCGGTAGTCTGCCGGAGTTGGATGCTCCGGCATTCCGCCTTTCTCTAGAAAGATCGTCCTGGACGAAGAGATCGAGCTGGGGACTTCTCTTGCAAGAAGCAACAGGTTGAACAATAGAGCTCTCAGTGCCGCTGGAACGGCGTTCCAGGCTCTAGGTGTTATATTGTCCAACCCAGGTGCAGAGCCAGTCTGTACAGAAATCCTAGTGACCTCGGTCGTTGTGATAGGATCCCAGAGCGAGGTCTTATCAGGAGCACGACTTGCGTCGGCTCCAACGCCGTCTGCAGAACCGTCGGGATTGCTCCCTTCGATATCTGAAGCGTTGCTCTGGCTGGTATTCCGCACCCTCTGCCATGGCTCGTTGTACGATGCACGGAGGTCCCCCATACAGCCATCAGCGGCACTGGACGTCTCCAAAAGGGGCCGCCAGTACGCGTCGAAGTCCTGGTCCGGGGGGCGCTGCCGCGTCGAGTCGCCATCGAGTATGTGACCCAGGCAGGTACGCAAGTTGTTTCGATAGAGATTCTGCACGTGTGCATACTCTCTTTTGCGTTTTTGCTTCCTATTCTCATTGGAAGGAGGATTACTTGATCGCACGTTCGCACGGCGAGGAGGGCGCACCTTTTTGGCAGGAAAGATCGCCGCTAGCCACGCATTTATGGCATCGTCGACTTTCTGACCCGCCAGAAGGTCCCTAGCGATTGCTCGCAAGGAGTCAGCCTCATAAATCCGGAACCGCTCCGAAGCCTCTATAAGAGACTCAATTGCGGCCCGTAATCTCTCAGGTCCCTCTGGGTCCTGAGGTTGAGACTGAGGTGCAGGATGTACATTAGCGGTCTCAGGCGCGGACGAGGGACCGGCGACTCCTATCATCGTCGTATCGGCCCCTCTGCCGTCATCAACGTTGGCGGAATTCGAAGCCAACGCCTGCTGGCAGAACTCCGTTACCATCTCTTGGTAAGCCGCTTGTCGCCGCTTACCTTTGATGGAGTCAAGGGTTCTGGAAGGGAAACACTCAATCAGGTGTTGGTTCATGAAGCGAACCCTTCTGGCTATAGTAGCTCTAGCCTCTTCACGTGCCATGAGACGCGCCTCCTCCTCAGGCCATCTGGCCCTCGCGCGTTCGATATCGATCGCGTTGTTAGCTTCCACCGGGTGCTCGCGCTTAACGTGCAATCCCAGCGTCTGCTTGGTCTGGAAGACCTCGCCGCAGTACTCGCATATAACGGGCAAGCCAGCGGATGATCTGCCGGCCCCACGAGTACCCGTAGGAACTTCGCCGACGAGACACATGTCGGCCGGTTCTTCACCAGACGCGACACGCTCTCCCTCACTAACACACAGTGCCCGAGCCATCCGAGAACCCGGGCGTGGAATTCTATTTTTATCTGCCATTTTCATTATTAACTGTGTGCAGGGTCAAACGGATTAACAACCGAGAGACCCTAAGGACAGCCCGTCCGTTCTTGACCCCACACAAACCGTGGACATAGGCTTTGAGTGGCCGCACCGAAGCACTGCACCACCCCATTGATGGTGCACTACGTGACCCACTTAACGGCAGGGCCCTCCGTGCGTGCCTTGCACGAGAAAGCTACAAGGACCTGGTTCAACCGCACCCGGTGTCTGAGACCAAATAGTGTCGAAGAAAATAGTGTAGAGCAGAGGAGCCACAGCCTCCTCAGCGTTCTCACACAACTGGGCTCGTGGTGACCGGACTAATGTGCGGACCACGTGCATGGTCAGGATTCCTATGTCACGTGGTTGAGACGTGCCGCGTCAAGAAAACGGTCGGCTACGGCCACACTCGCGTGGGGCAAAGTCGGCGCCGCCTCTCTCCCTGGTCACCGGTGGTGAAGTGCGCTGGCCAAGGTAACGAGCAGCATCGGACCTGCTTTCGCAGGGCAAAGTCGCCGTCGTTCCTCCCCATTGTCACTTACCGAGAGTGTTCCGAGGTCAAGAAAGTAGACGGTCACGGCCTCACTCGCGCGAGGCAAAGTCAGCGTCACCTCTCTCCCCGGTCTCTCATGGTCTCTTGTAGTCCGGTCTGAGTCAAAAAATAAGGCCAAGTCGGGTCCCGGATGGAAAGTATCAGACCCGTTTTCACGGGTCAATGGCACTTCCACCGCTAACAACTTGGCCTGGTCCAGACACGTACGGGTCGTGTCTCCACAAGTCACAATATAGTCCCCCATACTCGGTCGTTTCCCTTCTGACAAAGTCAAGGTACTCCGAGGTACGTGGTCTGGAAGCATCGGACTCACTTACATGAGTCAATGGCGCCCCAGCCTGTACCCACGTTGGCATTTCTTGACTGGTTAAGGCTGCTCTTCACCCGTTCGCACCTCACGCGCATTGCCTAAATTGGCCTAACGTGAACCGAGGAGCACGAAGGCTCCCCGGACACGGCTATTTGCGTACTCTCAAAACGACCACTTCGCCCTAGTTTATAGACCCATCCGTGAGCAGGCTTGACAAGGACCTCGTGCCGAGACACACATCCAATGGTCCACAGCTCAAAGACTCCGCCACCATCTTCCGTGTGCCCCAACCTAAGTCCTCGCCCTGTCCGAGCTACGACCGACAGAAAGCATCCGATGGTTCTGATCCAACTGACCCCCAAGGTTCCCTCGAACGAGGGTCCAATGTGAGCGGTCGCTCTGAACCCAAGCCGAACCCATTTGGCTGCCACGGCCGTCCCCACCTTCGACTAACGCCACCTAGGCCCGAGACACCAACTTACGTGGTCTCCAGTCTTTTGCTCCCAGGACACCTTATTGTATTTGTTCTTGTCATAAGTGGTCGCATGAGGCTTGCCCTCTACGCGTCTGTACCGGACAGTCAGGTGTGAGTCTGTCCGGTATCGACTCCCCTCAGGGAGTCTGAAGCCTCCGTCGTTAGTTTCGCCGTACCGAACCAGCGGTTGACTACTTAACGACCCACACCACTAGAAGGTGACGGTAGGCACATGAGCCCGACCTTGGCCTTCGGCTCTTGTGGCACCAAGGTTACCGTGTTAAACCCAGATGTCTCTCAAAGAACAGCCTTGAGAGAGTCATAGTTACTCCCGCCGTTTACCCGCGCTTGCTTGAACTTCTTCACGTTGACATTCAGAGCACTGGGCAGAAATCACATTGCGTCAACACCCGCTAGGGCCATCGCAATGCTTTGTTTCAATTAGACAGTCGGATTCCCCCAGTCCGTGCCAGTTCTGAGCTGACCGTTGAATGGCGGCCGAAGAGGACGACCGCGACGGCGAACCGTCACGGGAGCCTCGCAGCAAGGAAGATCCGCGGGAGGCCAAGGCACGGGACCGAGCTTGGATCCGGCCGAAACCATCACCTCGCCCAGGCCCGGCACGTCAGCCAAACCCGCTTCCCGACCAAGCCCGACACGCCCCGATCCTCAGAGCCAATCCTTATTCCGAAGTTACGGATCCAATTTGCCGACTTCCCTTACCTACATTAGTCTATCGACTAGAGGCTCTTCACCTTGGAGACCTGCTGCGGATATGGGTACGAACCGGCGCGACACCTCCACGTGGCCCTCTCCTGGATTTTCAAGGTCCGAGGGGAAGATCCGGACACCGCCGCAACTGCGGTGCTCTTCGCGTTCCGAACCCTATCTCCCTGCTAGAGGATTCCAGGGAACTCGAACGCTTATACAGAAAAGAAAACTCTTTCCGGATCTCCCGACGGCGTCTCCAAGTCTTTTTGGGTTACCCCGACGAACTCTCTTGCGAGGGCCCGACTTGTAAACGGTTCCGCTGCCGGGTTCCGGAATAGGAACCGGATTCCCTTTCGCCCGACGGGTGTGTCACTTTCAAGCCGCACGCGAACGCGCCAACGGACACCCCCGTTCAACTGACACGGGGGTACCATGTGGCGGCGTTAACGCGTGACACGTTCAATGGCATAGAAATACACCGTCATCGACATCGGATTTCTCCTAGGGCTTAGGATCGACTGACTCGTGTGCAACGGCTGTTCACACGAAACCCTTCTCCACGTCAGTCCTCCAGGGCCTCGCTGGAGTATTTGCTACTACCACCAAGATCTGCACCGACGGCGGCTCCAGGCAGGCTCACGCCCAGACCCTTCTGCGCACACCGCCGCGACCCTCCTACTCGTCAGGGCTTCATGACGGCCTAAGCCGCCTCTCTTGCCGCTGACGGCCGAGTATAGGCGCGACGCTTCAGCGCCATCCATTTTCAGGGCTAGTTGCTTCGGCAGGTGAGTTGTTACACACTCCTTAGCGGATTCCGACTTCCATGGCCACCGTCCTGCTGTCTTAAGCAACCAACGCCTTTCATGGTATCCCATAAGCGTCGACTTCGGCGCCTTAACTCGGCGTTTGGTTCATCCCACAGCGCCAGTTCTGCTTACCAAAAGTGGCCCACTTGGCACTCTGATCCGGAATCTCGTGGCTTCATAGTTCAAGCAAGCCAGAGATCTCACCCATTTAAAGTTTGAGAATAGGTTGAGGTCGTTTCGGCCCCAAGGCCTCTAATCATTAGCTTTACTGGATGAGACTCGTGCACGTTTTGTACGCGAGTGCCAGCTATCCTGAGGGAAACTTCGAAGAGAACCAGCTACTAGATGGTTCGATTAGTCTTTCGCCCCTATACCCAGTTCCGACGATCGATTTGCACGTCAGAATCGCTACGGACCTCCATCAGGGTTTACCCTGACTTCGTCCTGACCAGGCATAGTTCACCATCTTTCGGGTCCCAATGTGTACGCTCTGGGTGCGCCTCTTCTCGCAATGAGAACGAGACGCCCCGGGAGTGCGGGGCCGCATCGTGACGCGGCCCATCCTCCCTCGGTCAGCGCTAGGCTGACCTTCACTTTCATTTCGCCTTTAGGTTTGCGTGTCCCAATGACTCGCGCACATGTTAGACTCCTTGGTCCGTGTTTCAAGACGGGTCCTGAAAGTACCCAAAGCAATAGCGTCGCCGACCGGTATATTATTGTTTCAAATGAGCCAGTCAGAGGACACCGTCTGCCAACAGCTGGCCAGGCCCGGGGACGGCACTGGGTCCGACCACCGGGAATCGCTGACCGCGCTTGCGACGGGCCCGACGCAGTTCAATGCGGCTCTATACCGTGCGGGTACCGCCAGGCAGCCGGACGGGCAACCGGGGGTCTGCCCGACGCGAACGCCGGGACAGGCAGCCACCCGGGCCGTAGACCGACACCCAACGGGTCGCGACGTCCTACTAGGGGAGAAGTGCACGCCGGCGCTGTCGGACGTAACACCGCGGCCGAGTGCCGTGGACACGGGGTCCCGACATCACGAGCCACGGAGAAGCCAACATCGCTGACGATGAATCTCCCCGTTCGATCTTTCGGGTTTCTCAGGTTTACCCCTGAACGGTTTCACGTACTCTTGAACTCTCTCTTCAAAGTTCTTTTCAACTTTCCCGCACGGTACTTGTTCGCTATCGGTCTCGTGGTCATATTTAGCCTTAGATGGAGTTTACCACCCACTTAGAGCTGCACTCTCAAGCAACCCGACTCTGAGGAGAGATCCTCCCGTGGCGCGTCCCGGTCACTACGGGCCTGGCACCCTCTACAGGTAAGTGGCCCCATTCAAGATGGACTTTGACGCGGGCCGACGCCCCGGGATAAGTGGATCCTCCCAAACACTACATTTCCCGGCGGCAGAACCGCGGGATTCAGTGCTGGGCTATTTCCTGTTCGCTCGCCGCTACTAAGGAAATCCTAGTTAGTTTCTCTTCCTCCGCTTAGTAATATGCTTAAATGCAGCGGATAGTCTCGCCTGCTCTGAGGTCGTCAAGATACGTTCGATTTCAATTGAACGACATTTATCGATCACGGAAACGACTCGGGTGTTACGTGGGGAGCGAGACGAATCTCGTGCGTCCCACCACGAAAACCTAGTTCGAAATAAATATGTAATACGAGCAGCATACCGCGCCCGCGGACAATCTCGATTCGGCGATGCTCACGTATCGTCGTTCCGCTCGACTATTGCTAGCACTGGGACGCGACGCCGGCCACGACAGCGAGACCCCGCGAATTGCGGCGACGCGTCGTACCGTGACAGTCTTGGTTCGTTTGGGACGACGCCACGTGTCGGAGGAACGCGAACCCCACCTGAACGCGCGGCGAACGTCCAATCTTTCGCCCCCGAGCCGCCGAAAACCGCGTTAGACGGGTTCCGTGGGACAAGGGGGCAGTGTGTCGTTTTGAAACGACCCTCAGCCAGGCGTGGTCCGGGAATTGTATCCGTGGACCGCAATGTGCGTTCGAAATGTCGATGTTCATGTGTCCTGCAGTTCACAAGTTGACGCGCAATTAGCTGCGTTCTTCATCGACCCGCGAGCCAAGTGATCCACCGTTCAGGGTAATCATTTAACGCATTGTATGTTCCATTTTAAAAAATGAAATGGCAATGTCGGTGTTGTTTCATACGGCTCGCGAGCGGATCTCCTTGTCGAAGATCGGTACTTGCGTCAAACGTTCGAATTTTAGTACGATTAGTTCGAGAACCCGTGACTACCGGCAAGCCGGTGAGACGGTCAGATGGATCGGGCGAAAATTCATTTCTAAACCGTTCCGGTATACGCGTGAGGAGACGAGAGAGAGGCGGACGATGATCCTCCTTCCCTTTCCTCGCTACTTCGCGATACCCGGTCCGGGTTACCCGAACATTCCCCTAAAAGGAGAAAAAAAAACCGTCCCGAACTCAACGCCTCGTACTAGGACTGTTGAATCGGGACGGTGGTATGTCGGCACCGGAACGCGTCGTCCCTAACCGTACGCGCGACGACCCGCTCACTAAACCCGGGGTGCACAGCGCACGTTTGGCACGCAAACCCTGGGTAGAGCGGGTGGCGAACGGAGGACGACGACGCTCGGTCACCGGCACGTGTATAGCGAACAGCCCAACTTCGATATCCTAGCGAACGCCGGACCTATCGGGCACCGGGTCCGGGGATCTCTGAAGGCTCGCAAGTCCGCTTCCACGGTCGGTCGTTACGTCGTTCAAAAATATCTCTACGCAGCACCTTTTAACCGGTCTGCGATGGAGTTTTGTTTATATTTCGAATCGCTGCTTCTGCAGTACGATACGTTAATGATCCTTCCGCAGGTTCACCCACGGAAACCTTGTTACGACTTTTACTTCCTCTAAATGATCAAGTTTGGTCATCTTCCCGGCAACATCGGCAATGCCGAGACATTGCCGCGTACCAGTCCGAAGACCTCACTAAATCATTCAATCGGTAGTAGCGACGGGCGGTGTGTACAAAGGGCAGGGACGTAATCAACGCGAGCTTATGACTCGCGCTTACTGGGAATTCCTCGTTCATGGGGAATAATTGCAAGCCCCAATCCCTAGCACGAAGGAGGTTCAGCGGGTTGCCCAGGCCTTTCGGCCAGAGAAGACACGCTGATTCCTTCAGGGTAGCGCGCGTGCGGCCCAGAACATGTAAGGGCATCACAGACCTGTTATTGCTCAATCTCGTGCGGCTAGAAGCCGCCTGTCCCTCTAAGAAGATTTATTTGTACGCCGGTAGTAAAAACCACCCGACCGAAGCCGGGGGCCTTCGAGATACCGGAAAGTACGCCTATTTAGCAGGCTAGAGTCTCGTTCGTTAACGGAATTAACCAGACGAATCGCTCCACCAACTAAGAACGGCCATGCACCACCACCCACCGAATCAAGAAAAAGCTCTCAATCTGTCAATCCTTTCGGTATCCGGGCCTGGTGAGGTTTCCCGTGTTGAGTCAAATTAAGCCGCAGGCTCCACTCCTGGTGGTGCGCTTCCGTCAATTCCTTTAAGTTTCAGCTTTGCAACCATACTTCCCCCGGAACCCAAAAGCTTTGGTTTCCCGGAAGCTGCCCGCCGAGTCATCGGAGGAACTTCGGCGGATCGCTAGCTGGCATCGTTTATGGTTAGAACTAGGGCGGTATCTGATCGCCTTCGAACCTCTAACTTTCGTTCTTGATTGAAGAAAACATTTTTGGCAAATGCTTTCGCTTCTGTCCGTCTTGCGACGATCCAAGAATTTCACCTCTAACGTCGCAATACGAATGCCCCCATCTGTCCCTATGAATCATTACCTCGCGGTTCCGAAAACCAACAAAATAGAACCGAGGTCCTATTCCATTATTCCATGCACACAGTATTCAAGCGAAAATAGCCTGCTTTAAGCACTCTAATTTGTTCAAAGTAAACGTACCGGCCCACCTCGACACTCAGTGCAGAGCACCGCGATGGGATATTAGTTGGGCCGCCCCGAAAGGCTAAGCCCACCGGTAGGACGTCCCACAATCATGCCAGTTAAACACCGCGAGCGGCGAACCGGCAGCGTGGGACACAGATTCAACTACGAGCTTTTTAACCGCAACAACTTTAATATACGCTATTGGAGCTGGAATTACCGCGGCTGCTGGCACCAGACTTGCCCTCCAATGGATCCTCGTTAAAGGATTCAAAGTGTACTCATTCCGATTACGGGGCCTCGGATGAGTCCCGTATCGTTATTTTTCGTCACTACCTCCCCGTGCCGGGAGTGGGTAATTTGCGCGCCTGCAGCCTTCCTTGGATGTGGTAGCCGTTTCTCAGGCTCCCTCTCCGGAATCGAACCCTGATTCCCCGTTACCCGTTACAACCATGGTAGGCGCAGAACCTACCATCGACAGTTGATAAGGCAGACATTTGAAAGATGCGTCGCCGGTACGAGACCGTGCGATCAGCCCAAAGTTATTCAGAGTCACCAAGGTAAACGGCGGACGGGACGAACCTGACGCCGATTGGTTTTTATCTAATAAAAGCATTCCTCCCATTTCTGGTCGGAACTCTGTTTGCATGTATTAGCTCTAGAATTACCACAGTTATCCAAGTAAATGTGGGTACGATCTAAGGAACCATAACTGATTTAATGAGCAATTCGCGGTTTCACCTTAATATGGCTTGCACTGAGACATGCATGGCTTAATCTTTGAGACAAGCATATGACTACTGGCAGGATCAACCAGGGAGCTTTATTGTATTATTGCTCGTTTCGTGCGTTCACGCGAGGTGAGACGACACGTAGCCGTCGGTACCCGTGGGTACCGGATCGGCCAAACGTTTCTCGTATAGACATCCAGTGTGGATACGTTTTTTCGGGCACCCGAGCCGCGAAGGCCCGGGATAATATCACCCGGTGTGGGATATTCGATCATTCCTTCAGTACCCTTCGGCTAGATAGAAAGCGTCGGGGAATCGAAGAGATTTGGTCGCGAACGACCTGCCGCTCGGAAACGAGGGGGTAGATGCGTTTGTTTGAATGCCGCTCTTCGTCGTTAGACGAGAACTGTACTCTGGTTACCGCATAAAGGGCCATTCGGTCTGTGACACCGACCCGCGGTTATGCTGTGACGATATTGGACGCGTCGATTCGTTCGCGGATCGTCCGAGGCTCGCGGGAGAGAGCAGAGATCAGAGAGCGCGAAAAGACTCGTCGGGTTGAACAACCGTCTTTTCTCTTACACATCTCTTCTCTCTTCCCGTTTCTCTGTTTCCAGAGAGCCAAGCGACAGATCTCGCGTCAACGTGATCGTATGTTCCATAGTTCAAATATTGTTTTGCCGAGTATGCCTGGCAAGACGATATATCGGGACCCGAAAGGTCTGGGTGTACGGTAGTTCGGAGTCACGGTGTGACGGGGCAGGTACATAGTTCAAAAGCCTGTCGTCCCGATGACTCGAAACCGTACGACCAATCGGGTCCGTATCGCTCCATACTAGACGGGTAGGGTCCGCTCTGACGTCGGTCCCGACCGGTTTTTAACACGGTCTCTAATGGTGAAAAACGTGCACGGAGACCCTCCGAATCGGACCTGGTCTCCGTGAAAATTCCAAGTCCCGTACGCTTGCTAATGCGCGTGATTCGTCTTGCGACGAGGTATTAGAGTTTCTTTTTCAAAGTTTCAGAATTTATTCGAAGCTTATGGAGCGAAACGTGCACGGAGACCCTCCGAATCGAACCTGGGGAGCGATTCTGTAACTCGAGCGTTAACTTAGAGCAAGCGTTAACTTTTTCCCCGATTCTACGCCACTGCATTGCCCCGCTTGTACCCGCTCAGCCCCGCGAGCGCCCATATGCTTTGTTTTGGGGCGCCAACTGTCGGAGATCGCCTCGTTTATCAACGATAATAAACAATCGAACCCACGGAAATCCCGACTCCGTGATAACGCTAACTACGGATCTTGCTCTATCGAATCGAATTTTTGAACGCCAGCCGTGACGAGACTCTCAGAGCGTTAACTTTTAACGCTTGCCGTATAACGAACTGTCTGAATAGAGCCGCGCGCTACCGAAGAGATTTCTAAACGCATGCTTCTAACGAAATGTACTTTAATATAGACATATTCGTTCATTTTCATGTATATTATTTAATCATAAATACGTTGATATAGTTATTAGTTAATCATAAATACGTAGCTGACCAAAAAAGTTTACATCGATGTCGTCGATTTTTTTAATTTTCGAATATGCTCTAGTACCATCGGAATCGGCAACTTCTTAGTATATAATTCATATCTATTATATGTATAGATAAAAGTTGCTTCTTAAGCTATATACTAGAACATATTCGAAAATGAAAAACATCCGTAACATCGAGGTCTTTTTTCTGTCCGACGGATTCCCGCCGTGCCAATCATTCGTATAATAAGAGTGTTATATATAATCCGTCCACAAAGACACCCTTATTTATATCAATTTTGGTTTCCTAGCGAAGTTATAATTATTTTAATTTATAATGAAAAGTCCTTCGATCACTTTCTCGAATATCTATGCTTCGGCAACGTTAAAATTAAAATTCAGATTATAATACTCCTTTTCAAATGAAATTGGTGCTTGCAAAAATAGTTTCACAAGCGTTTTGTGGAATTTACGTGTCCACTCCTCGTAATATACTTTATTGATAGTTTTTCTAAATTAACAACACAGACATGAGGGATTCTGTGCCAATCGATCAAAACCCTCAGCAGAGATGAGATAACGCTAACTTAGCGCTTGCCGTAACGAACCGCTGAATAGAGCGTTCGGGCGCTATACCGAAGATATTTCTTGAATAGACATTAGACTGGGCCAAAAAAATCGACAATTTTTTTTTTCAAGTATATCGTAAATATTGTTTGGGTCGACAAAAAAAAAATTATTGTGAGAATTTGAGTCCTCAATATTAATATTAAGAGGTCTATCGTCGCAATTTCAGACTTTTTTTTGCTAAGCGTGTTTTTGTCTCAGAACTCCCAAACCATTGAGTTAAACAGAATTGACTAGCTGATATTTTTTGAAGGAAATTGAATGCTCTACGAAAAAAGTCTGATTGAAATTTTCCGTCAGATGAACCGTTTCCGTACAATCGAGCCTGAAAAATTGGTATAGTTTTACAATTTGATCTTTCAACTTTTGAATTTTGTAATTCATGTAAAAATCAGTACCCTGACAAAACCGATAAATATTCTTATGAGAAATCAAATGCTCTACAAAAAAAGTCTGATAACATTGTTGGATAAATTCACTCCATCAAAAGTTATGCAAGGTTAAAGTTGCAGTCAAAACGAAATTCTTGTTTTTTCCGCTGTGGATTTTTTTTTCGAGGTCAGTTAAGAACTTAAGGCCTATCCCTAGTCGCCCACCTCCTTTTTGCCGAAAAAGGGGCGGGGGAGGCACATCTCGATTATTATCCGGGCCCAGGCGTCGAAGACGCAAAAATGAAATGCAGAGCGGCGATTCTATTTCAATTCCAAACACATACGTCCGAAAATATGTTTGTTTTATGCGAAAATAGAGCTGCAGCACCGCTTTTAGATTTGTCAAATGTCAATTTCCTCGGCGGCCATTATTATGTAGCTGTTTACCCAGTTTCGCTGGGCAGGGCGGTAAGTGGCGCCACGAATATATTGCTCCGACGCAAGAATAGTACACTAAGAGAGTGATATCCTTGGGTCCGACGGTAAGTGTAGGAGTCTGTGGGCAGGACGCGCTTGGTATTCTGTGGGTAAGACCGCTCTGGCAGGCCGCCATGTTACACGGTGCGTGATCTCTCCGCGTGTCTTTATCACTGACAGCTGACTACATCGATCGGTGAGTCGGAGAGATCACGCACCGTGTAACATGGCGGCCTGCCAGAGCGGTCTTACCCACAGAATACCAAGCGCGTCCTGCCCACAGACTCCTACACTTACCGTCGGACCCAAGGATATCACTCTCTTAGTGTACTATTCTTGCGTCGGAGCAATATATTCGTGGCGCCACTTACCGCCCTGCCCAGCGAAACTCGGCAAACAGCTACATAATAATGGCCGCCGAGGAAATTGACATTTGACAAATCTAAAAGCGGTGCTGCAGCTCTATTTTCGCATAAAACAAACATATTTTCGGACGTATGTGTTTGGAATTGAAATAGAATCGCCGCTCTGCATTTTATTTTTGCGTCTTCGACGCCTGGGCCCGGATAATAATCGAGATGTGCCTCCCCCGCCCCTTTTTCGGCAAAAAGGAGGTGGGCGACTAGGGATGGCCCTTAAATTCTTTTATCGATGATAATCTTTATATTATTGACAAAATTACTGAAAATTAAAAAAAAATTATAACATATTCGAATTTGTTCGCTTTAAGGGGACCAGTACAGCTTGGTTTGGGAGATTTGGAGTACTCCAAAATTTATTTATTTGTCAACCAAAGTTTATTTCACATCGAAAAAAAATTTTCCTCGAAAAACTTTGTCGTAAGGTTTCAGGCACATCGTTGGTGCGATTCAACCTCTCAAGGTCTTGCTTTCTTCAGACAGCAATTCTACATCGTATGAACGTAGGGATTGGTGATAAAAAATTCATGTGAAAAGTTACGGCCAATTATCAAAAATTTTCAATATTTAGGCTACTAATTTGCAAATAACTTGGCCAAAACGAAATTGTAAAAAAATTCCCTCGTTCACACGATGAGGATCTCTTTTCTGAACAAAATGAGCCCTTAACGACCTTGATCGGAACAACGATGTGCCTGAAAGCTTACGACAAAGGTTTTCGAAGAAAAATTTTTTTTTGATGTAAAATAAGCTTTGGCTGAGAAATAAATGCATTTTGGAGTACTCCGAATTTCCAAAACCAAGCTGTACTGGTCCCCTTAAGAAGCTATTTTCTTTAAGAAATATCATTTTCACTGTTATTCAATCGTTTAAATAATAACAATCATGTCGTTTTTTTTATTGGAAATTGTTCATTTTTGATCTCATATAAATTTATGTATATAAATTTTATAAATTTTATATACGTAAAGTTTATGTATATAAATTTTATAAATTTTATATACGTAAATTTTATATATATAAATTTATATGAACAATTTGCGATGAAAAAACTTTTTTTGTAGAGCATTTGATTTCCCATAAGAATGTTTATCAGTTTTTTTCCGGGTACTGATTTTTACATGAATTACAAAATTCAAAAGTTGAAAGATCAAATTGTAAAGCTGTACCAATTTTCAAGCCATGATTGTAAGGAAACGGTTCATCTGACGGAAAATTTCAATCAGACATTTGTAGAGCATTCAATTTCCTTCAAAAATATCTTCAAGTCAATTTTGTTTAACTCAATGGTTTGGGAGTTCTGAGACAAAAACCTGCTCAGGAAAAAAAAATCTAAAATTGCGACGATAGACGTCTTAATATTAATATTAAGGACTGAAAATCTCACAATAATTTTTTTTTGTAACCCCAAACAATATTTTCGATATACTTAAAAAACAAAAAAAATTGTCGATTTTTTTAGCACAGTCTAATAGACATATTCCTTCTTTTTTTATCGCATATAGGAATAATGACTTTTTAAGTTAGTCATCAATAATTGTTAGTATAAAAATGTGGATAATTATTAATTCTGTATTATGTTCAATGGTTATCATCGAGATAAGTACAATTAAAATTATATTTTTAATAACCGTCAATGAGAGATACAATAAATACAGTCAAGAAAAATACATAGAAAAAGAATACGAAGATAATATGTTTCGTTCATTTATGTGGATTTCCACTCGACTCGATAAACGATTGGCTTCTATATTTTCAATAGGCTTAATCAATTTTTGAATAATTTTTCTAACTTGTGTGGGATAATAAATTCTCAATAAAAAAAACGGGGGATATGTGTTCGCTTCAATCGAGGGAACTTATTATTACTTCTGCGGAAAAAATTATATCGATACAAATTACTGATTGTTGTGACTTGAGAGGAGTTGCATCGTACATCATTGGTGAGTGCCATTTATTTTGAAATAATTACCCGTCGCGTCTCTTTCGCTTGAAATAGACGCTTGTGGAGCTGATATTTAAGTTGATTTGTGAAAATAATTATAAAAATGAGGTAAGTTGTGATTTTATTACTTTAAAATTATGATGGTATTTGAACTGTAGTTCCTACACTTTTGATACGGACATATTAATCCTTTTTATATAACAAAATAATCGCAACGGACTGAGAACAATCATTTTGTACTTTACGGGTTATAATAATGCCATCTTGAATAAATATGAACAACGATAATTGATAAATTATTATCGCAAAAAAAGGTTTTACATAAGGCACAAACATTAACAATATACAATTGCATATTCACATTTCAAAGATAAAAAATTTTCGATTTATTATTAGTAGTACTGCTGGTAAGAAACCGCGAGGGCCGCGAGGGCCACGGGTAAGCGGTGCCCAAAAAGATCATCTGGCTGAATATATGATAGCCCACAACAATTTTTCTGCCGGAAAATTCTCGGGGCCCATGGGCGCAACGCTTCTGAAAAGCAAATGGGATGAGCTCGCCGAGGTGCTTGATAATGAAGGCGAACACAAGACTACCAAACAATGGCAAAAAGTAAGCATTAATTAAATTTATATTTCATTTACGGCAATCTGTAACAATTGCATTTAATAGTACAATATCCAACAAGGAAATAATCGGCTTCATTCCCGCGTTGCATATAGGACTTATTTATTCCAGACTCAACTTTGTCAACTTTATTTGTAAAAAAATAGAAAACCAGAAAAACTGGAAACAGCATTTACGTGAAATGAATAACTTTGATCACCCGATAACTGGAGATAAACAGTATAAAAGATAATCATACATGTGCTACTTTTTTCCCACTTTTCATAATCAAGTGGTTATTTATACAGTTGAGTCAGGAATGAAACAGTTTATCGAGTGTTTATCATCACTCGGATATTTATAGAGATTTCGTTGTTCAATACGACCTTACAAGCCCTCAAGTCCTCGAACTTCGTACACTCAATCGTTTATATCGATTCTCAAAATTTACATACATTCACATTCACTTATGCTGTATTATGACGAATAATCTCAGTTTTTGGGTATTTCATTATAAATCTTAATACTTGACTGCAGGTGTGGCAGGAGATGAAAGATCGATAAAAAAAAAAGTTACCGGTATCAAAACGGAACACCGGAAAACGGGCAACTTTTTTAACGATACAAATCCGTTGACGGACACGGATAAGAAAGTCCTTTGCGTCATCGGCTCTGCTGCCGTTGAGGGAGTACGGGGTGGCGCTGACTCATTGCCCGTATCTGTGGTAATTGCATTTACCTAATATTGCATACTGCCTACCATATTATCTATTATTACACAGAATATTTACGATTGTTTAAATTGTGTTCTTCAATTTCGAAGCGTCAGTCTTCCAACTCACGTAGTTTTAAAAACATGAATTTTAAATTTGAAACATAAGTATTCAAATACCCTTCTAAATTTGTAACAGCATACAAAAATACTAGTTCATTCAAAACCGAGAAACCCGTATGGAAAATATATCATTTACTTTTTGTACATCAAACCACGCATAACTTACCTTATTTAGAATATCTCTGTCAGCAAAATTTATCAATTTGATTGTAAAATTTCAATACCCAATTGCGATAACATCTAAAAAAAAGTTTATTCCGGTACTTTTTAGAAATATACTTGTCTATTTCGAGTTTCATAAAGTACATAATTAAGTTTGTCTCCACAATTTGTGGATTATATTGATTTTTCATATTTCTTATCAAAGTCATTATGATTTATACATGCACTAGATATTTCTAAATCTTATATATTATGTGTTTTACAAATTAATAAAAATGAAGAACTAATTAGAGCGAATTCGATTACAGTAATAACTTAAATTTACATCAGTATTACTGTTATTATTTCACCTTTTTTTTTATACGATTACTATACAGATCGCGTGTATAACGGTTACCACGTGTCAAGATAAAAAGGCGTATAGAATCTTGTATTTTAACTTAAACATAAGTAATATTTTTATGGGTGAAATTCACTGAAACTTTAACAAAAAACAAATTCAGAATTTTAAAAGGAATAAAAGAGGTTGAAGCAACGATTTCCGATAACTTCAATATTATTTAATTTTTTTTGCATTCAAATCGAATCTTCGACAATTGAAGTATATGTGCGGAAACTTTTCGCAGTGGCACGCGAGGATTCTCTGAATAGAGTTTTATAGTCATACACTTCAATTGATCACAGTGTACATTTTTTTTTGTTATACCCATTACAGCATAATTGAAAGATCATGTAACCAATTTTTTATCATCCGTTTTTCAGTAATTCATGAAAATTAATAAAGGTTTTTGTAAAAGTATATTTGTATTTCAAACTTGAAGTAATGCCCAACATGAATCTAAGAATAATAATGATAATCAAAATTGTAATTATAATAAAAAAAAAATAATAATAATAATTATAATGAGGTAATAATAAAACATATGATGTTCTCAAAAAGGAATCGCTGCGGAAACTCATGGCCGGAGACACCACACCTCTATTCGAAAAGCCGGAAGAGGAGATACGCGTGTTTGATGCATTTGGAATTGCAGAATATCGTACGTTACCTGTAATTCGTAAGCAAAATAAACATTCAGTGTTCTTGCACGACTTTATCCATTGCATTTAAATTTTAACCAAAGTCCACAAATGTGTGGATACTTATCACTAACACAAGTATTCCAAATCATATCCAACGTTATTAAATTGATCTGCGCGACACGAATTTTGCCCACTAAAAATTAAATACATATATTTTATTCACATACAGAAGACAGTGTTGCTGAACCAAATCGTTCAGAACATTTACACCAACGTAAATCTAGCATAAACAAAGTTGCCACACGCTTACGCTCGCCTATCACTCAAACTTCACACAGACGTTCACGCTCACCCCTTACTCATAGTTCTCACACACGCTCACGCTCGCCTATCACTCAAACTTCACACAGACGCTCACGCCCACCCTTCACTCATAGTTCTCACACACGCTCACGCTCGCCTATCACTCAAACTTCACACAGACGCTCACGCTCACCCCTCACTCATAGTTCTCACACACGCTCACGCTCGCCCTTCACTCAAATTAGTCACACACGCTCACGATCACGCTCACGATCACCCCTCACTCAAACTATTCACAGATGCTTACCCTCAACCTCTGATCAAAATTCATTCATCCGCTTACGCTCGCGCTCACCACTGACTCAAACTACATATACACAGTCACGATCATTGACAACTCAAGATATCGCCACACGCTCACCTCCAGCTCAAAATACCTCAACACGCTCATCACACCCCACACATACATTTTCAAATCACTTCGCACACAAATCAAACACTAACACAACCCGCATTGACACAAACTCAAAAAAGCAACGAACTTCGCTGAGAACCGTGGCCGATGAGAGAACTGCAATTTTTGTAGAGCTGCAGAAAAAACAAAATGAAATTCTCGAAGTAAGAATCATCAAAATATATGGGGCATTTCACGTCAACTCGACCTGGGTTTGACCCTTGACCGCTTGGATAATTGGGCCCGCGATTTTTTGTATGATTGTTCTCACTTTGAAAGGCACTGGGTTTTTTTTTTAATTTTTTAAAATCGATTCGAATTTTCTACAATTTTTGAAATTGACCATATTGATCGACACAATTTAAAAATCTGAAAAATTCTGAAAAATCGTGTGTCAGATATCAAAATTTTCAAGCTTAGAGCCGGAGTGGGGATATTTTTCCTTCGTACCGTTTTCAAGCTTTTTCCTAAAGCAAACGATAAAAAAATTTGGAGCGGGAGTTATTTCACTATGGATGGTCGCTGAAACATTAAAATTTTTTATGATTTTTCGAAAAATTTTTTTTTTTTTTTTTTTAGAAAAAAATCTCTTGAGAAAAATTTAAAAAAATTTTCAATAATTCGGTGTAACATATGAAAATGTTTCAGCGACCATCCATAGTAAAATAACTCCCGCTTCTAATTTTTTTATCGTTTTGTTTTATCGGAAAAAGCCTGAAAACAGTAGGAAGGAAAAATCTCCTCACTTCGGCTCTAAGCTTAAAAATTTTGATATCTGACACACGATTTTTCAGAATTTTTTCAGATTTTTAAATTGTGTCGATCAATGTGATCGTTTTTAACAATTGTAGAAAATTCAAATCGTTTGTAAAAATCTGAAATAAAAACTGAGCGCCTTTCAAAGTGCGAACAATCCTACAAAAAATCGGGGGCCCAATCCAAGAGGTCAAGGGTAAAAACCAGGTCGAGTTGATGTGGAATGCCCCATATATTATCTTGCAATTAATTTTGATTGAAATGTTTTCATACAAATATTTTCATCAACAGACAATGTCCAAAGCGATGTTACTTGCTGCCGAAAATGAAAGGGACAGAATACAAATGACCAGAGAGGCAATGAATAAAATTAACGATAGGCTACAGGATATTTTGACTGTATTAAAAAATAAATAACAAATTTCGGCAGTGAAGACAGACAGACAGACAGACAGATAGACAAACAGACAGACAGACGGACAGACAGACAGACCTGCATAATTCTAAAAACCAGTTTTTAGGATTCTGTAGAGTCGAAAACGTGAAGACTCGTTGAAATTAGCAAAAGTTACTTTTCGACAGAAACCAATACTTTTCTTATCACCCTGAGGTGATGAACCCTAAAGTGATAAAAAGTAAAAAAATTGAAACATATTGATATCAATCTACCTTCTATCACTATAAATAGATATGAATTTCTTTTGCTGATAACAATACCACAGTACAAATAGTTTTGATAGAAAACCGTAATTTAATAAGCATATTCCAGCTTTTCAACTGTTACCAAGCACTTCAGTGAGAATTTTTATAAAGCAGTAACATTAACACCACATATTACTTATCTTTATTCGTAGAATGTGTTCTCTGACATATCTGTAAATGATAAATAAATCAAATGTTATTAAATTCAAAGTATTTTAATTGTATTATAATAAAAACAAAAAATGTAATCCCAATGACTATTACTCATCTTCAATCATTGTTTGATCCAAATAATCATCTGTAAATGATAAATAAATCAATTGTTATCAAATTCAAAGTATTTTAATTGTATCATAATAAAATTAAGAAATTTAATCTCAATGACTATTACTTATCTTCAATCATTGTAGGACCCAAATGATCATCTGTAAATGATAAATAAATCAATTGTTATCAAATTCAAAGTATTTTAATTGTATCATAATAAAATGAAGAAATTTAATCTCAATGACTATTACTTATCTTCAATCATTGTAGGATCCAAATAATCATCTGTAGATGATAAATGAATCAATTGTTATTAAATTCAAATTATTTTAAATTTACCATAATAAAAATAAAAAATTTAATCTCAATGACTATTACTTATCTGCAATTATTGTGGGATCCAAATAATCATAGAACGACGGTATCCGATGCAATTAATTATAACGCAAACTGCACGGAGAGAAAAATCTAGGGTTTCATCCAAGAGAATTCATTGGATTCACGCGCGACTATTTGTCATGTGAACCGCGCAGGCCTCTCATGCTCTATTCCCTAGGACCTCACGGGTTTAATGCACGACAAGCCCTGTTGCCGTCAATGCACCAGCGCACATGCGAAGATCCCAAGAATCAGTTGGATTCATAGCAATGCTCGCCTTGCGTTAAAACCGTGAAGTTATCCGAGAAATATTTCCAAGAGAACCCACGGACTTTTTCCGTGAGGCTCCTTGCGATTGTGTTTTGAGCCACGCCTCCTATGCGCTGTCGACGTGCGTTGTAACCGACCCGCGCCGATATACAAGTCAATTGCAAGAAATCTCACGGAAAAAATCCGTGGGCTCTCTTGGAAATATCCCTCGGCCAACTTCACGATTACACTGCATGGCGGCGCTTGCTATATGCCCAAGTGACTTTAGGGATTTTTCCATATGCGCCGCGCTTATTGTCCGTAGCGTCGTTGCTTGCGTTAAACGGAAGTAGTCATGCAAATATTCCAAGAAAAATGCTTGCTATTAAAGCGTGACTAATGCTCACGCGGTAATTGCTAGTTTTTTCTCTCCGTGTGGTTGCGCACAATTTCATTGCGGATTCGTCGCGCTTCGGCAAGACGGTCTCTTTCCTCCAGTGGTTCTACCACGGCTTCTTGTGCTGGCATGCGATCCATCACATCGACCCCAACTTCCTCGTCTAAGCGATAGTGCAAACGCATATTATGCAACGTTGCACACGCGTTGACGATTCTCGTGGCCAGTTCTGGTTCGTACATCAGCACACGTTCCTAATTTTACATAAATAGAAAACTCACGTTAGGCAATGCGGCAGCATAATTCGTCAATTATTCTATAATAAACCTATTGACAAAGCAACGAGTAGGCAACTTGTTACAAGTCGTTAGTAACTAGAAATGAACCCGACCTGCAGTAAGCACCTCCAGATTGATTTGAGTACTCCGTAACACCGTTCGATTACGGAGCGCGCTTTGCAGTGGGCAGCGGTGTAGGCAAAGTCCGGGGTTCCATTTCGAGCGTTGAGGATTGGTGACATCATCCATGGCTCTAGTGGATAGCCTGAGTCTCCTGTTCATTTTCAAATAAGACAATAGCTGATGAATACGTGTATATGTTGTGACGTGGTATAAGTCTAACCCCGCCACAAGGGCGAAACTGTCGAGAAGTCGGTGAGGTGGCGCCTAGGGAGATACTCCAGGAAAATAATTAAGGATTAGGGAAAAATTAGAATTAAGCTAATTTCATTTGTATTTTTGTTAATTATGTAAAAACACACCACCAAGCATGCGGTGAATTTGTCAAAATATGACAACCAATCATCATCGAGATATGAAGCACGAAATCACCTCACACATCACGTGACCTATTTTCGCTAGGAAGGATGACCAGAGCAAAGGATAAAGGCTATATAAGTGATCTACGCTAATTGCTCCGTCTACTCTCGCTTGGATTTCCGACGCAGCCGCCTCACCGCTTCAGCCGACGAATATCGCATCAAAATATCGCTCCATATATCGCAATACGTATCGCATCCTAACATTTATCGTATCGAGTCTTATTTTAATAGTGTATCAAAATTATAGTGTTTATCGTTAACCAACAAAGAAGCCGATTAAGGTAAGGTCTTGATCCTTTTTGTAAAGACACGAGGTCGTTTAAGCAAAAGTTCTGTGTTAATTTGGTTTTGTGAGCTAAGAAGCTCGGCTATCGTCTATACTTTGCTAAACAGCCTCGCGTCTAGTTAGCTACGTAGGCTTTTCTATCGTATGTTCTGGCTTTCTATTTTTCTGGCTATCGCTATCGCTTATTATTGTAGTTTTATTATTCAGTTTATCTTGTCTATGACATTTGTACTACGTAATTCCTTTTCCTGGAGTATCCCCAGCAAAGTAGCCGCGAGTCGCTTCGGCGCCGCGTTACAGGTATATTTAGTGTAAATTGTGTCAATTCTGTACTGCGATCGTTTATAAATTCTGTACAGCTATCGTTTATTAATTCAGTATTGCTATCGTTTAATATTTTTAATATCGTAACTATTGCTTGCGTATGGTTTAGAACCACCCTATCGCTCAGTAAAACATTTATATCGCTAATTTGATTGAATTACGTCGCATATAAATACTGTAGCCACTGTCTCGTTTGTTACTGACTTGCTGAAAAGGAAAACAAAAGGCTTACGCCGCGTTTAGCTGTGTTATGATATACTTTGCTTTTTGGGTACGAAGTATCGCTCTGTGATACCAAGTCTGGAGTCTAATAACTTGTTTTATATCGAGTGTCTCTAACGCATGCTTTCGCTGGTATCGTCTATTCTTAAATTCTGTCTCCGCTCAATAAATTATCTGAGTTGAGCTTGCTATCGTAACAAGGACTTTCTCTCTATCGCTAACAATACTATTTTGTTAATCTGTTAATTTATCATTCTATTAATTTTGTTATCGTATTCATTTTCTTTATTGTACTGCTTTCACTTACTGTAAAAATTACTTGGTTGGTGTAACCTGATATTTTATATCATCTATCGCTTTGTTAAATAATTTCCTATCGCCTGTGTTATTATAAATATCTTCTAGGTATATTGTCTCTTAATTCAAAGAATATACGGCCGCAAGGCACACTGAAGGAAATTATAATTTGTTAATGGTGTACCCTGCCCCTCTACTTTAAGTATCATAAGGAACTGAGTTAGCTGAGTTGTCGATCGTCGCAATCGTGAGTTTATCGTATCGTATTTTGTTAATTAATCGACGCAATCGCGTCTGGCGCCCAGCATAAGTTTTCTCGTAAATTCTATTTTCTCACGATACCGCGCCGAATTGTGCTGGACCAGGGTCTTTTTCTCCCCGTAGATAGTTTACGTCACAATGTATGTAGAAAATTCTTAAAAACTCTACTAGGAGAGTCTCAAGACTTCAAGTATCTTCAAAATGTTTAGACAGAATTTTTCAGTTCTCCTAATACTTTTTCCGAATTTTTCATAGAAAGTAAAACTTGTCAAACTTTTGGTTCGTATTGTAAATACCTCACTTGAGGTGACATACGACGGGCGGTAACGTGTGAGTGAGATGCATCGAAATGCTACTTTTAACAATAAACAAAATGCATAATTATATGATGTTAATGGTATTCACCCAGCAGCCACGTTCTGGCCAAGTCCTTCGATATACGAAACAGCTCGCGGAACTGAACTTCAGGTAAAGCAAAAGGATCTTGCGTATCCCGAAGATGCCTTCGGTTTACCCGCAGTTCAGCCACCGCGTCTACTTCGTCCTCGGCATCCAACGCTCCGCCGCCGACCCACCCCATAGCCATCTTAAAGTTAATCAACTCTAGTAAAGCAGTGCTACATATGTGTGTGTAGCATACCTATGTAATACACAAAATTTATTGGTACGAGAGTACAAGCCAGCAACATTGATATTGCTGCGATATACAAATAACAACGACTAGCTATGCTGACATTAAATTGAAAAAGTTTACAAAATTGAAGATAAATTCGCCAATTAATTGATCATGGACACCGTATTTTCATTTTGAAACTGTAATCACACAAAAGCTTTGTTTTGTGAATATATTTATATTGAATGGATTTTTGTAGAGTGAAAATTTGAATAAAAAAAAAACAGTAGAAAGAACTGAGCGTTTTTCAAGTCCTGCTATTACGTAAATTATTTTATAAAAAAAAAATTAAAAATATGTTGGTCAAACCTTGGTCGAAATGACGTGGAATACCCCATTTACATGTATATTTTCTTCAAACAAAATTTTTCTACAATCATATTTTTTGTAGAGATTGCAGTTTACCGGAAAAACAGTTATTGTAAAATTTGATAACAAGAATATTTGGCAGAGTAATGTTGTATGAAAACAAAAAATAATTGAATAAATGATGCTTTATATTATTGTAAATGATGTGTAAAGACTCATAAAAAACTAAAGCACCTTCTGCAATTCAATGTTAGCACTCTCCAATTGTAAGTTATAATATTCCGAATTGTTATAGTTCTTTTCGCCGAGAGCGTCATAAAAGAGATTACTCCGAAATGATAAACCATGGTGTGTAAATATATATATAAATATGTACGGTAGTGGCTAATTACCTTGATGTGACCCGCGCTGGCCGCTGACCCACAGACGTAGAAGCACACAATACAATAAAATCTTAAATAATATACACTAATCTTATAATACGTGTAATCAAAAAATGAGATGTTCTAAACTAAGCTTATACAAACTCTATTTTATACGAATCTTACAGCTAGTACAATGTCAAATAGTTGGAGCTAAACGTGGATGGGATGATATTAAAAATGAATGAGTGTGATTTTGTTGTATGAAAAGATGTTTAAATCGCTAAATCGCAACAGAAGCTTTATCAACGTCTTATCTCATCGACAGGTACGCAAATAAAGCAACGCCATCGGCTGTTTTGGCGGGAACCCCGATGTAAGAAACGTCAAGAGTTACCCCTATTAAGATCACTTTTGTTCAATACGATAGTTTGCATATCGCCCGTACGTATATTAACGATGTATGTACTACATTGTTTATGGCGTTTGCTTTTCACATGACTCCGGGCCACGTACCCCCGGCGTATTTCGCAGATCTATGGCGGTACAAATATCTACCGTGTAAAAAGCCGTTTACGCTGTGTTTTATTGCTGTAGCGTATGTTTTATTCCTAACACGTGTTAAAAGTTTTTACGATTTATGACTCACATGAAAATCGTTTCGAATTTGCACCTCTTTTCAGGGTATTTTAATCCATTGTAGTACGTGTGTGGGTTATAAGCGGCGGTGCTATTCGGATGAATTAATAAGAATATAAATTGGAACATCAACGTGAATATCTTAAGATACTTATTTTTTTACAGTATTAAATACTGTAAACGATTCGATACTAATAGTTCTATAATAGGACGCGTAAGTCTACAGGGTTGGTGAGATTTTTCACTTATTATACTCTGAAATCTTCGTATTTGATGTTTGAATTTTGCGAACTCCACAGTTATTGTAATTGTTGGACATCGCATAATTATACGTTCTGTTTTACAAAGGGGTTTATAGTAATAGATGTCCCCTTGTCCTTGTTTCGATGTTGCGAGCCATATATTTTTTGATACAAACCATTGATGTGCACCTTCCCATACCTTATAACCCCCCTAAAAATGATGCTTGTTGTACAAATCAATTTATATTTATATGTCCTGAAGTTATGGTATTCTTGTGGAAATATTTATTTATATCTTTTAGCGAATCGTGCTATTTTCACTGTATGAAGGCTAACTAGCACTCTCGGCCTACGAATTGTTGCGTATATTCAATTCATGCTCAATACCCACTACTTGCACTACTCAAAAGGATTTGGTTCACTTCACGATGTTTATGGGATTTATCTGTGATGAGATACGAATGTATACAGGAATGCAGCGACGGGAGGCCAGCTGATACTAACTATAATAAGTCTTCAAAAAAGAACCCTTTGCAATGATGCTAGTATACTTTTACAAATAATGTCATGTGTGAAGAGATCTTGCCCAAGGAAATTGTTGTCAATATTCGTTCTCTTCTCTGAAACGTGGCAGATTAAACATTCACTCTGTCCAGTGCCAAGTAAGCTTGACGTTTTAAAATTCATCTTACTCAGAATTCGTTGAGTCAAAGAAATGTTCGTGTGATATCTAATATCCATACTTTTTAGAACTGTATGATATCCCATTTGTACGTAGTATCAAATTCCGTTTTGTAGTTGCTCAATGCAGTTCGAACAAGTGATCAACCAAAACACAAAGTCTGCTGCTCCAGATCTGTCACATCAAACACCAAACGACCACTTGTTATGGCAATTGGACAAATTTATTGAGTCCACAAAGGAACTGGAGGCACCTGCCGCCGAAATTGTCCGCGAATCTGCATCAGCATTTGACAGAAACAACTCTGTGCACTTTGGAACATAAGTCCAAGACTTGCACAAAGAAGCTAACGTTAATCATCGCGCCTGCAGTTGGCTGAATGTTCGAATGGTTGGCTCTAATTGATGAATTCTCTTCATACAAATCTACGTCTTACCCAGAATTTTTTAACGGCTCATAGAATTTTTTAACGCTTCCAACAATTTAAGAGGGTATATGCACCTTTATATGAATCATTTTTGGAAAACTGAAACAGAAACTTGGAATTTTTTTTAAGCCCATTCAGCAAGTTGCAAGCGCAAGTTGGTGTGTGTAAGCCTAAGTGTAATGAGTACTTGAATCATATCAAGTAATCGACTGTTTTGAGACAATATTCTAAAATTTCACAACTTCTAATAACTGTTTTTCAATTTTCTATGCCAAAAATCAATTTATCTAAAAGTTCTATGTTTTTATGACGAATGTTTGTTTACTTGACCATGACAGACCAAAAAATCTAACATCCATGCAGCGGTCACCTAAATCTTTATGATAAGTGCTCTTCTGTTTGCTGCGTCTCATATTCAACTACGCTGGCTTATACATAACACCTTGCACCCATGGGTGCCGATGAAAAAACAAACTTATGTAATGAAACTAAGTAATTGCATAAGTGTTGAAGTATACAGCGTTACGGCATCAAAATTATCACCGTAGGCAAAAGTTTGGAAGTACACTTCTGAACAGTCACTATTTTGACTGGTCGTCGTAAAGAACTAGAACTATCGTTGGACTGATCTTTGAATTTTTGACCCTCATAAAAGATGTCTCTATTAGATAAACATATAACTTTTTGATAAACATATTTTTGAAAGAGTAATTAGTAGATGAGCAAGGCGGGTTCTGGATCAACGCGTGTTAGTGCACACCGACACGCACCCCCACATGCAAACCCAGCCGCGTCCGTGTGAGGTAGGTGGAGGGGGGCACCCGACAGACTGTCGTGTCCGTGTGAGGCAGATGGAGGGGGTAAGATAATTGGTCCAGAACCCGTTAGACGGTCCACCCCCTAACGGTAAAGCGCGTTTCCCGCTTTTGACTGGTTCTAATCAAGGTCACCCGTTACCCGACCCACCCCCTAACGGTGCCCCGGTACCACCCCCTGGTCGACCCCCCTAACGGTAACCGTGAGACCCCCGCCCCGACGTGACGGTCGCGATCCCCCTCTGACCGCTGCGATCCCCCCTCTGACCGCTGCGATCCCCCCTCTGACCGCTGCGATCCCCCCTCTGACCGCTGCGATCCCCCTCTGAACGCTGTGATCTACAATTATAGGAAGAATGTGCAGATTCTTACCTGTCAACCAATCCCTTTTTGAGCGTGTGAAAAAAGTCTCCTAAAAACTATACCAACACTAAAAGTGTCTCAAACATTAAAACTAATCACTCAAAAAGTGTCACTTGAAACTATAAAAATTGTCGCTAAACTATATCCTTATAAAATGACACCCACTGGTCACTCTCCGAACCGTATCCCTCGTCCTCTTCAGTCATCATGTCTACAAAGTTCACAAAACCCTCCACACCCCACGCTGCGTTTTCTGCGTCGTTGACCAGGAAGGCTGCAACCGCCGCATTGTACGCCGCCGGTTGTGCGGCAGCGTACGCATTGTCGTGTAAAACGTTCAATCGTTCCGGGGTTGCAGCCCTCTGACGCTCAGGCAGCCCACCCTCTGTCACCTCGCCCCCGTACCCCCCACACACCTCATGCTCCGATTCGGAATCTGACTGACTCAGATCCGAATCCCTGTCCTCCAGCCCCACCCCGAAATCGCGCTCGGCATCAGCCCACCTGCCGAACGCGTCGTCCAGCCGGGCTTCGCGGTTTTCACCTCCTTCTTCTCTAACACCGTACAACCACAAATCGCGCTCGTCGGCATAAAGAATCGCGTCTCCTAAATAAAATCGTACTTCGCTCATTCAAATCGCTCTGTTCTGTTCAAAATCTGACTGAAGAATGAGATTAGTAATGAGTCTCTTCGTTAGTGTGCAGACTTCCAACAGTCACACATATAAATCAAACTCAAGTACATACTTACCCTCGAAGTATGCATCGCCTAAACACTCAGCGTGAGAAACGACGTTAGGGTTGCGTATTGTGTGTCAAGGAGAGCCTAAATAAGTCAGCGCGCTGGGGATAGCTTATAGTTAGATAAATTTGAAAGCAAAATAATTATTGGAACCAACATCGCTCAAAGCTATACAACGCATAAACAATGCGATAACGCGTGATGGGTATACAAGTAGGGTACGATTCAGCGAATCGCAGCAATTTAGATAGACGCAAACCTATTTAACTACTACGAAGGAAGAGGAATGGAGAATGAAAAAATAAAACAGACGAATTACTTTGATTAATTTTTATTTTTCTGAATTCGTTGTTACAGAAATTGGTTCATTTTGACATTTTGAACAGTTTTTAATCATGGGGGTAGGTCCGTTGAATTCGTCACCGTAATCTATTCGACATTTTCGACACTCTGCATCCTTCTTTATGGCCTCCGATAGCTTGTCCCACACCTCATCCATGATGTCCCTACCGTAGATGAGGATAAAATCTTTGGGCAAATAGGCGATGTCCTCCGCCTTCATTCGTTTCAGGCTCCCCACTTGAAGGTATGAGTACATTGATTTGTAACGGGATCCAGAACACTCCGTCAAGTACCAAGTCTTCAAGCGTTGTACGTTTTCGAAGGCACATTGATACCTAGGGATGTTCCCGTGATGGTCCCCGTGCCAATGAACCACATCGATGTATTGCAGCTTGTGAAGATTCGGACACCTCAATTCCCCCAATTCGATCACCGGTTTTGAGTCATCGTTGATAATTTTTTCGATCCACTTTTTCTTCTCCTCTCCTTTTACATAAATGTAATTTGCGTGCTCGACAACTTTTTTCACCACTTTCTGCACGTCGTCGTACGGTATGTCACCACCGTTCCAGGGTATTCCGTGATAATTTCTGATCAACCAGGCGTTGGTAGCTTTACATTTGGCCGGTAAAGTTTCCCAAGCACACGGTGGTTTAAATAGAAGGCGGGTCAGACATGGCTTGCCTGCTTCGTCCGCTTGAACGCTAATTACAGCGAGCTCCTTGAGTATGAATTCGTTGTCAAATCGTTGAAAACCTTGCACGTCCAGTATCATATCCATTGTGTGACGAGGTGGATTTCGGGAACGTTGGAAGTTGACTAATTTCCAGCAGTCTTCTGACTCACTTTTATATCATACTTCCCCCTCTTAAATTAGACTACCATTATAAAAGTGATGGGAAAATAACGGTTCACAAAAAAAGAAAAATCTTTTACATTTTTTTCAAATCAAAGGGAAATCTAGAAAGTACAGCTTATGAACATAACGGTAACGGTAGGTTTCAGACTAATTTCGTGACCCCACTGCTTATAGGGTTGTATTCAACTACGCGATCGTGTAAAATCAAACAATAGGCCGATGTTTCGGCAGGAAAGTTATTCTTTGCTTCAAATTCAAGACGAACGTCGACCGGTCCGAACTTGAGCGACTCATTTTGTTTTGAACAGTCAATGACGAATAGGGGCGCATACTGTAGAAATTCACTCTTCTTTAACAACGGTTCAGGTTCCTTGCCGTAATAGGAGGTTTGAAAGTTTGCAAACATCTCGTACAACAGACCGTATTGATTATGACTCATATCAAGATTCAGGTTCCCGTAGGGATAACATTGAGAATTCAGGAATAGTTTGACATCGGTGATATTGCAGTGATCGAAATGGCTAGCGTTCTTGTTCAGCTTATTCTTCCGACTTGTCTGGAAACCCAGTACCCCCAAAAGCACCTCAGGTGCAAAAACCTTGCGCCAAGTAAATTAAAACGTAGTAACTAGCATCAAAAATTTGTTACCATAATATTTGAAGAAGTAGCATTTGATCTACAAAAGTATTGAAATCAATGGACGTTGCCAAGTACAATTAAATTTCCTCCCAATTAATTTCTGATGTGAACTAGTCTTAGTTTTCGCGAGGTATTCACATTTCAATATACATAACATGCGTAACACGTTATAACATGCAACATACGTACTCATATTGGAAACGATCGATTAAAAATAAAATTCGGAAAAAACAAATAAAAGAAAAAAAAAGTTTGGAGTTACTCCAAATTTTTTTTTCTTGTATTTTTTTTTTCCGAATTTTATTTTTAATCGATCGTTTCCAATATGAGTACGTATGTTGCATGTTATAACGTGTTACGCATGTTATGTATATTGAAATGTGAATACCTCGCGAAAACTAAGACTAGTTCACATCAGAAATTAATTGGGAGGAAATTTAATTGTACTTGGCAACGTCCATTGATTTCAATACTTTTGTAGATCAAATGCTACTTCTTCAAATATTATGGTAACAAATTTTTGATGCTAGTTACTACGTTTTAATTTACTTGGCGCAAGGTTTTTGCACCTGAGGTGCTTTTGGGGGATTCCATCACTTTTTGCACACGTTTTGATTTTTTCAACCGTTTTTGTTAAATGGTTGTGAATATTCAAGCGATTCAAGGTTGATCAGCAACTGAGCCACCGATGATGAAATTATAGACCATCGTAGCTCATAATTTTGACTTTGAAAGATGCTCTGCGTACTAAAAGTTGTCCGAAGAGTTTCGTGCTGACAGAACAAAGTTGAAAGAAAATTAAAAAAAAACATCTGCCAAGAAAGTTTTGGCTACGAAGAACTGTCGTAGCGTCATCAAAGACCCGAATGCTAATCAAATTAACTTGAACTAGTAAAATGATCATAATTACACAGCAAAATTACATCTTCAGTTTTTGTTTTTTTTTTCCATTTTTTCCATATAATTTCGATCAGCTAATTGCATGCGGTGATAGCTCTCAGTACAAGAGATATTACATGAGGCACGGTTACTTAGTTCACGTCATTCATTATATTTGGCATTGAATTACAAATATATCTCATTGAATCTTAGGTAACGATGACATCTCCCTACTTATTTTTACACCAAAGAAAATATCCAAATTTTATACACGATATTGGTACCTTGTAACAATTCTTTATCCTCGTAATTAATCGGTTGCATACTTTTACTCATTTTGATAACAGACGGTGACATTTTCTACAACAGCTGTAGTAAGTTCCGCGACTGATTTATGTGGAGATGAGGTAATTTTTATTCTGTTATTTAGCTGAAAAAAAACTCATCGCATCTTAGGTAACGATGTCATGTGCCTACTTACTTTTACAATATAGAATACATCTGAATTTTAGACACGATGTTGGAACCATATAACAATTCTTTATCCTCGATAACTAATGGATGACATGCTTTTACTCATTTAGATCACGTACAGTCACATAAACTTCCTTGGAACTGTCAAAATATTGTTGCGATACCACCTCATGCTCCATAAATATTATTAGCATTATTCTCTTCTTTATAACCTAATTACTGAATTTTTCTACGGATTCTATGTGAGCCACCTTCTGATATCACAGAAATGAATATTCAAATAAATATAGGTAATTTACTGCCGACCTAATCGTAACCAACCAATCGTTACAGATAATTCTCATAACCTCAAAGGCTCGATCTCGTAAAATAATCAACAAGGCAAATATTATTATTCCATTGGATTCGGGTAATAATTGTAATGAATAACTATCACTTCACAATCAATTTCTAAAATTAGTTCATCTTATTACTACTCCTAATTATATTATTCTCATCCCTAGTCCCCGCAACTGTCATCGAGAATATGCGATAAATCATACGTTCGGCCATGTGCCGTGCGCGATTATGCTGCCCCTCGTGGGCCATAGACGATACAGAGCATTATTGCATGATAGACCGACGAACTCGCCCGGTTTTTATGCCCATCTATTAGTATAGAAATTAGTGATAACTTTCGTCTCGTCGGGGTACTCTCTATGTATCTATATCCGCACGGTTTGTTTGCGCGGAGCGAAAATCTGGTCAGACGACGACGTTGAAATTGCTGAGATGAAACTGACCCTCTCGATTTTAGAAATAAAGATATCTCAGCTATCCGTGCACCGATTGCATTGATATTAGGCTTAAATGAAATCTTTTTCACATCTTATTCCTGTATTAAATCGGAGAGCCATGAGATATTGCCTGTACGCTGTAATGAAATAATATGGTTACCCCCACTCCCTCGCCGAGCTCCCGTTCCGGTAGAAGAGAGTGGTAGAGTCATACGTGATATAATTTTTTTTTTTTTTTTTTTTTTAATTTACTTGCCGCGAGACTCTACCGCGTCTCTTGATAACGTAGCGAGGTTTCTCCAGCTGAGTCGACGTCTTAACAGTCCAAACGTGCTTTGAGGTGGTAGGCAGTACAGGATACTCGTACAATTCCCAATTGCGAAAACTCATTGAGATCGGTGCGTCTTTCTCAATGAAATTCAACAGTTGTATTTTTCGCTGATCCGAGAGCTTGACATAGGGTAACAACCATTCTACTTTATCGATCAGGATTTTAAATTCCTCGTCTTGAGTTTGTAGAACCGCGTACGCATCGGTCTTTGAACGGGTCAAGATCAATTCGTGTTTGGCGTTGACGATTATCTTCCGGTAGTCTTCGGCGAACCCTAGCATCATCTTCAACGGTATGCAAACTTCAAAGTAACCATCGGCATCCACATGGTTTGCATTAATATTGAGCCAACCGGCGTTCTCCATCATCCAATTCTGTCCGGGTCGCAGGGAAGGGTAACCTTTCATAAGACTGGTGAGACCAACGTTCTTGCTCCTATCGATCTCAATAGCGTTCATCTCGTAGCGCATTTCTTCAAACAGATGACAAACTCCGTTGTTGATCAGTGTTGTGTTAGTCGACGGAGTCCCATCGGCTGCCTTGACTATCTTTCCGTACACATGCAACGAACTCTTGCACGGTAACACGCACAGGTCTTGGTGTTGAACAGCGATACGAATCTCGTCACTGTTATTGAAACTCGATGAGGCATAAGGTTTGTGTGCGTGAACCTCGTAGTGTGCGATAGACTCGTCAAAGGCGACGGGTGTTTGAATGTCTAAGATTTCCTCCTCCATGGTCTGTAGCAGATGACGCAAAAACAAACGAATCGTAGTCTTACTTTGCGGAAATTCCTCTTCCAGAAGGTGTAACCTTGAGACCCAAGCTTTTCAGAAGCAGCACGTTCTGAGGTGTCAGCTCTTTGAGAACCGGTCGACGACTGACGTGTTCGGCGCATTTTACCTTACTAATATAACTACTTCTATTATAAACTATCCCCATTATTGAGCCTTGATATGCAACCTCACAGTTATAACCTCTCCACGGAAATTGACCGAATCGCCGTCTTGATCGACAATACGGAGTTGGATATGATCTATGGTCCTTACGGTGACTGGCAGGTAAATGACGTGAGACGGTACTTCAACGATCTTATATCCAGGCGGAACGACGGGGAAAAACTCATGAATGGTGTGTACCTTACGTTCATTGACGTAGGCACCAGTTGTAATGTTACACTCGACTCGCAGTGCGTTTACTTTAAGAATAGTCACCGGCAGATCAGACTCGTGAACTTTATCAGCTTGCAGAACACGTGGCGTGAAACCCAATAGACCACCTATAGAATCGCCTGGTTGAAAATTTACAGAGTGACTGAATTCAATTTCGCTACACAATGTATTATTATTCGGTTTGATATTGATGGTGATACCCTTACTTGATAATACACCCTGTACATAGTTCTCAATATCCTCTATTTCATAGCTACCGGTAGGTATAGTTACTATTTCTTCGCCCACGTAAATCTTGTTGTGACCAACGTCTACGTTAGGAATCAAATTACAAGTCAGTAATTCAACGAGACCTAGGGAGTAATTCTCGAGAGGGGAGAGTTCAATAGGGGGGAAGTATTCAGTCTCAAGGACCGAGGAGTTCCCCGATACCGTCAGTGTGAATGACTCGTTCATGACTACTGCGAAAGTCAGACTGATTCCGGAGAATTACGCTGTATGTTTATATAGAAACTCGAGACACAAGTGACCGCAGTTGAACGTACCGTAGTCTTGATATCTCTCATGGTTGTATTTGACGCTACCAACACCGAGGTATCCGACGAGGTCCGACGGCGGACGAAGATTACCGAAACTGTCAAAGTAAACGACTTCGTTGCCGTTCTTGCGGTACGTGACCCAATGTGTACCAGGACCGTCTTTATCATCCAGATTGACGATCGCTGATTCACGCTTACGCGGTCCGTCCTTGGGCAAATCGTCACGCATAAAGACGCCGCGGAAATGCGGAATGTTCAGGGCCGTCGCGTACTTGAGCAGGTCCGCGTCAGTTAGCGCCCGTCGCGGTAGCGTCACTTTTAGTTTTTTGACTGTTCTTTCAGGTAGATTCCAAAACCCCTCCTATACGGTTTTAGGTGAAGCCCCTTGCCTAGAGCGATAGCTTCCATGGTCTTGTTGTGTCGTTGACTCTCTTCCAGTTGTCTCTTGGCGGAGCTTGCATCATTCACCGCTTTTGCAATACCTGCTGCACCGCCAGCTAATGCACCCGTAGCACTTAGTCCAACAAAAAGGGGTACGAGGAATGGTAAAAAGCCGCCAACTTCAGATGGGACAGGTAGAATCCGTAGAGAACGCACGTTGCATCTACCGCCAGCCTTTCTAACGGCGCCTCGCGCACCCTTCAATGCAGACTTGATGGCTACTTTCGCAGTTTTGCCTGGAACCATGGACCGTTTGGCGGCATCGATGATCTTCCTGAATACCACCGGCTTCCGGATTCCCATGCCAAGCTTCGTTTTCGCTTTCATCGTGTTTGCCACTGCCCAGGCGGCTGCTTTCTCACCGATATTTGCGTCCGTGGCAAGAACCCGTTTCCAGGCTCTTTCAGCTAAAATCTTATCCGCCGCACTTCTAGCTTCGAAATTCTCTCGATTCTTTGAGTAGGCGATATCGTGTTCCTTGCAGGCCGCGTCGAGAGGATTCATTCCTGGATCACCCCGTGCAAGTCTTTTCGCTAGTTTGGTACCGTTTCCGCAGTATTGATAACCGGGTATATGCAGCTCTACCGGGAGACTGTTGATGATTCTGTTAACTAAACCCCTCCCACGACGCTTACGGGTGGTTGTCTTGGCTTTGTGTACGATCATATTGACGATCTGTACGCGAATGAGGAATCATCTTTATAAACTCGATATTTATGGTGTTCGGCTTCAGTCAGAGTCGAGATGAGGTTCGAGAAACGGTCCGTCAAACTACCTGTCATGAATTTCGACAAACTCGTGCAACAAGATGTCGAAATTGAAAAACGACACGGTGATTTGCTGCCAAACAGCGTTCGCGCAGTATTTTGCGGACCGTCCAACTGCGGCAAGACTAATGCACTGCTAACCCTGATAAAACACACCTCAATGGACTGCGATTCGAAAATATCTATATCTACTCGAAATCGTTGAATCAGCCCAAGTACAAGTTCCTGCAGCAGTTAATCGAGGGTGTAGATGGCGTCGAGTACTTTCCGTTTGACGAGCATGAACAGGTAGTTGTACCGAACGATGCTCTACCTAATTCGATCATCGTCTTTGATGACGTGGCATGCGAGAAGCAGGACAATATCAGAGCCTTCTTTTGTATGGGGAAACACAGGGATGTGGATTGTTTCTATCTTTGTCAGACCTATGCACGCATCCCCAAGCATCTAGTGCGCGACAATACCAATCTTTTAGTTCTGTTCAAGCAAGACGAGATGAATTTGAGACACGTGTACGATGATCATGTAAACACTGACATGACTTACGCACAGTTCAAAGACTTGTGCTCAGCGTGTTGGAACAACGACAAATATGGATTCATCGTAATAGACAAGGACAGTGAGATGAATGAGGGCAGATATAGGAGAGGGTTTGACTGTTTTATGAGCATAAATGCAGAACATTCGGGAGAGTAGAATCAGTAGCATTTTAGATACAGCTCAGTCAACATGCAGGACACGAAAATTCACGAACAAAAAGAAGTGCTTCGTCATATCGCCAAAGCCAGCGCGGCGATTCGACGTAAACACAGAATGATAAAGTCGGGTAAAGAGATCGCCGAACAGAAGATGAGCGATGTTTTCAAACCGGTAGTAACTCCATTGAAAGAGCTGGTGAAGGTTTCTCAAACGACTGCTCAATCCATCAAAAAAGAACCGATCAAAGATGAACCCGTCAAAGCAAAGGTAACACCGTTTAAAGAAGAACCTCGATTGGATTATTCATTTCCAACAACAACAAGTGACGAGGAGGTAATGGATACGACTTTACAGCCGACGGACGAGTACTCTGAGTACTCTGAACCCGAGGTCCCCAACGACTATCTTGAATTGTTTCGAGATGAGAATATAAAAAGAAGTGATCTAGATAACGTTTACGGTGTACGCATACTCGCCAACCAGAAGTTAATGGTGGGTGACTCACCGATAAGTTTTGACAAGGATTTTGTTCACATAGGTGACATGAGTTATACAAAGACCAAAGGCTTGTTGGAATTATTATTCAAAAGGATACCCGATGAGACCTACGTGAACTCTAATGATATCCAAAATTATAGGCAAATCGTGTTCGCCACAAATGCGCATCGAAAATACTATAGAGCTGACCAACCCGTTCGGAAGGTGAATAACCCCAAGTTTACGAAATTTATCGCGCAAACGTTCACCGTGCCCCTCCCACACACGGGTGAAGGTATGCTACCGGAGCCTATGATCGCTCAAGAAGGTAGGAGGACGGATTACGTTCACTGGGACGACCCCAACGAGCTGGTGGAACGTCTTCGTTTACTCCTGGCTTCCCAAGCGGCTAGTAATTCGAGTCACTCCAATGAAATCGTATCGATCATCGAAGAATTGCGCGAAACTGGTATCGTTTATTAATCAACCTCTCATTGTCTCCGCCGTCATTTCCACGATGAGCGTCGATGTGTGCGGACGACAGTTGGACAAGGGTGTAGCTGCAAGCAGTCGTGGTCCTCCCGGTGTTGGATTTAGATTCACCGCTGACGGACAATACGATATAGATAATAAGAGATTGTGCAACGTCGCCGATCCCGTGCAGCAAAATGACGCTGTTACCATGAGTCTTATGGGACGGGAAATCGACGCTGTGAGAGACGAAATCCGCTCAACGATAACCACCCTGGAGTCTCGTACGACGGCTGCTGCACGAAACCTGACGGGTGATATTGAATCAATAAAAGATTTGTTGATTCGCAACACCCAGGAAATTTTCGACGTGGGCAACAGATTGCTCGCATTGGAGACGAAAGCGAACGCTGCTGGTGAGGGAGTTGTACAGACCGGTTAACAAAAGAACTATGGACAAGAAGGAGGCGTTGGTCGAGGAACTTCATAAGCCTGCACGAAGAAATTATCCGCGGCGTCGCGTTGTCATGCGAGGACTGGATGAGACCTTGCAGGCTGATTTAGTGGATATGAATGCTTATGCGAAATACAACAATGATCATAAATACCTACTGACGATCATCGATATTTTTTCCAAAATTCGCTTGGGCAGTGGCGATCAAGACCAAGAGTGGGAAGGATGTTACGAACGCTATGAGCTCTGTTTTCAAGAAGGGTCGCGTACCGAAAAAATTGCACGTCGACCGAGGTAAAGAATTTTACAACACCGAGTTCAAGGCTCTCATGCAACGACACGGTATAACCCTTTATTCAACGTTCAGCAATCTGAAAGCATCGATCTGCGAACGTTTCAATCGCACGCTTAAAAATAAAATGTGGAAGCAGTTCTCTCTCCGAGGAAATTACAAGTGGGTAGATATCGTACCAGATTTGATGTCGACTTACAACAGCACCAAACACCGTACAATTGGAATCAAACCGAAAGAGGTTACAGCTCGCAACGAGAAGACTTTGCTCCGGAATGTGTACGGTAAATTTCTGACCAATCGGACGCGGAGCAAGAAGTTCAGAGTCGGTGATAAAGTTTGCGTTAGCAAGAACAAACATACGTTTGAAAAAGGTTACACACCCAACTGGACAACTGAAATATTTACTATAAGTAAGATAGAGAATACAGATCCTGTGACGTACAAACTCGTCGACTATCAAGATCAGCCGATCGAAGGTGGCTTCTACGAGGAGGAACTCTCTAAAGTCAAACACCCTGATGTTTACCTCGTGGAGAAGGTACTGCGGAAGCGTGGAACTAAACTATTTGTAAAATGGTTAGGTTTCGATAATTCACACAACAGCTGGATTGATAAAGCGGATATGTAATTTGTTTATTCAATAAAGATACATAAAACATACATACAATAGTTTCTTTATTTATTATAACCCCATGGTACAGTATCGGTTGTGTTGGGTAAAATCACCCTTTTATCATCGCACCAACTAAGTGCTAATTTCTTTTGTAATACCGTATGAACCTCGTGCTTTTTACTCTGAATTAGGTACTGAGATTTCATCAAATCCTGGTGTTGAAAAAGACACTTTTTATAATCATCGAACGTGATTGTTCTTAATGTCGCCGCCTTGATACCTTTTGCTCGCTTAATTGTTTTCCTATCCTCACCGAAAATTTCAAAAGTGTACAGTTTTGCTCGTAATCCTACAAATTCTCTCATAATCTTCCCGTTACATTCATCCTTCATCAAGCCTAATACTTTCTTATTCGCTAATGGAATTCCATAGATGTTATCGATCGGGTAATCGGATGTATCGAATTTATGTATATCACGTTTAATGTATTCATATAGATCAGGGACAGTGGAGTGATACAAAAGACTGTCCGTGTCGGTGTACATTAAGTTTGATCGATCGCCAAACGTATTTTTCACGTAGTTGTAATGAAAATCATAAATGAAGATCTTGGATAGATCGAGAATGGAAAATCCAGCGTGAATTGGTTTATTAAAGTGTACCCTAACGCGATTCAGCTCAACAATCACCATGTCATTGTCAAATATGGTACAGCTGTGAAAATTTGGTTTCGCGATGAGTGCTTTTGCTCCGTACCGCCCATCCCACTTTGTCACTAATTTAACTTCCTTCTGCTTTCTCACGTTTTCCATAGTCTTACCGAATACCGCGTTATTCATCAATTTAAAGAAATTCTTTTCAAACTCGTTGTTAGATTTTTCCCTCAAGTCGGTGTTCAGATCAATATACAATTTGAGCCACGGATCTTGTTCAAATCTTAAGATTCTATGAACTTTCGATAATTTCATACCTAGACTCAGATACAGTTTCAAATTCTGATAGTGAACATCATACTTCTTTTTTGGGAAAAGAGTTGTCATCAATTTAGAATTTTTACCACGCGAGGGTGTATAGTGTTCGGGGCATAAGGGTAAATCTTTGTGTGTTTCGTGACGTGTCGCAGGATACTCCAAGTCAACTTCAAGAATATATCCTACAGGAGAATCGTTAGGGACGTTGCAGACGTCGATCGACTCGTGTTCTCACTCGAAAGATCCACGCGGTAGATACTGACTCATCGCTCCACCGTACAAATTATTTACGTCAAAGTACATAAGGTAAGATTCCTCTTTGCTCGGATCCAAATCTACCCCCATGTATCTATTGTTGCTTATGGCATGTCGGTTTGAACATTGAGCTACACCACCTCGAATACCTTTCTCGATAAACAAGAGCATCTCTACGTCGGTGAGGAGCTCGAGCTTGACGCGCGTACACTTGAGCATCGCGTCAAAAGCGAGTCCAGGGACGGTGTAATAGTGCAGAGGATCCAGGTTATACGCAGAGCGAAAATTGCGTCGAAAATTTTCAAATACATCCGATAGGAGTAACACGTCCGTTTTTAAATATAAATCTGAATATCCACCCAGCGTACTAACATTGAAAGTCCTCCAAACTCTCATCGCGTGGCGGTAATTTTCTTCCGAAACGTTTGTATTGTTCAATTTTGAATGGAAATTTTCGACCGGAGGTAACTCCGCTTCATCTAGTTTTGCCCAGCTATCTACATATTCGTAAGGGAATACCCCCTTCCTTGTTAGTAACTCGAATTCCTCTGCGCTTTTACAATGTCTGCGTATAATCACTTTATCCTCATCATTCAGATACGAGGCTAATTTATCCAAGCCGCTTGCCATGAATCGGAATGAATCGATAAATCGTAAGTCTACCTTTGTACCAATGATTTTTTTTGTAAAAGAAATGTACCGTTCTTTGTTGACGGGAAGGATACTCATATGACCGTCGAGTAACGTCGCTAGAGCTTTGATTAAAAAGTGTGAATCATAACCGGAAAGATTATGAAATACTACCGGAACAACATGCGAATCTTTATAATTTAAATTACAACTTGGATGCGCCGCACCGCGGTACTTGCCTGTAAAATGACAATGATCGCGATGCTTCTCATCCGTCTGTGTGAACTGTTTCTCGCAAATATGACAGATTTCGGCATTATGGAAATTTTGTGTTTGCTCGCTGGTGAGCTGCATCGGTACGTTTCTTTCCAAATAAAAATCAACCAATTCAGCCAATTTTCTTAATTCATTGACAAACCAGTGGATGCAATCAGAGGCGCGGTTTATTTCAAATTTTGAGAGAGAGTTGTTAAAGCTACAATGCAAATAATACGCTGCACTATGCGGAACATGCTTTTCACACAAGATCTCGCTCTCCGTCGGCTCAAGTATAGACTCTAAATCAGCATATACCACAAACGGTACAGACTCTCTGAATCTATAATTTCGAAAACTTAAAATTTTCTCTTTTTCCCCGGGTAGGATGACTTTACATTTATTCATGTTCGCACAGTCCAGTTTATGCTTTTCGAACGAAGTTTCGGTTTGGAAATGACATAAACATCTATCACACAGAAATATGGTGCTTTTATGCTCTGATATTTGAGAAGCTAATAATCGAGAGAGATTTTTGATCCAAGCAAAGTGGAAAACAATCTGATGTTCGGTCTCTGCCTCACTGTTCACGGCGAGAAGGTGAATTGTAGGTTTGTCTGATTCGTTTTTACTCAAATAACGGGGTACTATTTCATCAGGCATATTCCGAACGGGTTCCAGACCGTACACATTTATTGCTAGACCGTTGATTTTCTCAAATTTCGAAATATCTTTTAGGGTTATGGGGAAATTAATACCCCTATAATTGAGTACCGAGCTATAATGAGGATAAGAATTAGTTCGATCAACGTTGTTATCCGCAGGATAAAGGGCTGCAGTGACGGCCCACAGGAAGCAGTATTCATCGCTATTCTTGATGTTCACTACAGCTTTTTTGTTCTGTATACTCGGTGATAATGGCACGTAGGTGGATAATCCTCCGCGTAGTGGCTCGTACCGATTAATGTTGATCATCAGGTTGACAATTTCGATCAGCGTCCAGCCTGAGTCTCGCTCTTGGAAATCCTCAACCTTCACCAGCAAGCGATCAATCAGATTCTCATCGAACCACCTTTTAATATTTGTTTCAGGGAGGATAACTTCATTTCTTGTGTTAAAAAATTTTGTCTCTTCGACGGTTTCACCGTTCTTCAGAATAGAAAACTTGCAAGCTAATACACCATTCACTTTCAAATTGCCCGCTTTGACTAGGGAATTTTTTAATCGTATGTTCGTTATACTTTTCGAATCCTGCAGAAAAGATCTTATATCCTTATGTCGTAGATTCACGATAACACCAGTGCGTATTCGACCTTTGAATACAGATTCCAAGTCCTTCCACTGAACTCTGTCTTTTATTCTTCTTCTTGATGTTCCAATACCTTTACCACTTCGTTGTCTGTTTTTAAATTTCTCACCCAACGATTGGAGTATGGAAGCTGTTGTCACAATTCTGTGTCTTTCCCCGACCGAAAGAGTAACTGTTCTCAAGATTCTATTCAAAAGCCTGATGTTGCGATTACACAGTTTTTTCCATCGCTTGATTTGATAAGACGATGCGGCGTCTAGCAACTTGTAAGCACTTTCTACAATGTTTATTAACCTCAAACACGTTTCAGTATCCATTTTCTCAGTTTATATTCCCCCACGTAGTAGTAAACGAATGAAAATTTCAGGGGAGGATAACTTTTATGAACACGAATAAATTCTTTCGATTTAAATAATCACAAATATTTTGAACACTGGGGTTTTAGATATAAAGAAATTCAATACTGGGTTTTAGTTATAAAGAAATTCGCACTGGTTATATTGTCCGCCGAGGTATCGCAGGCGTAGACGATCTTCCGCAGCAGCAGATTCATGCAGCTTCAACTGATCCTTATCATCGTTGAAAGCCTTTGATATTCTAGCCGGTAGAAACATCGTAAAAGTATTTTCGATCGCAACCATGGTTCTGGGACCGAACTTAGTGGTAACAGATTTAAATGAAGTGACTTTATAATCTTTTCCAACTTCAAGCTCCGATATCTTCTTCGTAGGTAAGAAGTCGTCCATGCGGCAAACTTTATTTATTTTTTCACAATCCATTTTAAAGGTGAATTGTTTCAACAGGACACAACAAGTCTTTCTTGCTAGAACACCTTCTCGTGCAAGTAAAACTCGAATGAGTGAGAAAACGGTAGGAATATGCGGTTTTTATAGGAGGTGAAATCAAATCTACCTGCTCCACCTCCCCGCCCCCCAGAATTTCAAGAGTTTTCTATATATTGTGAAACTTATTTTTTTGAAAAAAATTTTCTGCTCTACCTTCTTTCACGTATAGTAGGTAACGGTAACGGATCCAGTTTTGTGCAGATTTTAATACCGTTAGCAATACAAAATGTAATTACTGTATCGGTCGGTTAACTATTATTTACATTATCTCTATAATTTAGCGTCTTCTACTGAACTATAAAATTAATGTGGTTCGTAGAATCGTTCACCACTCCAATATAACGTGTTATCGTATTGTTTAGAATATTCGGTGCGTTGTACAGCTTGAGCAATGCTGCCGGACTGTATTCGATATTTAATACGTTATAACAACACGCAAACTCTGATATTGGTACCGGGATGGGTGTCTCGGTGACGAAGATTTCGAGGGTAAGTATGTGTTGCATTCTTTATTGTTGTATATATATGACATACGGAAGTCTGCACACTAATGAACGATCGCGTACTGACCTCATTCGCGACTTAGATCTTGTACAGTGTTGAGTTCGTTCCATAAAAAATATATTACCAATATCGAAATGTGTGAGTATTGCGAATCTTTTTCGTGTTACAATGAGAGTGTTTTTTGTGGATACTGTGAGTTTTAATTTATTGATTTTCTGATTTTTATTTCAGCAATTCCGATTCTATTTCAAACGCCAGCAGTTAAAATGCTAGTACAAGTTATCGAAACGTGGGGTTTGACCCACAAAAAAGAATGGGTTGAACGGGAGAAAGAGTTTTGGGAGAGGTTTCAATGTCAAGCTCGGTGCTACAATACGGTCTATGTCCGAGATGTAACGCAACAGGGTGTTTATTGTGAACAGTGCGTAATAAAACATCCTGGACCGTGGGACGTTCAGGCGGACCATTATCTTATGTCCCTCAACGCAATGCCTCAATTTTGGTTTTGCGAGGATTGCGGGATCCCATTGCTGAGAGTGAAATGGGATAAATGTTTACGGTGTATGGCGGCGGCAAAGTTGTATCTAGACGCCGACCGTAAATTCAATTATGATGCGAACGGACTATACAAATTCAAGAGGCTTGAGGAATCGGTGATTCAGGTGTCTGCAAACTGTTTGCAGGGTAAAAAAGGCTCTTAATTAATCCAATCACACTAATTTCAGTATTTTTGAATGATAAAAGTGTTTCAGATGTTATATTATTAGAACGAATTCTTTCTGTCATGCATAAAAATATTCCACCAATTAAAATCTGCATTCTAATAAGTTTTTCATTTTTCAGTAGCCGTGCCGCATGAGGCGTTGGCCTCGGGGGACAATAATGCTCAGATGTCTTAAAAACTGTCCGCAAGGTAAAAAGGCTTTCAAATAATCCAATTACACTAATTTGAGTATTTCGAATGATAAAAGTGTTTCAGATATTATCGGAACGAATTCTTTTCCGACATGCATGAAAATATTCCACCAATTAGAATCTGCATTCTAATTATTTTGAAATTTTTTCAGTAGCCGAGCCGCTTGAGGCAGAGGTCTCGGGGGACTGTTCTTACTCTTACCTCGTCATGGCTCGTAAATAATAATCAGACAATATTACAATATACTATACGTAATAATTTAATAATGTTTCCTAATAATTTAGTAATTCTTTATGTAATTGTATTTTCTCACGTCATGGTTCATTATTAGTAATCCGATGATATTATAATATTCTTAGTAATAATTTAATAATGTTTCTGAATAATTTAATAATTGCGTATGTAATTGTATTTTCTTTATCCGATTGGTTGGTCTGTCGGGCTGATTTGTTACAATTGCTTTTTTCATATTTACATTAAATATTTTTCTGTAAAAATTCTTCGTTATTCGGTTTTGAGAGATTCCTTTTCCAGTAACCGTAACATTAGAAATTAGTGATCGAGGTATGTTGCATCATTGTTACAAAACCGCTAGGGGAGTTTTAGGTGGCGTTTCGGTGGGGGAAAATCGCAGAGGTCAGACGGGGGATCGCAGCGGTCAGAGGGGGGATCGCAGCGGTCAGAGGGGGGATCGCAGCGGTCAGAGGGGGATCGCGACCGTCACGTCGGGGCGGGGGTCTCACGGTTACCGTTAGGGGGGTCGACCAGGGGGTGGTACCGGGGCACCGTTAGGGGGTGGGTCGGGTAACGGGTGACCTTGATTAGAACCAGTCAAAAGCGGGAAACGCGCTTTACCGTTAGGGGGTGGACCGTCTAACGGGTTCTGGACCAATTATCTTACCCCCTCCATCTGCCTCACACGGACACGACAGTCTGCGCGGGTGCCCCCCTCCACCTACCTCACACGGACACGGCTGGGTTTGCATGTGGGGGTGCGTGTCGGTGTGCACTAACACGCGTTGATCCAGAACCCGCCTTGCTCATCTACTGTAATTTTGTATTTTTCGATTTTCAGCGTAGCCACTATTTGACTGAAAGTTATACATGTAGTAAGATATGGATAGTGAAGATCAAACCATCCTCAAACATCACAATTCATTTGGATACTATCGGAGTCGTCAAATTTCAAAAAAAAAATCAACTTCTTTTTAAAAATTTCAACCTATCTAAAGGTATACTTAAAAAAATGTATGTAATGTAAAATGTAAATACTTGATTGTATTCACTTTACTATTTTAAATGAGTCTGATAAACTTTCTAGCTCTTGATGATTAAACTCCACAAAGGGTTGGTCCTCCGAACGCATGATTTTTGCTGCAAAAGGTTTCCAAACTTAAATAGTGTATTAAATATCGTATTATTGAAGCTGCGACAGCACGAAATTTGCACAACTGTTCATCTTATTTTGAATTCATTTCATGAGTAATATCAAGTAACAAAAGAATTGAAACATATCATAACTAAATTATTATATGAAATTATCGGAGCTACTCTTTATATTTAGTTCTGTTGCTGTTTTTAGTATATTACATCGTTGTAAAAGTGTCAGCTTTGATGAATATTTCATAAAAGTGTATGTAAAGATTAGATAAGTTGCCATTACTTATAAAGTATATTACCCATAAACCCAAAGTTTGGATAAAATTCTGAATTCAAGGTTCCACAGAAATTCTTTAAATTTGAGGAATATTAATATGAAAAATGAAATAAAAATGATCTAATTTTAGCAATCTCCTACCCTTTCGTATATCAAATGCAGATTTATTTTTAGTCATTTAAATTATACATCGACCACTAAAAATTCCAGTTTTTTCAAGAGAATTTTGCTTACTTCCGCGAAAATGGATTATGGGCAAATATAAAGATTGATAGTTGTGATTTAAAAAGAAATCGATTTAGAATTCTTAAGTGACTTTCACAAATTATTAGTCTGCAATTGCAACAAAATTATTAGAAAAGAATCGAATTAAAGAGTGAGGTGTAAAAATATCCACACAAGCAGTATAATGAATATCTGAGTAGAGAAATGAATGGTATTAAGTATTTTAAAATTATTAGTACAGGATAAGTGTAAGTGTGGGCTTCATTTTCTTATTATTAGTGTAGGATTAATTATTAATATTCAGACCTATGTATGTTTTTAATCTACGCTTATTTAATAAAACCTATAAATACATTTGGTACTGATAAAAAATCTATACTTACCTTATTTTTTATCGCAACACATCGAGGCTTTATCAATAATTGTTGACGTGTCTTGAACAAGATCGAGCACAGTAATTTAACAATGAAAGAAGCTCATCACTATAGAATGTGACATTGAAGTCATATCGCGGCGCACTTACCGGAACAAGAACGATAGGATATTACTGTAATGGTGACATACTATACCATAAATACCACATGATAAATTATGGAACAAATCTGAGATGGTGAGGGTTTTGATCGATTGGCACAGAATCTCTCATGTCTATGTTGTTAATTTATAAAAACTATCAATAAAGTATATTACAAGGAGTGGACACGTAAATTCCACAAAACGCTTGTGAAACTATTTTTGCAAGCACCAATTTCATTTAAAAGGAGTTTTATAATTTGAATTTTAATTTTAACGTTGCCGAAGCATAGATATTCGAGAAAGTGATCGAAGGACTTTTCATTATAAACTATTCGCTAGGAAACCAAAATTGATATAAATAAGGGTGTCTTTGTGGACGGATTATATATAACATTCTTATTATACATTCTTATAATGATTGAGACGGCGGGAATCCGTCGGACAAAAAAAAGACCTCGATGTTACGGATGTTTTTCATTTTCGAATATGTTCTAGTATATAGCTTAAGAAGCAACTTTTATCTATACATATAATAGATATGAATTATATACACAGAAGTTGCCGATTCCGATGGTACTAGAGCATATTCGAAAATTAAAAAAATCGACGACATCGATGTCAACTTTCTTGGTCAGCTTGGCGTGGAGTCCATCATATAATTATACGTATTTATAATTAAATAATATATATGAAAATGAACGAATATGTCTATATTAAAGTACATTTCGTTAGAAGCATGCGTTTAGAAATCTCTTCGGTAGCGCGCGGCTCTATTCAGAGAGTTCGTTATACGGCAAGCGTTAAAAGTTAACGCTCTGAGAGTCTCGTCACGGCTGGCGTTAAAAAATTCGATTCGATAGAGCAAGATCCGTAGTGAGCGTTATCACGGAGTCGGGATTTCCGTGGGTTCGATTGTTTATTAGCGTTAATAAACGGGGCGATCTCCGACAGTTGGCGCCCCAACACAAAGCATATGGGCGCTCGCGGGGCTGAGCGGGTACAAGCGGGGCAATGCAGTGGCGTAGAATCGGGGAAAAAGTTAACGCTTGCTCTAAGTAAACGCTCGAGTTACAAAATCGCTCCCCTGGTCTCCGTGAAAATTCAAAGTCCCGTACGCTTGCCAATGCGCGTGGTTCGTCCTGCGACGAGGTATTAGAGTTTCTTTTTCAAAGTTTCAGAATTTATTCGAAACTTTTCCCAAGAACCCGAGGAGTCCTTGGGACAGTGCCAATGCGAGCGCATTGCGTCGCGGACTCGCTCCCGACCGTGTGCACCGTTCGACGGTCCGAACGGTACGGCTCCCTACAGTACGGGTGGGCTCCGCTCTGACGTCGGTACCGACCGCTATTTAACACGGTCTCTTATGGGGAAAAACGTGAACGGAGACCCTCTGAATTTGAATATGTCCCTCCGACTAAGTCCCACGACGCGCGTACGCGAACCGAAGAGACCGAAGAAAATTATTCCAAGTCCCACGACGCGCATACGCGAACCGAAGAGACCGAAGAAAATTATTCAAACTCCCACGACGCGCATACGTGAACCGAAGAGACCGAAGAAAATTATTCAAAGTCCCACGACGCGCATACGCGAGCCGAAGAGACCGAAGAAAATTATTCCAAGTCCCACGACGCGCATACGCGAACCGAAGAGACCGAAGAAAATTATTCTAAGTCCCACGACGCGCATGACCAGACTCGAGACAACATCGACAACGTCCGAACGCGCCGTACGGACACACAGTCCTTTAACACCGGCAACATTCGTCCGTCGGCCGAAGCCGCACCGTTGGGGTCTCGTCTAACCGACAAGACGAATCCCCAAGCCCAGGGCTGAGTCTCAACAGATCGCAGCGTGGTAACTGCTCTACCGAGTACAACACCCCGCCAGGTACCTAAGTTGTCTACAGACGATTCCGAGTCTCGACATCGAACTGGATGACCCATGATCGACCGCTTGAAGCCAGGCCGACGAGCGGGGAGATCCCGACGCCGGCCGACGGCTCCGCGCGGCAAACAGGGCTCGTGCGATGTCCGGCCCGTGGACCGACCACCTAGTAAAGTCACATTGTTTTGAGCCTTTCGACTCACGAGACTCCTAGAAATATCGTTACCACCTTTGACTAGAGAGGATACGGCCTTAGAGGCGTTCAGGCATAATCCCACGGATGGTAGCTTCGCACCACCGGCCGCTCGACCAAGTGCGTGAACCAAATGTCCGAACCTGCGGTTCCTCTCGTACTGAGCAGGATTACTATCGCAACGACGAGTCATCAGTAGGGTAAAACTAACCTGTCTCACGACGGTCTAAACCCAGCTCACGTTCCCTATTGGTGGGTGAACAATCCAACGCTTGGCGAATTTTGCTTCGCAATGATAGGAAGAGCCGACATCGAAGAATCAAAAAGCAACGTCGCTATGAACGCTTGGCTGCCACAAGCCAGTTATCCCTGTGGTAACTTTTCTGACACCTCTTGCTGAAAACTCTTCAAGCCAAAAGGATCGATAGGCCGTGCTTTCGCAGTCTCTATGCGTACTGAACATCGAGATCAAGCCAGCTTTTGCCCTTTTGCTCTACGCGAGGTTTCTGTCCTCGCTGAGCTGGCCTTAGGACACCTGCGTTATTCTTTGACAGATGTACCGCCCCAGTCAAACTCCCCGCCTGGCAGTGTCCTCGAATCGGATCACGCGGGAGTATGATCGGCGATCGGCCGAAGCCTCACGCCACTCTTACACGCTTGGCTCTAGAACACCGTGACAGCCGGGACGAATGTCCTCGACGCACGCGCTCCGCCTAACCGAGTAAGTAAAGAAACGATGAAAGTAGTGGTATTTCATTGGCGATGTTACCATCTCCCACTTATGCTACACCTCTCATGTCTCCTTACAGTGCCAGACTAGAGTCAAGTTCAACAGGGTCTTCTTTCCCCGCTAATTTTTCCAAGCCCGTTCCCTTGGCAGTGGTTTCGCTAGATAGTAGATAGGGACATTATTATTTGTTTCTCTTTATGGTATGGTCTGCGAGCTTGGCTCATTACCATCTCAATCTCATTCTTGTGGTTCATGCATTTTGGTAAGTTATAAATGTCTTGTCCTTCTATACTTATTCTCGTACTTACTCAATTATTGTTATGTTTTATCTAATATGTCGACTATTTTTTTTTTTTTTTTCCCAGGTCCGTTCTGAAGGTTAATTCGTCACACGCGCACCATGCAGGTAGGTAAGTTCCAATTATTTCAATTAATCTAATCTTTGTATAACTTCATGCTATTTACAGCTTTATGCTCCGGTTGATTCGTCATTTGCACACCGTGCAGGTAGCTAAGTTCCAATCATTTTAATTATTCTAATCATTCATACATTTTTTTTTTTTTTCCCCTACTTGTATACTGTGGGTTTCTCCGCCACGCATGTTATGTAAGTAATCAGTTTTATCTATTTCTCCAGGCATCTATTTACGTTTTATTATATTTCCTGTCTATTTACATTTAATTTATTTGTCAATTCATCTATTCACATATTTATTACATTTCCTATCTATTTACATGTTTATATACATTTCCTATCTATTTACATGTTTATTTACATTTCCTATCTATTTACATGTTTATTACATTTCCTATCTATTTACATATCTATTGAATTTCTTATAATCCTAATCCATGTAAATTTATTTACAGGCCCATGCTACGAGTCTCTTCCTGAAGAATATCGCACAGGTGAGTCAAATCCAAATTTGGTGATTTATGTGTATGTATATGTTTATTGCTCAATACCGATCAAAAAAGAATCATCCCCGTGGGAAAGCAATCATGTACTCTTTTCTCGTTTGGTCAACGGCGTTGACCATGTTTGATAGTTTTTTGAGCTCTTCCTTTGAGCTTATCAGTCATATATTCTATTGATATTGGCTTCGATCGGTTGTGCTTATACTGCTCCGCTGTTAGTGGCTTCTTTTGTAGGTAATAGTTGACCCTCAGTGCTGGTTTTTGGACTTGAATACTACGCGTTTTTTGATCCCTTGGCACTTACTGTTATACGGTTTATTTGACACTCTTTCTGGCTGCATTTTCCGTTTTTCTGTTTTCGGCCTTAACGGTTGTGTTATTCTAGTGATATTTTCTTATCAGGCAGTCGGTAGTGTTGTTCTGCTTGAAGGTGTTGTGTGCGTGTGTGCCTCGCTGGACTGTTTACGTCGTGGTCTACCTGTGTAATCACTCGTGTCGCGCTACGATCTGTGACGTGACCCTTATTCAGGCCTCGGGTCCAGACCGGATAACTAGGCCTCGAGACCGAGTCAGTCGACAATAAATGACTAGACCAGAAAAAAAAATGAATTAAATTGAATTCTGGGCGCCAGATGAACTATCTTCGTCACGAGACACAGCAAAGAAAAATTGAAAAGAATTAACAAGCGAAAAGACACTGAAATAATAAGCGGCGACTAGCTGCAGTACCGCGGAGAGGGGTCGGGATCATATGAGGGAGTAGCGTACTCAATAACGACTCGTGCCAGATAAATTTTAACAAAATAAGAAAAATTTATTATATTAAAACAACTAGATATCACACGGTGACGTTAATAACAAAAGAAAAAAAAAGGAAACCGAATTATAATAACGCCGCAGCGATCATGCACCTCGGGGTGTCACCCCTCGGATCTAAGTGAACAGTTTATCGAGCTTCACAAAAATTAATCGTAGACAAGATCCGGCTTCCCCGTAGGAGAGCAATAACAGGAAAAATATCGCTTAGCTCGATACAACAATGCCTCGCAGCGACTCAAAACTAGGTAACAAATACAACAAACTGCTTCTTGGAAGCTACGCGGTGGCGGTGTAAAATAATAAAGAAAATAAGATCAACAATAACAAAAAAAGACTAAATTATAACAGACTCGAGGTCTCTTCTAGACTGAGGCTAGGCCCCTGCGTTACCGACCACCGTTTTATTTAACTTATTCTACTATTTACTATCCTACTTAATCTAACTCTGCCTCGAGGGCTATCAATTTTTAAGAAGTTAATATTCACTAAGCTACGAACTATCAAATAGCCTGCTGGCTTGACAGGCTTGCGCCTGCTATTACGCCTGACTCTCCTCGTGGGAGGAAGAGAGAGGACGACAGTCACCGACTCAGGCTGTCTCGCTTGCACTCATGTGCGACAGTACCCGACGGACTAGAACAATGTTTGTACTATACTTGACGCGAAAATTTAGTTATTTATTAGGAACTCGACTTAACTAGACTCTACGGGGACACAGGTAACGGCCTACCAACTCGGAGATCAGTGTAATTTGATCCACAATTATTAAGCCTCGTGGCTTCAAACAAGGCAATATGGCTGATGGCCGTTGCCGGATTCAAATTAGCATAGGCGAAGTGAACTAACGCTTACCGTCTTCCAGCCAACAGACGAACAGTACACCCTCGCGGGCGTAATCCATCCTTACTTCCTCGTGGAATCAACGTTCTACACTCGTCACTCTCACGCAATCACACAATCTCTTTTTTTTTTATGCCTCGGGGCTCGATACGCTACTCAAAATGTACAACAGAATCTCGCATACAAAATCAAAGACCCAAAAACGCTCAGACGCGTGCTCTCACTCAGTAAGGCTACGACAGAGTGACTAGACCGCATGGCGACAGTCCTGCGCACACCCTCATTACGCATTCATAGTATCGATTTGGCAATCGACCGCAGGATCGCTCACATGGCGGCGTGGTCAGACCACGCGCGAAAACTCAAAATAGGCCACGATAGAAGAATCCCTCGTTGTAGGATCACGGTTCGCAGGCTCTTGGGGGTGGCGGGAATCTCTTCCACCACCTGTATCCCTCGTAGCTGAGTGCCCTCGGCACTCCCCCGTGTCCTTTGGTACAGGAGACGACTCTTCTTCTTGGGTGGCCTTCGGGAGGCATAGGCGTTGGGGTTTCAGTACACCCCTTCGGATACTCCGCCAACGTCGTCGTAATAGTCTCCGCCATCTCTTAGGCCGTGTCTCCCACATGGTAGAGAAAAGTGTAAAAGAAACACAAAAAAAAATCAGTCTTAACTCAACAGTCTTAAGTCGGTCACGGTCGCCTCTCGAAGTTAACTTTAGCCTCGGGGCTTACCCTAACTCATCCCTACAGTTTCAGGCACTCCTCATACCCTTACTTAAGGTCGTCTAAGGGAGTTCGGGTACCTTGTAACATGCAATGTTACAGATCATATCTCGTACCTTTAAACTGTGTGGGTACTGGCCTATATACTCATCTTAAGTGTGTTGTGTCGCTCACTCTCAGCTGGTGTACCTGTCACGCGCTTGGCACTGCTGACATGGCAAAGCGATGTGGACTATGTGGTGGTTTTGCTTCCTCTGGAGATATGCTCTGTCGCGGGGGTTGTGCTGGTTTTTTCCACGCTGCCTGTATTAAAAAGAAGCTGAACCTTCCGCTGAAAGTCATTCAAGGTGTCTCATTTCGTTTTTTCTGCGCTGAATGCGACCCGTCGGTTGCCTCCATGATCAAGGGCTCTTCGCCTTCAGTTCCTGTTCCTGAGGTAGAAGAACTTTCGTTGCAGGCTTCCTCGCAGGTAGTGCCCCCGGTCGCTGACGAGGGGTTATGTGCTGCCTCTCTTGCCTCTCTCGCTAAAGATCTGCAAAGTATTGCCAGCACAGTTCGTCACACCAATGAAAAGCTCAAGAAGCTCGACGACCTTGATGACCTCAAAACCCAACTGGACAACTGTGCACTCAAGATCGATGGGGTTGCCGCGGTCACGCAAGACCTGGTCGGTAAGGTTGATGGACTCTTCAAGTCGCATGAAGCGCTGGGTGATCGCTGTCAAAGCCTGGAAGCCCGTTCCAGCAATGTGGAACAACGTGTTGACGGTCTCGAGAAATCGGTTGGCGTCCTCCAAAGTAGTGCTGCACCATCCCGCACTGTTGAGCATTCTTGTGCGCTTGTTTCCGCCCGAGTTGACAAACTAGAGGGTTTTCGTCGAGACTACGAGCTTCTGGACACCTCTCTCCTGGACATCAAGGATGTTACGGCCCTTGGAACTGTGTCTAGGCTAGCGGCTGCTCTTGGGGTGTCATGCGCATCGAGTGATGTTGCGGATGCTTTTCGGATTCCTGGGCGAGATGGAAAGCCTCAACCACTTGTCATCAGGTTTACCTCGGTGGTGATGCGAAATGTTTGGATAGATAAAATGCGTGCCAAGAATGGCCTACTAGCCAGCAATGTAGACCCAGCTCTTCCTAGTACTCGGATCTATATAAATGAGCCGCTTCTGAAATCTGAGCGTGAGCTCTTCAACGAAGCTCGTCGTATTGGTCGCCAACTTGGTTACAAACACGTCTGGGCCAAGCGGGGAACTATCTATCTAAAAAAGGAGGATGGGTCTCGCCCCGTTCGTATCCGCAATCTGCTCGACTTGGAGGACCTGAACACTGGTGGTGCTGGTTCCTCCCAATCCAGTTCCCTAGCGGATCTTCTTGCTGCCGACAGTTGACAATCTCGTGTATCGACCCTCCCCCAGCCTCGGCTCTTTGATCCCGTAGCCTCTAACTCATTTTTAACTCAGAGGTCTTCCCCCGTATCATCGACTCCCTGTATCAGTGTACCTCGAGATCCCATTCCAAGGGAGCTACATTCGCGCCTGCTGACGGAGGACCTCAAGATCGCCCATGCAAACGTGCAATCACTGGTGCCTCATCTGGACGAGTTCCGTCACTACTTCTCTGCTAACCTCCACAACCTTATCGCCGTATCCGAGACTTGGCTTGGTGAGCGTGTGTCTGATCATGCTGTTGCCTTTACTGACTATAATCTCTTCCGATGTGATCGGGTCGGTAAAGGGGGTGGGGGTGTGGCAGTGTACGTGCACCGCACTATCCGGGGACGTGTCGTCGCCGCCTCCGAGGGAAAGTACTGTGCTCGGCCTGAGTACCTTATCCTAGAAATATCGGTTATTAATGCAACTAAATTATTATTTGCTCTTGTTTACCGACCTCCGAAGGTTGGCCACCTATGTGAGTTCGAGGAGGTTTTCCTTTCACACGCAGCTCTATATAGCAACCTCATCATAATCGGCGATTTTAATGCTGACTTGCTTACCCGCTCGCATGACTCTAACCATATTCACGAATTTCTCCGCGGTAACGGTCTACATCTTGTGCCCTTTGGGCCTACACACCATACTGAGAGCTCTCATACGTGGCTTGATCTTTGTGTGGTCGACGACGCGGATAAAGTGGTCGCATCCGGACAATCGGGGGCTCCTTTTTTGTCAGGGCATGAGCGTATCTTCATTGTGTATCGAATCAAGGTGCCGCGGCCGGCCCCTGCGCATCGTTCTTATCGAAAACTCAACTGCATCAATCACGAGGTGTTCCTAAAGATCTCCAGACACTTGACTGGTCTGCCTTCCTTACTGTTGATGATATGGTTGAGCAGCTCAATAGCCATGTAATCGGCACGTTTAATGTGCATGCTCCGGTGATAACGCGTACGGTCAGGCGACCCCCGGCACCTTGGTTGTCTGTCGATATCTTGAATTTAATGACAAAGCGTAACCATAGTTTTAAGGTCTATCGTAAGTTCCGTACTACTATCGGGCCGTAAAGTCGGGAGCTCTGAGTTCAAACCTCAATAGCTCTGCTGCAAAAAATCCAAGAGCATCGGGCAAAACATTTTCTGAAACTGTGGAATTTCCCACGTCCAGTCATCGTACGCATATTGTTGTCAAAAATCCGGAAGCAGAAATATCGCTCTACATATGTCAAAAAATGTATGTTTGGCGTACTTTCATCCTCAGCTTAACTTTGACTCGTAGCAGTTCCTTTAATATTAACAATAAAATTTTGAAATAATTCGCACGAAATGCTTCGAAATTGATGAGTGCAACGCCGTTTCTAAAATCGGAATATTTTTAAAATTACAGCAGCTGAAAGTAATGATAGGCAAGGCGGTCATCTCGGACCATGGTTGCGTCAGCCGAATGCGGTAAGGTTGATCATTTAGTAAAAAAAATTATTATTATAAATCCGTGTAAGAATTTGAGAATTTAAAAATTATTATACTGTAAAAGGGATTTTTAGTTTTAATCATTTTTAATTTTTAATCATTTTCTCCTCCACTCTAGTGGGGCGCATCTCGACCGCTACAACAATTGCGCTCGTGAAAATCTGAAAACAATAGAACATCTTTGTTTCTGGTAACACCACGCTCGTACAGCGCTTGCATTAAATAAAGCAGTTGTATCTCTGCTGTTTACGGCTTCGGTAATACATTTTTGATTAACTTATTGCATTAAATCACAAGTATTCAATCTTCATTGAGCGATTTTCTCCTTCGGTGTCCCTGTACTAATAAACCTTCAGCTAATGGGAAGCTATCTGTAAACAATAGCTACCAAATAAATCAAGTAATATCATTAGAACCGTTCTGGTGATATCAATATTAAACTGTAGCCGCACGACTGGAGCAATGGCATCTATTGTCAGTCTTGATGGTACCAAATTCGAAATATGCGATGCAGGAGGTGGCGGGGATTGCTTATTCAAATCGTTAGCTCTTGCAGTTAATCAAAGAAGCCACTATTGTATTCGCCAAGAAATTGTACAATATATTGTTAAAAATTGGTCAGAATACTCGTTTTGGATTCTTCACAGTCTGAACATCACAAATAAAAATCAGTATCGTTTATACATGGGCCGATCTGGAGTTTACGGATCCGAAATGGAGTGTCGTGCTGCATCAGAGTTATTTAAAATCAATTCAATCATAGTACGCGTTTTACAAAATGGAGGCTACTACACTCAACGGAATGTCGATTGTAATCATAATTCGACCGTGCATTTATTATTTACCGGTATGAGACATGAAAATGACCGAGATGGTCACTTCCAATTTTTAATTCCGGTTTCAGAAGAAAATTCTAACTCTGACAGTATCATTATTGAAAAGGAGTCATCCAGGGATGCATGTAATACTGAAATTTCTAATGATACGCACGTGATTTCAGCAATAAACGAAATAATCGAAAATACAGAATTGAACGACTCTGAGGGTGTTTCGGTAAGTGATCACATTATGACGGAAAATAATACCGATGCAGAGTCAATTTCGGATTCATCATACATGGATGAATTTCATCCAGCTGCTCAAGAGGTCAAAAAAAGAAAACTTACCCCAAATAATAAAATAACCTGCGTTTCTCGACCGTCTTCTTTTTCCATTGCGATGAAAAATATAATATGGAAAGTGAGAACATTTTTTCAAGCAGAGAAAGACGGAACTGAAGCCCGAAACGTGAATGAAGTGGTAAAAAGAACTTCAGCATGCCTTAAGATTTCGGAAGCTAGCGTAAAACGCGTAACGGTAGAAGCTAAAAACGGGGAATGGAAAATACCGCATCAGAAACAAGGCCGACCTGCGATTGAGTTCGACGATTTTTTTCAAGGAATTGTGAGGCGCAAAATTTTCGATTTTTATATGGAAAAGAGATACCCGACCATAAAGGAGCTACATGAAAAATTGAAACAAGACGTACCGGACCTACCCGAATTTGGCATCACCACACTGAAGAAGCTACTGAAAAAACTCAATTTCAGATTCAAAAAACTTCAAAAGAGACCAATACTAATGGAAAGTCAAGTAATTAGTGGCAAGCGATCTGAGTTCTTGAGATTGATCAAGCATTTTAGAGAAGAGGGATGGAAGGTCTTCTACACTGACGAAACGTGGTGCGGCGCCAACCATTCTCGAAAGCACGGGTGGGTAGAGTGTGTAGATCAAAGTCAACGTGATAATTTCGATCAGTATCGCAACTCAATTCAAGAGATCGGAGGCTTTCGAGGAGGATTTATAACTCCATCTGGTAGTGGTAGACGAGTAATTATTTTACATATTGGTAGCAAAGACGGATTTTTAGAGAACTGCATGACGTGCTTCATAGGAAAGACAGGGAGTACCGACTACCATGATGAAATGAACGCGGCACATTACGAAGAATGGTTCAGAAATGTTTTAAACGTCATACCTGAAAAATCTGTAATCGTAATTGATCAGGCACCTTATCATACGATGCTTGACCCTTTGTACAGAAATCCTACAAAAGCCTGGAGAAAACAACAAATTATCGAGTGGATGACACGGAGAAGGGTACCGATTCCGGAACACGCTTCGTCATATGATTCACTGACGAAAGTTAATCTTTTGAATCACTGTTTACAGTATCGGTATCCAAAAACATACCTTCTTGAAAAAATCGCGAGAGAAGTACGTGGCGACGCCGTAAAGTTATTGTGGCTTCCAGTGGCTCATTGCGAGTTTAACGCAATTGAACTCATATGGGCATACGTAAAAAACAAAGTCGCGAAGAACAATCGTACATTTAAAATCAAGGATGTGCATAATCTATGTACCGAGACTATGAATAATATACCCTCGTCTCTGTGGGCTAATTGCGTCAGGCATGCAGAAACTGTAGAGGCGAAATACAGAGGGACAGAGAGTGCGATTAAAAGGGCAATCGAACCAATAATCATCGATTTAGGTGAAGATACCGATACTGATAGCGACAGTGAAACCAACATTGATAGCGACTGCAGTTACTTTGGAAACTACGACGATGAATAACTTCAATTTAACACGTGATATCAAAAGAAAAATAAAGATACCTAAATAATATAATTTGATGGATGTTTATATCAATAAAAATGATCAGGGACATTAATATTATTCATCATAACAATCGGTCGTGTTATTGATAATAGATAGGACGTATGAGTCGATGCACTAAATGACCCACGACCATGATATGGCAAAAGACTTCGCTGGCCTGTGAAACAAATGGAGATCAAAAAGGCTCTTGTCAGAGCCAAAAAAATGTTCTGCAAAGAATGAATCGCATAATAAATAAATACTTGTCGAATATAATATACATGTAAACCTTTGCATGAATGCGGATTGTATTAGATTTTTATAATATCAATTGCGGATCCGCAGCTCCGTCAGATAGGTATAAGTATCTGAATTTAAAGATTTTCATCGATTATGATTTATTTGTAAATTTTACTGTTCAAGTACAGAGCTTCTACCCATAAAAATTTTAAATCTTTCGAACGTTGAATTTTCGGTAAATTTTTCGAACTGTATAAAAGTTCAGGAAGAAACGAGCATACAAAATTGGTTACGGAAAATAAAACAAAACGCTAAAAGTCTGTCATATATATTGTTATTTGGTAAAATCAAATTCACCCTTAATTCAAGATGGCGGCTGAAGCAAAAGGGATAGGGTCCTGAAAATCTGTATATAAACATACTAATGACCTCCCTCCCAATGATTGAAAAATGAAAATTGTGGTATTTTATTGAAGCAATTTTAGCACTTATTTGGTATACAGGTTTGTATAATATTAATGTACATGTATGTGTGTACGGGATGTATACATATACGAGTATAATATCAGCACGAATCTAATTTTTAATTCTCATAAGGATGTATGAGCATTTGTTTCAAATTTCCGTGGCATTGAACTGGTCATATGATCAACCTCATCAAGTAGCCACTGGAGTAGCAATAATGTAGGTGGAAAGAGGAGTAATGGTCGCGTTGCGCCCCACTCCAGTAGAGGAGAAGATGTTTGAAAATTAAAAATGATTAAAAGTAAAATTCACTTTTACAGTATAATAATTTTTAAATTCATAAATTTTTACAGGGATTTATAATAATAATATTTTTTTCTAAATTATCAACCTTACGGCATTCAGCTGACGCAACCATGGTCCGAGATGACCGCCTTGCCTATCATTACTTTCAGCTGCTGTAATTTTAAAAATATTCCGATTTTCGAAACGGCGTTGCACTCATCAATTTCGAAGCATTTCGTGCGAATTATTTCAAAATTTTATTGTTAATATTAAAGGAACTGCTACGAGTCAAAGTTAAGCTGAGGATGAAAGTACGCCAAACATACATTTTTTGACATATGTAGAGCGATATTTCTGCTTCCGGATTTTTGACAACAATATGCGTACGATGACTGGACGTGGGAAATTCCACAGTTTCAGAAAATGTTTTGCCCGATGCTCTTGGATTTTTTGCAGCAGAGATTGAGGTTTGAACTCAGAGCTCCCGACTTTACGGCCCGATAGTAAGCAATTGTATTCGCAGTACAAAGACCTTCGAAATCGGGTGAGGGACCTGGTCAGGGCCGCCAAGATCGAATTTTATGAACAGCGATTCCAGTCTCTCCGCCACGCCGGGTCCATCTGGCGTGAGTTCCGCAGCCTTGGTCTCGGGAAGCAGCGTCTTAATGCTATCCCGTCCGATCTGACCGCTGACGCGCTGCTTACTCATTTCACTTGTAACGGGGGTGTTGATCTCCCGCCAGAGCCTGTTATCAATATTGTTCCGGACCTTACTTTTAACGATGATCGCTTCTATTTTCAGCATATTACTACCGGGCAATTGACTGGCTTATTGTCTGTCTCCAAGACCGACGCGCGCGGTCCTGACCAAATCCCTACCTCGTTCCTGCGTCTTGCTATGCCGGTGATCTTTCCGTTGTTGCTTCAATTGTGTAACTGCTCGCTGATGTACTCTGTTTTTCCGGCGGCCTGGAAGCGTGCTATCATCCAACCTGTCAGTAAGGTTAAGCATCCCACGGGTGCCTGTGATTTTCGGCCCATCTCTATCTTATCCGGCATGTCAAAGGTCCTCGAGAGAGTCGTCCACCGGCAGCTCGCGGATTATCTTGAGCAGCATAATACTCTCAATCCTTTTCAAACTGGCTTCCGGAAAGGGTACAGCACCCAAGCTGCACTCGTCAAGCTAACTGATGACATAAGGCTTGCTATTGATCATCGCTCGGTCACCGTCATTGTCTTGTTTGACTTCTCCAGGGCCTTTGACATGGTGAGACACGACCTTTTGCTTGATAAGCTCAGGACTGTAGGTTGCTCCGTTTCTGTCCTCGAATGGTTCCGGTCATACCTCTGTGGACGTCAGCAGTCCGTGCGCATGCCTGACGGAGCTCGGTCTACCTGGGCTAATGTCACTATGGGTGTCCCGCAAGGGTCGGTCCTTGGCCCCCTTCTGTTCAATATTTTCGTTAACGATCTGCCGGTAGCTTTCAAACATTGCAAACATCTTATGTACGCTGATGACCTCCAAATTTATCTTTCTTGTCCCCCGGGGGAGCTCGATGATGGGATTGCGCGAGTCTGCGAGGATGTCAGGGCCGTCAGTCGCTGGGCAAAAGCCAATCACTTGTCTCTAAACCCAGTAAAAACCAAGGCTGTAATCGCGGGTAGCTCTAAATTTATTAATCGTATCAATGTTGATTCCCTTCCGGCTATTATTCTAGATAATGTTGCTATCCCCTATGTCCACGTAACCCGTAATCTTGGGGTCACTTTTGACTATAAACTGGCCTGGTGTGACCACGTGACCGCTATTTGTAACAAAGTCGGTATGGTGCTTCACCAGTTGAAAATTCATCGGGAATTGTTTACGCCAGCCCTGCGCAAGCGGCTCGTTACTGCTCTTATCTTTCCTTCTTTTGACTACTGTGCTGCGGTTTATAACGACCTCCCGGCCACCCTCGATCTTAGATTGCAGCGGCTGCAGAACGCATGTGTCCGGTTTGTTCTTGGGGTCAGGCGTGATGAGCATATTACTACCCATCGACTCGGACTTAGTTGGCTGACCGTCAAGAATAGGCGCTCATTTCTTATAGGCTGCTATCTCTACAGTATTTTAGCTAGTGGTCAGCCACTGTTCCTTGGCGACCTTTTCAGATTTGCACAGCCAGCCTCATCGCGTCTCTACTCGGGGGCAACTCATGTCAGACAGCTGGCCATTCCGCGATGCCGCACCTCGTCATACCAGCGGTCGTTCACGGTTGCTTCGGCATATTTTTGGAACTCTTTGCCATCAGACGTGGTTAATTCACAGCCGCTACCTCTTTTTAGGCACCGACTATACACTTTCTTGCTGGAGCGCGAGGTTCGTGCCTTCGAGGGCTCTCTTATAGAATAAGGCGCGCAGGTCTTTGTCCTACCTGTATAAGGTTCCGTAGTTCTAATCTTCTACCTATATTTAAGCTTATCCATATGTCACTGTGCAATTACCTTATATATTTTACATATTGAATGAAGATTTATGTTTCCTCAATAAACTTAGTTTCTGGATTTTCAAAGTTTACTTTAAGATTTCAAATATCAAATTTATGGTTTCTTGAGTGTTTCCAGATATATTCATTTCGTGAGAAAAGAAGAAATAGTTGTTTATATTAACTTAGATTGTTTATCTAAAAGTATAGGTTTATAACTAAAAGTAAAGTAATATAAAAGAATAAAGGAAAAAATTATAATTGGGATGACATCAAGGGATGTAATAACTAACCTCTGATGATATTTGCATGTCAATGATCATACCTTCAGTATGATGTAGGGTAACTACTATACCGATAGACGGCTCTCAGCCTAGGACGTAACAACGCGATGGCCTCCAAATCTCCATCCTCGAATTCCATCTTGATCTTATTCAATAAACGATCCATGCACCACAACCATGCGTTCGGACCAATCACAGATCCCTGCGGGCACCCTTTTTCAACAATTTTTTCAGCCCTGTTTAGCCTAGAAGCAACTATGGCTGTTCTATCGGTCAGGTAGCTTCGCATAACCGCGATCAGATGTGAGCTGCATTTTGCCTCAACGAGCCTGGTAAGAATTTCATTCCACCACAGGTTGTCGAAGGCCCCTTCAATGTCCAGAAACAGCGCGATCACGTGTTTCTTGTTGCTGTCTTTCATTGAACCCTTGAGGTGCATTATTGCATCCTCGGTTGAACATTTTCTCTTAAAACCATATTGGTTGGGTGACTCTAAGTCCTCCTCGGCATAACTACTTTGGATTCGCTCCACCAAAACTCGTTCAAAAATTTTTGCCATCGTAGGTATTAATGATATTGGTCGGTACGAGCCAACCTTCGACCTGTCCCTTTTGGGGTCTTTCAGGATTATCACGAGCCTGGCAATTTTCCATTCTTTCGGGAAAGTTCTGTTTTCCCAACAGTTATTTATTAGTCCGATGATAGCGTTTCGAGAGTTCGGACCGGCACTCCACAAGGCTCTCAAGACTTCCGTCAAGATGTCCGTCAAATCCGGGTGCTACGCCAGTTTTAAGCTTTTCGACCGCACGAGCAATCTCGTCCTCACGACGCGCATCTCCATGTTGGAGCTCGCATATCTGCCGAGGGTTTCTTCGGCTACACGTTCCGTCTCACTGTTGAGACAGACGTCAGCCGGAATGCATTTTCGTAAGAGCTCCTCCATCGTGTCCTCCCAGCCCTCCGTAATCCGTCCATTCACATCAACTAGAGAGCTCATATGCAGCGCCTCGTGAAGTTTGTGTCTCGCTAATTTATATGGGATACTCCACGGATCCTTGTTGGCCTCTACTTTAACGAACTCTTGCCACGATTTATTTTTGTCTTTTCTAATCTGCGTAACGTATTCATTTTTCGCCTTGGCGTAAGAGTTCTTGTCACTCTCGAGGCTACTCAGCCGCATGCGCCTAGCTCTCTGTAATTGTTTGCATGCACTAATCATTTTTTTCCTTTTTTGTTCCAGATCTTTGTTCCACCAGGGAACCGGACGGACCCTCGCACTTTTAGCAGGTATAGTTTCTTTTATTAGTTCATCTATGCATTTATTAAACTCTCCGACAGCCTAATTTGGACTCAGTGTTCCAATCTGTTGTACCTTGGCTGCATCAAAAATGACTTCCCCCAAACTCTTAGAGCTTCCAGTTCGCTTTCCGGATATTATAACCCTCGGTTTTTTCTTGAGCTTCAGCCGGTCGCCCGGTTTGGCCTATGTTAACTGTTATTAGGTTATGATCACTGGCTATGAGTCCATGCACTCTCCAGTCCGTCACCCAATTCGGCAGACTGCCACTACAAAGAGTGACATCGATGTTCGTGGCCGCGTTGGGCGTCTCAAACGTTGTAATATCTTGCGGCTCATTTAAAACATGCAGGTTGTTTGTAATAATAAAGTTTTCTACTAATCTTCCTCTGTCGTCCGTGACTCCCGAGTACCAGCACGCTGACTTCGCGTTTGCATCCATTGAGATGAGGATCTTACCGCCTTTTGTCTTGTTAATCATTTGTTCTATTTTCTCCAGAGTAGGTTCTATGCTCAGCGAGAATTGGCAATACGCGTTGATCATGCATATATCATCGGTGTCAGTTTTTATTTTTACACACGTAACGTGTTCTGTTTCATAATGTGTATCTTGGAATACCTCAACTACGTTAGTATTTATTGCCATGGCCACCCAGGGGGTCACAACATTCGGTTGGATCACCTTAATGTGTGGTCCGGTGAAGCCAGCAACCTTACCCTTGCGGGAGTATGGCTCCTGTATCATGAGTACATCAAGATCAGCTTCTCTAAAATATATTTCCAGATCGGCCATGGCTGCATAAGAGCGTTGTGCATTAATCTGCGCGACTCTCAATCCCATTGGATTTTTTCGTTGTACAACTGCACCTGTCTGAGGTATTCCGGGCATCTCTTATTGCTGACGTGGTGGTCTACGTCTCTTCGTTTCGATCTGATAGAGTTGGAGCATCTATCTTCTGTCGACTTGCAGTTTACGGCTATGTGTCCACTAGAGCAACAGGTTCCGCACAATGGGTCCCTGACCGTGCATACCCTTGCTATATGCCCATATGCATTACAATTGTAGCACCGGGTCACGTTGTAGAATTCTTTAACCTTGAATGTACTCCACTGTACGAAAACTCTCTCTTGTCTGAGTATTTGGCTTGCGTATTCACCAGGCATTTGGACTATCCAGTTAACTCTTCCGTCACGCCCCTTGAAGCAGGTACGAAAATTAATTTGCCTTCGAAGGTCCCCGCGCTCAGCGTCCGTCAGACCATCAAAGTTTTTTTCCAGGATGTCTTCAAGAAGTTCAGTTTTGTCGTGGCCCTTGTCTATATCGTATATAACAACTGACGGCGCGATTTTCTTTGGCCTTTCAGCCCTGAGGTTCAGCTCCCCCAGTCCCGATTTTTCTAATATCTCTACGTCTTCTTCACTATTCACTTGAACTACTAAGCCTGTGTCTCGCATTTGCCTCACAGTTACTACTTTCACTTTACATTTTTTCTTTTTCAGATGATCTTTCACTTCCTTCTTTATCACTTCATTGTTTCGATTCTCATTCTCATTCGTTGATTTTATTAATATGACTTCATTTTTTCTTTCGCTCATCCCTTTCTTTTCTGTTTCAGGTTGGCTCCTCGTCGCGCCGGATGGTCCAGCTTTAACCCCAGCGTATGATACCGAGGCCCGAGCGAGGATTTCACCGCAGGATTGGTGGGTATCTTTTAATTTCTCATGTGCCAGATATTCATCCTCTAGACGGATTTCAATCCTGCTGAACATTTCTAAGATGAATTTTCTAGCTGCGTTGTTAAATCTGTGTTGCTCATTGAATATAAATTCTGTCAAACTGCTCCTTTCCTGCCGGAGCAGGCTCAAGGTGTCGACCCTCTCCAGTCCGGGTCGGTCAAGAGAGTCGGGACTTCCCTCACAGCTCAAAGTTCCTGGATCCGGAGTATCATTTTTTTTCCTTTTCATGGGTGGTTTTAGCGGCGGAAAAGCCCTGTCAGTAAGCGACACATCCGGTGGTGCGACACCAGGAAGGCTTGTTAGCCTGACATATGGAGTCCGATCCAGCCCGGGCGACTCCCATCGTGAAGGCGGTTCCTCAACGTCCACAACATCCATAAATTCTTCGTCCGCGCTAGTGCCAGTATCTTTTTCATTATCATTTTTATTTTTTGTTTTAGTTTTAATATTAAGTTTTTTGGTTTGTTTTTTAGGCTCCATAATGTTCCCACGAGACTGGTCGGAAAGGAGGTCCACCTGAGCAGAGCCGCCTTACTCAGGTAAGCCTAGATACTCTGGGGGGTCGGCTGGTACCCCAGAGGGATCGTTCGCGACTGCACAGTTTTAAGTCCCTGCAGCCATGCAGGCCTCGGCACGATGCCTCACACCTTACCTTAGGACTTGGTCTGATTTTAGTCTGGATCCTCACCCTGAGCCAGTCCGGCATGGTTGGACCTGCCAGGAGCCTGAGCTCCGGCCGGCAGAGCCCCAGGGATCATCGGAACACGCAAGCCCCTCCGCCCCGACGAGGCAACAGACCGAGGAGGGGAGTGGATAGGGACAGTGGGAATCTCGTTAATCCATTCATGCGCGTCACTAATTAGATGACGAGGCATTCGGCTATTTTTTTTTTTTTTTTTTGTTTTTTTCCCTACTTGTATACTGTGGCTCTCCGTCTGCTCTCTCGAGATCAGTTTGCTCGCTCATAACTTGTGCGTCGATGACTAGTGTAGTTCTGCCGAGTTTTGCAACGATGTCTGGTTTTCTATTTCCTTCAGCTGTCGCGATGATGGGCTCTTTCTCCACTCGGTATTCCTTGTTGGCCAACCCCCTAGCGATATAGTTTACAACAGCGTCATGCCTCTCGATTCGCATTTCGTGGGTTCTGTGACAGTGCTGAATTACGTGGTTCAGCGTCTCAGAGAGCCCACATCCGCCTCTGCATGCTCGCTCGTCGTGTCGTCCTCTTGTTGTTCTGGACTTTGTTCGTAGGGCGTTGATCCGGGCCTTACACGAGGTCACATAGTCCTTTCCTGAGATGAACCTCGTACCATCCTTGACCCAGTCGTGTTGATGGTTGACGAGCTGCGAGTTCTTCAGCGCTCCTCCGTCAACTGATTTATAGAGAAGGTTTGCCCATCTCTGCTCCTGCTGCTTGTTCGTGGCAATGGTGATATTGGCCTCAGTGAGTCTTCTCTCTACCGCTTGATACTCTTTGTCTATGAATATAAATGGACCTCTTTAAAGCTGTAAGTCTTGCTCTCCTTAGGATGGGAGCCGTCCACCTGACTGATTGTATGCCTAGACCACCACTCTCGACGCTGGCTTGTATGTACGCGTTAGGGCAGTCCTGTGGGAGGTTGACCCACTTTCTGACTGCTGCCCTGATGAGTCGGTCTACCTTTCGCAGATAGCCTATGTGGGCCGATCCCATAGATAGTTCGTACAAAATTTCAGGAATGAGAATCACTCTGAGCGCCCACAGCCGTTGTTGTATGTAACAGGCGCTCCCGGCCGCTATTATGTACTCTGCCCTCTGGCGTAAATGGCACTCCTAGATACCGCCACTCATCCGTTCTCTTGAGGGCCGGTAATTCCCTTCCATTGATCTTGAATTTGCACTTCGCGTCAACTGCAGTCTTCTTTTGCTTTGGCACAGACTTTAGAGATACGGTGAGACACTTTCCCGCATTTACTTCCAGGCCACACGAATATAGGTATTTTGATACTGTGTCAAGTAGCGACTGTAGCCCCACCTCCGACGATGCAATTAGATACATGTCATCAGCGAATGCCGCTATGTTTGCCTTGTAGCCGTCCATGTCCACTCCTATCTCGTCCGGTACTACCTTGAGGAGCCCATCGATAATGAAATTGAATAGGAATGGTGACAGAGGGTCTCCTTGCTTAACACCGCATGTCGGGTGTATCGGCTCAGACATCCATCCACCATGCACTAGTGAGGTATAGCTGTTCTCGTATACTTCCTCAATATAATCGATCATAGGCTCGGGCAGTCCTTTGGACCTCATGACTGCTATTGGAGCTTCGAAGGAGACGGAGTCGAAAGCCTTAGCCACATCGAGCGAGGCCATAAAGAGCTTGCGATGTTTCGCCCTGTGATAACGCAGAGTCATATCCATTAAGAAGATGTTATCACTACATCCGTCCGTACTCCGAAAGGCCCTTTGTCTTTCGTCGAGTTGCACTATTTTTAGCCTGTTAGCGAGTATTTTGTGGAATGTCCTCACAATTACAGATGAGACAGTTATTGGTCTGAACTCGCCCGGTCGTCTGGCGTCTCTTTTCTTAGGAATCAGTACTGTTCTTGAGGTATAGAGATGTTCTGGAAGTTTCCCGCACAGCATAAAAATGTTGAAGAGCCTTACCAAAATCTCGGTTGGGACTGCCTTGAGCACCCTAGTCGTGACTCCATCTGGTCCTACTGCTGTTCTCATAGGAGGGTATGCTACTTTAATTTCCCGAGCGATTATAGGTTTCCACAGGCTGTCCAGTATTTGCGGTGGATCTTCTACCTCCGGAGCTAGGCCGGTGTTTTTGCCCATCACGGCTCGCCAGAAGGGCACCATAGTGTTCTGTGCTATGGACGGCGCTTCGCCCACTTGTTCACTAAGTATCGCCTTCACGCACTTAGATTGATCTTTGCGCCACAGGTCCTGGACCTTGGCGTATTCCGCCCTTCTGGCTTGTCGTTTATTTGTGGGTGCGTTACATCCGTCAGTCTTCTTGCCTTGAGAACGATCCTTCGGAGGGGGAAAGACTTCCCTCAAGTAAAGAGCGACGCTGACAAGCAAGTCACTTTTAGGTGTGTCACGTACCGCGGAACAAATGGTGTTCAGTTTCCGCGCTTGATATTCCTCGAATCTTAGAGGTCTCAGTTCATTCAAGTATTGTGAAATTTCATCCAATAAGGTGTTTGCTGGGGCTCCTGGAGGGGATGCAGGTTCTGAATCACTCGTATCAGACACCCTGTCATCCTCGCCGATCTGTACCCGAGCCTTCCTTTCCAGCTCTGTAAGAAATTATCTCACTCTCCTCTTATGGCTTGAGCGCCGTCTATGACCTTTGATCCCCTCAATCGTTCTGCCAGCACCAAAAACTTTCTGCAACCTCTGATTCATGTTCATAACTTTCTGACTACTCTCAAATAGAATTTCTGCTTCACGTTTTGCCATTATCATCTTCTCCTCCACTGTCAGTCGTGCCTTAACATTTTCAACCTCAAGCTTCTTTTCATCGTACCAGTCTGGGTGCATACGGTTCTCATGAACACCCCGTCCTCTGGTTGTCTTAAATACTTTGCTACATCCTGGGAATCTACATGAAATTCCTGAATCGGTGGTGGTAGGATTGCCTGCATGCTTTGACGTGCTCGGTTCGTTGGGGTTCGTTGGGTCGGCTGAGTCTGTGGACTCGCCGGACTCTGATTCCATCCGAGGCTTGCTTCGAGTTTTCACGCCAACTAGTAAGGGTCGAAGGGGCTGGCAACCCCCAAGACCCTGGGATAGCCCCCGCACTTAGCCGCCGACATAAAGCCGACGTTGCCCGACTCTCACCACGAGGAGGTGTGCGATAGGGCGCTTGGAAATGGAGGGTCACCGAGGGCTCCGGTACAACCTACTCAGTTCAGCAGCCGGCCACCGGGCCTCCATCTCCTTAAAAGAGTCATAGTTACTCCCGCCGTTTACCCGCGCTTGCTTGAATTTCTTCACGTTGACATTCAGAGCACTGGGCAGAAATCACATTGCGTCAACACCCGCTAGGGCCATCGCAATGCTTTGTTTTAATTAGACAGTCGGATTCCCCCAGTCCGTGCCAGTTCTGAGCTGACCGTTGAATGGCGGCCGAAGAGGACGACCGCGACGGCGAACCGTCACGGAAGCCTCGCAGCAAGGAAGATCCGCGGGAGGCCAAGGCACGGGACCGAGCTCGGATCCGGCCGAAACCATCACCTCGCCCAGGCCCGGCACGTCAGCCAAACCCGCTTCCCGACCAAGCCCGACACGCCCCGATCCTCAGAGCCAATTCTTATTCCGAAGTTACGGATCCAATTTGCCGACTTCCCTTACCTACATTAGTCTATCGACTAGAGGCTCTTCACCTTGGAGACCTGCTGCGGATATGGGTACGAATTATGACTCGCGCTTACTGGGGATTCCTCGTTTATGGGGAATAATTGCAAGCCCCAATCCCTAGCACGAAGGAGGTTCAGCGGGTTGCCCAGGCCTTTCGGCCAGGAAAGACACGCTGATTCCTTCAGGGTAGCGAGCGTGCGGCCCGTAACATCTAAGGGCATCACAGACCTGTTATTGTTCAATCTCGTGCGGCTAGAAGCCGCCTGTCCCTCTAAGAAGATTTATTTGTACGCCGGTAGTAAAAACCACCCGACCGAAGCCGGGGGCCTTCGAGATACCGGAAAGTACGCCTATTTAGCAGGCTAGAGTCTCGTTCGTTAACGGAATTAACCAGACGAATCGCTCCACCAACTAAGAACGGCCATGCACCACCACCCACCGAATCAAGAAAGAGCTCTCAATCTGTCAATCCTTCCGGTGTCCGGGCCTGGTGAGGTTTCCCGTGTTGAGTCAAATTAAGCCGCAGGCTCCACTCCTGGTGGTGCCCTTCCGTCAATTCCTTTAAGTTTCAGCTTTGCAACCATACTTCCCCCGGAACCCAAAAGCTTTGGTTTCCCGGAAGCTGCCCGCCGAGTCATCGGAGGAACTTCGGCGGATCGCTAGCTGGCATCGTTTATGGTTAGAACTAGGGCGGTATCTGATCGCCTTCGAACCTCTAACTTTCGTTCTTGATTAAAGAAAACATTTTTGGCAAATGCTTTCGCTTCTGTCCGTCTTGCGACGATCCAAGAATTTCACCTCTAACGTCGCAATACGAATGCCCCCATCTGTCCCTATTAATCATTACCTCGGGGTTCCGAAAACCAACAAAATAGAACCGAGGTCCTATTCCATTATTCCATGCACACAGTATTCAAGCGAAAATAGCCTGCTTTAAGCACTCTAATTTGTTCAAAGTAAACGTACCGGCCCACCTCGACACTCAGTGAAGAGCACCGCGATGGGATATTAGTTGGGCCGCCCCGAAAGGCTAAGCCCACCGGTAGGACGTCCCACAATCATGCCAGTTAAACACCGCGAGCGGCGAACCGGCAGCGTGGGACACAGATTCAACTACGAGCTTTTTAACCGCAACAACTTTAATATACGCTATTGGAGCTGGAATTACCGCGGCTGCTGGCACCAGACTTGCCCTCCAATGGATCCTCGTTAGAGGATTTAAAGTGTACTCATTCCGATTACGGGGATGAGTCCCGTATCGTTGATTTTCGTCACTACCTCCCCGTGCCGGGAGTGGGTAATTTGCGCGCCTGCTGCCTTCCTTGGATGTGGTAGCCGTTTCTCAGGCTTCCTCTCCGGAATCGAACCCTGATTCCCCGTTACCCGTTACAACCATGGTAGGCGCGGAACCTACCATCGACAGTTGATAAGGCAGACATTTGAAAGATGCGTCGCCGGTACGAGACCGTGCGATCAGCCCAAAGTTATTCAGAGTCACCAAGGTAAACGGCGGACGGGACGAACCCGACGCCGATTGGTTTTGATCTAATAAAAGCATTCCTCCCATTTCTGGTCGGAACTCTGTTTGCATGTATTAGCTCTAGAATTACCACAGTTATCCAAGTAAATGTGGGTACGATCTAAGGAACCATAACTGATTTAATGAGCCATTCGCGGTTTCACCTTAATATGGCTTGCACTGAGACATGCATGGCTTAATCTTTGAGACAAGCATATGACTACTGGCAGGATCAACCAGGGAGCTATATTGTATTATTGCTCGTTTCGTGCGTTCACGCGAGGTGAGACGACACGTAGCCGTCAGTACCCGTGGGTACCGGATCGGCCAAACGTTTCTCGTATAAACATCCAGTGTGGATACGTTTTCTCGGGCACCCGAGCCGCGAAGGCCCGGGATAATATCACCCGGTGTGGGATATTCGAACATTCCTACAGTACCCTTCGGCTAGATAGAAAGCGTCGGGGAATCGAAAAGATTTGGTCGCGAACGACCTGCCGCTCGGAAACGAGGAAGTAGATGCGTTTGTTTGAATGCCGCTCTTCGTCGTTAGACGAGAACTGTACTCTGGTTACCGCATAAAGGGCCATTCGGTCTGTGACACCGACTCGCGGTTATGCTGTGACGATATTGGACGCGTCGATTCGTTCGCGGATCGTCCGAGGCTCGCGGGAGAGAGCAGAGATCAGAGAGCGCGAAAAGACTCGTCGGGTTGAACAACCGTCTTTTCTCTTACACATCTCTTCTCTCTTCCCGTTTCTCTGTTTCCAGAGAGCCAAGCGACAGATCTCGCGTCAACGTGATCGTATGTTCCATAGTTCAAATATTGTTTTGCCGAGTATGCCTGGCAAGACGATATATCGGGACCCGAAAGGTCTGGGTGTACGGTAGTTCGGAGTCACGGTGTGACGGGGCAGGTACATAGTTCAAAAGCCTGTCGTCCCGATGACTCGAAACCGTACGACCAATCGGGTCCGTATCGCTCCATACTAGACGGGTAGGGTCCGCTCTGACGTCGGTCCCGACCGGTTTTTAACACGGTCTCTTATGGGGAAAAACGTGCACGGAGACCCTCCGAATCGGACCTGGTCTCCGTGAAAATTCAAAGTCCCGCACACTTGCCAATGCGCGTGTTTCGTCTTGCGACGAGGTATTGGAGTTTCTTTTTCAAAGTTTCAGAATTTATTCGAAACTTTTTCCAAGAACCCGAGGAGTCCTTGGGACAGTGCCAATGCGAGCGCATTGCGTCGCGGAGTCGCTCCCGACCGTGTGCACCGTTCGACGGTCCGAACGGTACGGCTCCCTACAGTACGGGTGGGCTCCGCTCTGACGTCGGTACCGACCGGTATTTAACACGGTCTCTTATGGAGCGAAACGTGCACGGAGACCTTCCGAATTGGACCTGGTCTCCGTGAAAATTCAAAGTCCCGCACGCTTGCCAATGCGCGTGGTGCGTCCTGCGACGAGGTATTAGAGTTACTTTTTCAAAGTTTCAGAATTTATTCGAAACTTTTCCCAAGAACCCGAGGAGTCCTTGGGACAGTGCCAATGCGAGCGCATTGCGTCGCGGAGTCGCTCCCGACCGTGTGCACCGTTCGACGGTCCGAACGGTACGGCTCCCTACAGTACGAGTGGGCTCCGCTCTGACGTCGGTACCGACCGGTATCTAACACGGTCTCTTATGGGAAAAAACGTGAACGGAGACCCTCTGAATTTGACTATGTCTCTTCGACTAAGTCCCACGACGCGCATACGCGAACCGAAGAGACCGAAGAAAATTATTCCAAGTCCCACGACGCGCATACGCGAACCGAAGAGACCGAAGAAAATTATTCATCAGGTTGGCTGACTCCAATAGGCGGACCCCGTTCTTGAGGACCGCAAAAGAAATTTGCCTTTCGAGCCTCGGTAGACCAAGACTTCCTGCGCTCTTGGGCGCATATATAAAAAAATTTGAAGTCGACGGTGTCAGGTGAAGAATCTGTTTCACCACCGACCTGACCTCATCGTCAAGCATTTTTAATGTTCCCCGTGCCGGAGGGCTAAGGGTGAAGCCGTATATGAACCTCGGTAGGAGGTACGTCGTGATGAGATGCACCTTTTGTGTGGGTTTCAACGGCAGGAGCCGTGCCCTGTTCAGCAATTCCGACACTCTCGCGACTTCGGTGCCCCGAGCGAGTCCCTTCCATGGCCCCATAGTGGCGCCTAGATAGGTGAGGGTGCTTTCTGGATCAGTGAAGCTGACTCGATCCCCTCGCAAGGCGAGCTCAGGATCTTCCACGTGCCAGGTTTTATGGTGCGGCTTGATTTGAAAGGCAGTACACTTGTCGATTGACAAGCTCATGCCTAATTTATTGAGGTAGTAGTCCGTATGCTCTAACTGCCTTGCGGCTTCCCGTCGGCTATCGCCTATGAGGACCAAATCATCCGCGAAAGCCAGTATGCTAACGTTAGCACCTTCAAGCTCGATCCCGCGGGTATCGGCCTGAATCTGCTCGACCAATGGTTCGATGCACAAATTAAATAGCAGGGGCGACAGAGGCTCCCCCTGCTTAACTCCCCTTCTTAAATTAACCTCTACCTTGGCCGCCCCTTGTGCTGTTATTGAGGTCCGGCATCCCGCATACATCTTTTGGATGTATTGAGCGAGCTGAGCGGGAATGCCTTTCCTCTTTAAGGCGGCGCTGATAGCACTGTGTGGCAGGGTGTCGAAAGCCTTGGACACATCGAGTACCACAAAACCCCCCCCTGCGCCAGCTTTGGCTTCCCTCAGGGCCTCGTCGACAATCGTGATATTGCTGAGGCACCCGTTCTCTTTGATGAAGCCTCTTTGACGCACGTTCTGGTCTACCGACCTGCGTAAGCGTGTATCGAGCATGCTTGGAAAGAGCCTGCTCAATATCGAGCTGACCGTTATGGGGCGCCAGTTCTTGACGTCCGTCCTATCCTTCCCTGGCTTTGGAATGAGCGTGGTCCGGTTGGAGAGCCACGAGCCCGGATAATGTTCCGACAGAAGGAGCAAATTAAATAAATTGGCGATCACCACTTGGGCGCCTTTGGTACTCACATGAGCTTTGCCTAGGCCGTCAAGGCCTTTGGCTGTATCACTAGCCATCTTTGTTAGTTTAACTTTAATTTCCTCAGCCGATACTGGGGTGAGGACGTCAGATAATTCCACAACGGGGATTTCGTTTCGTGCTGGAAGAGCAGCAATAGTGGGTCCAGGGACGTCCCACAGTCTATTGTATAAATTAGCAACATCTCGGGCTGGTGGCTTCTCCTGTCGGAGTTCCAAGAGCGAGAAATCCCTGAGGGCGACCATTTCGGCTAGCTTCCTTGGACAGTTATTGTAAAGGTCTTGCGCCTTCGCAAAGGCATAGCGACGCCTCTCCGTACGGTTCGGCGGCCTTGCCTTGCGCAAACCTTGCGGCGCAGGTCTCTGACCTGTTTTATTCCTGCTGGCTTTGTTAGCCCCACGCGCCCTTCTCTGGTTCGAAGCGTCTGGTTCTGATACTCCCGTCCCGAGGAGGGCCGGGACGAGCTGTGTCTCCAGGAAGGTATCGCACTTAGCGTTAATGTCGTCACCACTCAGCCAGATGTTCCTGATATCATCGGCTAGCTGCTTCCAGAGCGCGGGCGCCGTGGAGGCGCTGTTGTCAATACTCTCGCCCAGCCTCTCCCTCCACGTATTTCGCGTTGGGGGGCTCGGCGGTAATGGTCTCTGTGCCGGGTTTGAGGAGCCCGCGAGCTGGCTGCGTTCTGGACTTGCCGCGCCATGGTCCTCGGAGGGACTATTAAAGCCTTCCGGGGTTTTGACTGGGCCTGCAGCCACGTATCGGCGCCGAGCGTCGCTTATTTGCTTAGCAGTCTTGCCCTCAAAGTGAGGAGCAAGAGCCTTGTTTATGAATCTTTCATTTTTGTGGGCTTCACAGAGCTCCACTAGGCGCTCAATTTCAGCGGCCGTCCAAACCGAGCCCCCTGCGGCTCGAGGCGGCCTCACCGTCTCTCGCTTTCTCTTTTCATTTCTTGGGGCTGGGTGAGCGTGTCGCTCATGCTGGCCGAGGCCTGATTGTGTCCCAAAAGACTCATCACATTCTGCACATCTAAATTGTAATGTGGATGCCGGAGGTCGCTGAACCCCGCGACACCCAGCATAGTGAACCTCCCAGCCGTGCTTTCTGCTGAAGGCCTTTCCGCATTTCCTGCACCGCCACCTAGTTAAGGTACTCGGGTGCTCCTTGGTAACATGTGCATGCAGATCCCTTTCATTGAAGAAACCATAGCGGCGGTTTCTCCCAAGGCACACCGGACAATTCGTAGTTCCCTGCTCGGAAGGGACTATTAACTCGTGGACCGTATTCGACCGAGGAAGCCTCTGAGGAAGTCACTGGGCTCCGCTCTTAGGTCGGTACCGACCGGTATTTAACACGGTCTCTTATGGAGCGAAACGTGCACGAAGACCCTCCGAATCGGACCTGGTCTCCGTGAAAATTCCAAGTCCCGTACGCTTGCCAATGCGCGTGGTTCGTCTTGCGACGAGGTATTAGAGTTTCTTTTTCCAAGTTTCAGAACTTATTCGAAACTTTTCCCAAGAACCCGAGGAGTCCTTGGGACAGTGCCAATGCGAGCGCATTGCGTCGCGGAGTCGCTCCCGACCGTGTGCACCGTTCGACGGTCCGAACGGTACGGCTCCCTACAGTACGAGTGGGCTCCGCTCTGACGTCGGTACCGACCGGTATTTAACACGGTCTCTTATGGGAAAGAACGTAAACGGAGACCCTCTGAATTTGACTATGTCTCTTCGACTAAGTCCCACGACGCGCATACGCGAACCGAAGAGACCGAAGAAAATTATTCCAAGTCCCACGACGCGCATACGCGAACCGAAGAGACCGAAGAAAATTATTCCAAGTCCCACGACGCGCATACGCGAACCGAAGGGACCGAAGAAAATTATTCCAAGTCCCACGACGCGCATACGCGAACCGAAGAGACCGAAGAAAATCATTCAAAGTCCCACGACGCGCATACGCGAACCGAAGAGACCGAAGAAAATTATTCCAAGTCCCACGACGCGCATGACCAGACTCGAGACAACATCGACAACGTCCGAACGCGCCGTACGGACACACAGTCCTTTAACACCGGCAACATTCGTCGTCCGTCGACCGAAGCCGCACCGTTGGGGTCTCGTCTAACCGACAAGACGAATCCCCAAGCCAAGGGCTGAGTCTCAACAGATCGCAGCGTGGTAACTGCTCTACCGAGTACAACACCCCGCCAGGTACCTAAGTCGTCTACAGACGATTCCGAGTCTCGACGTCGAACTGGATGACCCATGATCGACCGCTTGAAGCCAGGCCGACGAGCGGGAAGATCCCGACGCCGGCCGGCGGCTCCGCGCGGCAAACAGGGCTCGTGCGATGACCGGCCCGTGGACTGACCACCTAGTAAAGTCACATTGTTTTGAGCCTTTCGACTCACGAGACTCCTAGAAATATCGTTGCCCCCTTTGACTAGAGAGGATACGACATGACAGTTTTTCAAGTGATTATTGTCAAAATGAATTGCCTGATAGGTAAGAGTCTGCACACTCCTTTACAGTAACCGTAACATTAGAAATTAGTGATACATGTTGCGGGGAAAATCGCAGCGGTCAGACGGGGGATCGCAGCGGTCAGAGGGGGGATCGCGACCGTCACGTCGGGGCGGGGGTCTGACGGTTACCGTTAGGGGGGTCAACCAGGGGGTGGTACCGGGGCACCGTTAGGGGGTGGGTCAGGTAACGGGTGAACTTGATTAGAACCAGTCAAAAGCGGGAAACGCACTTTACCGTTAGGGGGTGGACCGTCTAACAGGTTCTGGACCAATTATCTTACCCCCTCCATCTGCCTCACACGGACACGACAGTCTGTGCGGGTGCCCCCCTCCACCTACCTCACACGGACACGGCTGGGTTTGCATGTGGGGGTGCGTGTCGGTGTGCACTAACACGCGTTGATCCAGAACCCGCCTTGCTCATCTACTGTCGCGGAATCCGGGCGTAATCTGAAGAGGAAAGCTACCGTAAAATTGGGAGCTCTGATGAGAGGGAACGGATATAAAACGGCGCGCGGTAGGTCGGGACGACAGTTGTTGGTGGAGCGTGGAGCGGGGTCGGTCAAGAAACGCGTGTCGAGAAAAAGAAAAGCTGCTACTAAACGCAAGTCGAAAAAACGTGTATCTGTGAAACGAGGCGCAACAAAGAAAAGCTGTTGCGGTGAACGAACGGTTGCGGACATATTTGGATCTTGTTAAACACACCGCCGTACACGTATATTCAACGATGGCGTACCTACACGCACACTCTAACAGTTCAGGGAGAAAGGAACAGAGGTAAGTGTCGTTATATCGAAATTCTGCGGCGTGCGGTGCGCAACTTATATTCTTTTCCTGTCGTTTATTGCAGAATAATGAGCGCCTCTACAAACTTCATTTCGGATGTGTTGAGGCACGGCGATGATCGGGATCTGTGGATTTACGGTATACCCGCCGAGATCGCTGAGGGTCAGCGCAGGGTAGACAATCTGCAGTCGTGGCTGGACGAGATGCGTGATCCCGGTTTCGAGGGGTCGGAAACCGGCTGTGAGGTCGACGACGACGAGGATGAGCAGGTGGAATCCGACCCGGAATCGGAACACGTGGTGTACGGAGGTCATGAGGGCACCGTAACGGAGGGTGGTGTGCCAGAGATCGCGGACCCTCAATACGACGCTATCGACGCCCGTATCGCAATCGAAGAAGACCCTGACATCGCCTGGGTTCTGATCGATGCGAGAAACCGATTAGATCTCCAGCGACGTTGGGGTAGAGAAGTAATGCTACCGGGCGGAGAGGCCAGAGTTATGGAGGATCCGGGGTACTCCAGTGGTACGGAGCAGCTGGAGCTAGAAAATTGAGTGAGTAGACTTTTCTAATCTTCTATAACCCAGATTCGGATCCTGGGGCCCGTAATGAGCGTAAATATATTTTTATATTTTATATTATTTTTCCGTTTTCAGGCTCTGCGCGGTGCCTCATCCGGCCGATGTGTGTGTGTGTGTGTGAATTATATTATATCTGAAAGTAATTATGGAATAGTAAGAAGTGAACCCATAAGATAATTTTTTTTTTTTTATTTTATTACGACCTTAATTGTAATAGAACCTTGGTATCAATGTAGTATATATATATATATATACATATACATATATATATATATATATATATATATATATATATATATATATATATATATATATATATATATATATATATATATATATATATATATATATATATATATATATATATATATATATATATTGTAAGCCTGCTCCGAAGACACTGCGTGCGCAACCTCGAGGAGTAGGGATACGGAGTAAGGGAACAGGTATAAAAATGGCGTAAACGCGCTGCTCCGCAGCATTTTCTACCTGTCGGAGAAATGACTCACTAAAACTTTAAATACTCGCTATTCCGCCTGTCGGGGAATAAGCACTTTGCTTTATAACTTAGAACAATTGCTTATCAGTAAAATAGAATTGTTTCGAATCTCATTAAAATCATCATATAACATTTAATAGAAATTCAAGACATCGGTCGAGTCTTAGAATAAAATTAAAGATTACCTACTTATAAACAGCACGGTAGAATCACCTGTCGGGAGTCTAGCCACAACACAAACACAATAAGTCGTTAAAGTCACGAAAATAGAGAAAACCAAACACGTAGCATTAAGTTTTATTTCTGTATTTAAATTTTGTATTTTTATTTTTGTAAAACTCAAATTTTCATCGCATTAAATTTTATGTTAGATAAAATCGTCTAGTTCTGGATTTTTGTCTAACTACTAAAATTTAACCTTTAACATCTCATCCTTTCAAATCAGGGAAATTGCCAGCCTTAAAGAATTACGGTTCAGCACTGGTAAATCTTTATCCGTGTCTGGATTAGTAAACGTTTCAGGTCTGGAGAACAGGTTCGACTTTTGGAGTCCAACTCTGTCCAATAAGATTTCACTCAGGGCGATAGGCTTGATATTGTATCCAGCTCTATCAAATCAGGGTGCAGGCTTGATTATTCATTAATCCAGCTCTGCGATTGCAGCTCTAGTCGGCAACGATTCGAGTCTGTTAGTTAGGAACTTGGTCAGGTCTTGTAAGCATTGAGCGAGGCTCTGAACAAACTAAATTTTTAATGCAACAACCACGGCCTCTGTCTTATATTAAATTAATTAATTAATCAATTTAATACCAAACGTTGCAATATATATATATATATATATATATATATATATATATATATATATATATATATATATATATATATATATATATAATGTAACGTTTCCGATACCCCACCACAGACGAAGGTATCGTACGATCGCGAGAACGAATCAGCGTTCAAAATAACACCGCTAATCCTGATTGACGTGTCAACCGCCAGGATTAGGTCCGCGCTCAGGGTATATAAGGAACACCGGAGAAGAGCTCGTCAGCAATCGTAGTATAGCACTCGTTGTTCACAATTAAACTCAAAATCCGAGGAAGTGACCAAAACAGGCGCTTCACTCATTCATTGTATAAAATTTAAAACATAGAGCCTTACTAAAGCAGTAGTCTTCTATAATATTCGATAAAATTGCTTAAAGTCAAAATACAACATTTAGAACTTGCAAAGCCAGAAATTGAACTATTTTGATTATTATATTTACATATTAAATTCCACTTCAATAACCTCATATCTAATAGTTCGAATTAAAAGAAAACAAAGATAAACGTAAAAGTCGTGTACCGACACGCAAACCAAACAAACTAGCGTCAGCTAAACACGAGAACACAAACAAACAGTTTATATCGAGTCACAACACATTATTATTTAAACACTTATATAATATATAATTTCGCTGTTGAATCAGAGTTGCAACTCAACTTTAATCTTTTTTGTATTATTTTTGTATTTGATCATATAATCTATTAAACATTATTATTTCATTGTTAAGTCAAAAGAATCGCATCTTGTTCGCCCTTTTGCCTTAACCAATCCATTGTTAGAAATTTCAGCTATAATTTGTATAGTTAGCTATTGACAGCAACGGTGACGGATATCTCAGTCAGCATAGGAAGCGCGAAAGTGCGACCTGTGGCTGGGATATAACCCGAACCCGCGTCTGGAAGGCAGGCTCGGCAGTTAACTCTGACCCAGTTCTGTAGGACGGCTTTGATAGGCGTGGAATACCTATCTTAGTCCGTAATTTAGAAGGTGACTTTGCTGGATGTAAAATACCTAGCCGAGTTCACGAAACAGGGACGAAAGGTTTTTTCCAAATTTTTCCTAAAAGGAGCTCCAAGATTTGTCCTGAGGGACTCAGAACTCACCGTACTCGATATTGTTACAATCTCCGATTAGGAACAATACCGCGAACGTTACAAATGGCGCCCAACGTGGGGCTCCTTTAAAATAAAAATTAAATTCAATAGATTCAGTAAAATCAATTAATTTAAACTAAAAAACTTAACGTAGAATCACTTTCATAACTTAGAATCATTGGCGCAACTTAGATTCCTTTTTGTTCAGTAGAGTCATACGATTGATTGAGGCAAGATGGCGAACAAAGGTGTGATTCCAAAGACAGGCAATAAGCCAGTAGGTGATAAAGAACAAACAAAATCAAGTAGAGATACAGGTTTTCATGAGCCAGGACTTTCTCAAGTAGAAGACGCTATGTCGAGAAGTCCAGCTGATAGCAACGATTCAGAGCTCCTCAGAATGCTTGCATCATCGATGGAGAGTCTGAAAAAACAAATCGACAATAAATTCACAGAGCTTGATAATAAAATTGAGCTTTTACAAGTAAAAAATTTAGGAATACAAACTGAATTTGAAAAGAGAATCAATGACAAAATAGAAAAGAGAGACTCTGAATACAAAACAAGAATAGAACGCGTAGAGACCAAGTTCCAAATTTTCGCTGAAACATGTGACGAAGGGATTGTAGAATGTGGCAAAAAAGTAAAAGAAGCAGAAAATTTGTTGATAGAAACCACGATAAGCAATCATTCTGAAATTGAGCAAAAAATTCAGGCATTATATGCTGAAACATTAAGTAGAATTGATAATCTAGATCAGGATCACGCACGTCTTAGGATAGGCATAGAATCTGACATGAAAAGATTACGAAGAAAAGCAAATTCACAATTAGAAAGTAACGATAACACTAGGTTAATCGCTAAAACCATTAAACTACCAACATATTCAGGGAAACATTGGGAAAAACCAATAAATTATTTAAGAGAAATTGAGGAATATTTTACCTTTCTAGATGTAAGCGATGAACTGCGCATGAAGTTCCTTAGTCAAAGCTTTACAGGTGATGCTAAAGACTGGTGGGTGGCGCGTCGCGATTCAATGGATACCTGGGAATTATTTAGAGATAAATTTCTCGAAAGATTCTGGGGAGAAGAAGTTCAGAGGGAAATTAGAAAAGATTTAGAATTCGGCTATTACCTGTCTGATAAAATGATGATTGGTGTGACTTTCGTGACCAGGAGGCATTGTGTAGGAAGGAAATTTTTTCGTCGGTTCTGGTCAGTTTAGACTCTTGCTTTATTTTATTTACAACGACGTTTCGACCGGGCCCGGCCGGTCATCTTCAGGCTACAATATATAAACATATAATAATATTTGATTCTTATAATATTAATCACATAGAATTAATCTTACAAACCAAAAAAAACAAATTGACTAAGTGACCATGTGGCCTCTATAGGTTATGGTGATCAAATCACCAATTACAGTAAATAAATTCATCAATTAACAATAGTTTATTATCGACTAGATAAATGAGACAAACAAAATCCTCATTTAATGAGAAAATCTATACAAAAGTGAAATTCCTACAGCTAGACTTACGTTATTTGACATTCCTTAAGACTTGAGGTGTTTACAGTTCCATGATTAGGGAGGAAGTGACTATTCAAAAGTTGGTGCGTTAGAAAGATCTCATTATACAATATGGCCGTTATGATCGATATCGATCCAAAGAGCGGTACAATTTAAACACAATTATAATATATTAGTGTATATGTGACTGAGATTTTGTATGTCCGTGCGTTTATTAACCGTATGATTTTTTGAGATGTGAATCATTTCCTTAATCAACCGTTTGTTCCAATTCTGTTCAACATCCAAGATCTTTACATTGTCAAAATCAAACTTATGTCCCGTTGTCAAGGAATGCGAGCACAACGCTGATCTATCAGGATCATGTGATTTGACATCATATTTGTGACGTGCCAATCGTTTTTTAAGGTGTTGGGAGGATTGCCCAACATAACTTTTAGAGCAATCGTTACATGGAACCTTATATATTGTGTTAATCTGGTCAAGTTTTGATGTTTTGGATTTGAGTTTGGAAAAAAGATCCCAAGTACTATGAGTGATTTTGTAAGTGACATTTACTCCAACTGTGGATAACAGATGTTTGAGTTTCTGCGATAACCCATCAACAAAAGGGATAGAGCCTACTATCCTATTGTCTATATTTGAACTAACATTAGTGTTCCAGTTAATGCTGTTATAATATTTGTCGATGCGTTGAGATCTGAGATTCTGTATCAACTTATGAGGGTACCCATTTTTTTTTAAGAGTACTACTCACTAGCCTCAAGTTCTTTTTTCTAAACTTCGGATCCGCCAAGCCTATGCATCTATCGAAAAGTCCTATTGCCACACTCTTTTTAAACTGTATAGGGTGGTGTGAGTGGAAATTTATGTATCTACCCGACCATGTGCTTTTACGATACCAATCAGTGGTAATACTGTTGCCCTCTCTTATTACCAAAGTGTCTAGAAAGCTAATTCTATAATTAGACTCTAGCTCATACGTGAACTTTAACCTAGGGTGGTAATTATTAAATTTGTCAACCAAAGGTAGTATATGATCTTTATGTACGCAGGTCAGAATATCATCTACATATCTTTTATAGAAAGTAGGTTTCGATAGTAGTGTTGACAAAACATGTTGTTCAAGATTTTCCATTACAAGGTTCGCTATTACCGGGCTAAGCGGTGAACCCATTGCAACTCCAAAAATCTGTTTATAGAAAGTTTCATTATATAAGAAGTAAGTAGAGTCTAAACACAGTTTAACAGCATCCACAAACTCCTTTTTACCAACATTAGTGTGTTTGGTGATTTCAGGCCATTTTTTTCTGACACAAGCTAACGCCAGGTCGGTTGGAATATTGGTGTAAAGTGAGGTAACATCTAATGATAAAAGCACATGGTCCGGAGATACCTTAATTCCTCTTATATCCCTAACAAAAGACCAAGAATCTTTAACATGGTAGCTGGATTTACCTATTATGTTGGAAAGAATGCCTGCGCAGAATTTAGCTAGTTTGTAGGTCGGTGAATTAATATTAGACACAATGGGTCTAAGCGGTACGTTAGCTTTGTGTATCTTTGGTAAAAAATAAATCTTAGGAGGTAGGGAATTGTGTGACTTAAGTGATTTACCCAGACAGTTGCTGATCTGTTCTTTACTGATCATGTGATTAATGAGATCATTAGTTTGTCTTTCTATTTTGTTGGTTAAGTCTTTACATTTTAGGTATGTTTCAGTGTCTTCTAACAGGGTATCAGCCTTAAGTGTGTATTCCTCTTTACTCATTAGAACTGTCACATTCCCTTTATCTGCCTTCATAACCATTATGTTGGGATGATTTTTCAAAAAAGTTTTAGTATTGTCAAACCTAGATATATCTGTAGTAGAAATAGAATCAATTCTGTGTGTTTTGTTAATTGAATTGGTAATTTCATTAACCATTGACGCTCTGATTTTATCTTTAGTTTCATTACCTATGCCTGCGATAGCATTCTCTACAGAGCATATTAGATCAACAACAGGTATGTGATTATCATCGAACGGAACACCGTGTTTGGGACCCAACGCTAGAAAGTCATGCGTCTCTGTTGGAATGCTAGCTCCTGTTAGATTCACTAACCAACCTGATGGTGTTTTGTGATGGGTTTGTTTCTTATGTAACAGACCGTCAAGCTTGTTGATATTTTTAGATTTAATGTTATTAAAGTTATTTTCACTACGGATAACATCCGCTTCATACTTCCTAAGATTCCTTTCTGATTGTTCTACCGAATGAAAGTCTACAATTAATGTGTCTAGCCTAGTTTGAAGTTTAGAGATTTTTTTGTATGTATTAGTTATTTCTAAGTTCATTGTGTCTAATATTAATTCACCGACCTACAAACTAGCTAAATTCTGCGCAGGCATTCTTTCCAACATAATAGGTAAATCCAGCTACCATGTTAAAGATTCTTGGTCTTTTGTTAGGGATATAAGAGGAATTAAGGTATCTCCGGACCATGTGCTTTTATCATTAGATGTTACCTCACTTTACACCAATATTCCAACCGACCTGGCGTTAGCTTGTGTCAGAAAAAAATGGCCTGAAATCACCAAACACACTAATGTTGGTAAAAAGGAGTTTGTGGATGCTGTTAAACTGTGTTTAGACTCTACTTACTTCTTATATAATGAAACTTTCTATAAACAGATTTTTGGAGTTGCAATGGGTTCACCGCTTAGCCCGGTAATAGCGAACCTTGTAATGGAAAATCTTGAACAACATGTTTTGTCAACACTACTATCGAAACCTACTTTCTATAAAAGATATGTAGATGATATTCTGACCTGCGTACATAAAGATCATATACTACCTTTGGTTGACAAATTTAATAATTACCACCCTAGGTTAAAGTTCACGTATGAGCTAGAGTCTAATTATAGAATTAGCTTTCTAGACACTTTGGTAATAAGAGAGGGCAACAGTATTACCACTGATTGGTATCGTAAAAGCACATGGTCGGGTAGATACATAAATTTCCACTCACACCACCCTATACAGTTTAAAAAGAGTGTGGCAATAGGACTTTTCGATAGATGCATAGGCTTGGCGGATCCGAAGTTTAGAAAAAAGAACTTGAGGCTAGTGAGTAGTACTCTTAAAAAAAAATGGGTACCCTCATAAGTTGATACAGAATCTCAGATCTCAACGCATCGACAAATATTATAACAGCATTAACTGGAACACTAATGTTAGTTCAAATATAGACAATAGGATAGTAGGCTCTATCCCTTTTGTTGATGGGTTATCGCAGAAACTCAAACATCTGTTATCCACAGTTGGAGTAAATGTCACTTACAAAATCACTCATAGTACTTGGGATCTTTTTTCCAAACTCAAATCCAAAACATCAAAACTTGACCAGATTAACACAATATATAAGGTTCCATGTAACGATTGCTCTAAAAGTTATGTTGGGCAATCCTCCCAACACCTTAGAAAACGATTGGCACGTCACAAATATGATGTCAAATCACATGATCCTGATAGATCAGCGTTGTGCTCGCATTCCTTGACAACGGGACATAAGTTTGATTTTGACAATGTAAAGATCTTGGATGTTGAACAGAATTGGAACAAACGGTTGATTAAGGAAATGATTCACATCTCAAAAAATCATACGGTTAATAAACGCACGGACATACAAAATCTCAGTCACATATACACTAATATATTATAATTGTGTTTAAATTGTACCGCTCTTTGGATCGATATCGATCATAACGGCCATATTGTATAATGAGATCTTTCTAACGCACCAACTTTTGAATAGTCACTTCCTCCCTAATCATGGAACTGTAAACACCTCAAGTCTTAAGGAATGTCAAATAACGTAAGTCTAGCTGTAGGAATTTCACTTTTGTATAGATTTTCTCATTAAATGAGGATTTTGTTTGTCTCATTTATCTAGTCGATAATAAACTATTGTTAATTGATGAATTTATTTACTGTAATTGGTGATTTGATCACCATAACCTATAGAGGCCACATGGTCACTTAGTCAATTTGTTTTTTTTGGTTTGTAAGATTAATTCTATGTGATTAATATTATAAGAATCAAATATTATTATATGTTTATATATTGTAGCCTGAAGATGACCGGCCGGGCCCGGTCGAAACGTCGTTGTAAATAAAATAAAGCAAGAGTCTAAACTGACCAGAACCGACGAAAAAATTTCCTTCCTGTCTGATAAAAGTTTAACGCAGTTGGAAGGTGGTAAACAAAAACCAACCATGGCTGAGTATGCTAATCGCAAATACGCAACGGCATCAGGTCTTCGTCCGGGGATTCCTGAGGACGAAATAGTTCAAAACTTGATAAGACATTTTGATGAACGTATCGTAGAAGCAGCAAAATGTAGAAATATACGAGATATTGATCACTTACTTAACTTTTTAGACGAAATGCGGTCAAATAACAGATCTAATAACCCGAAAAATTATCAGAGTAGAATAAGTTTGAGTAAACAAGGCTCAGCGTGTAGCGGACAACTTGATGAAAACAAGACAAGCTCATGGCGAACCGACAACAAAGACGCAAGAGTAAATACACAGACAATGCGCGACTCAAACAATGTAGCCGATACTCATGAAAATTATAGAAAAGCAAACATGACCAACCAAAATAAGTCCACTAACTGGACAACATCCAAAGTCCAGGTATTAACGGAAGATAATGAAATCGAAGCAGACGATAATGAAAATTCATCGAGTTCGGAAAACTAGAAGGCGCTGTGCCAGATATGCCGCCAAAAACTGCGACGCAGCGAAATTTCAAAATATCCATGGCAAAAATAAATACAAACCATTGCGAGATTTTTGAGGATCCAGCCAATTATTTAATAAAAGAAGTAGATGAGTTTCCACAAAGCATAAAGCAATGTCCTGAAATTTGTTTTAATGTCGAGGAGGTTACGATAAAAGGTCTTATAGATACGGGTAGTCAAGTCACGTGTATGTCGCTAGACTGGTATTCGAGAAACAAGGAAAGACTAAGTAAATGCGGAAAATTACCTGTCGTAAATTTTCAGATAATTGGTGTGACAGGGGGCAGACCTATCAAAGTAAAAGAACAGATATTTGCAAATATTAACATAGGAAAAATCACGGATCAAATTTGTTTCTTGGTTGTTCCAAATCTAAAACAAGATATCATAATCGGTGCAGATACGTTACAAAAATGGAAAGCGGATATAGATTTCAAATCAAATAGACTCGTGATACAAACTAATACACAAAGAGATTCGGTAGAATTATTTCAAAACAACCATATACAGGATTATAAGGCTGAAATAGGAGAAATTGAACTTGCAAAAAACGCGACAGCTGATCAGGTCATGTACGATCGGACTGCATATGGAGTGACCCATGATGAAATTCGAAGTAAAATATCTGAGTGTCAGGTACTATCAGCTGAGCAATCAAAATCCCTTTTCGCTTTGTTAACTGAATTTAGAGACATATTCTGTAAAATTCCGGGTAGAGTCACAGCTTATCAACATCATATAAAAATATACGAAGATCGCCCATTCATAAGGAGATCTTATCCAGTACCAATGCAGTATAGAGATAAAGTTCGATTGGAAATTCAAAAAATGATAAATATGGGAGTAATCGAAAGAGCGTTCAGTGAATACATAAACCCAATAGTCGTCGTAGCTAAAAAGACAGGCGATATCAGACTAGTTCTGGATGCAAGATTCATCAACAAACTGATTGTACCTGACCGTGATTGCGCACAATCGACTGAGGTCCTTTTCCAGAAGTGTGGAAATGCTAAATTCATGTCTAGCATGGACCTGACAGCTAGTTTTTGGCAGATACCTTTAGATCCAGAATCAAGAAAATATACAGCATTTATGCATGAGGGTAAAACATACCAGTTCACGGTGACGCCTTACGGATTAAATACCAGCCTAGCGAGCTTGATCAGAACTTTAGATATAGTTTTAAAAGAAACAGATCAGTTTACTATAAATTTTGTAGACGATACACTGTGCATCTCTGAATCCATCCAATCACATTTAAGTCACTTAAGGAAGTTATTTGAAACCTTTCGTAGCCATAATATGACTATAAATTTTGATAAATGCAAGTTTTTCCGAGAGGAAATCGATTTTCTAGGGCATAGAATTACACAAAAAGGAATTCATCCACAACCGGACAAAATCGAAGCGATTAAAGAATTTCCAGAACCAAAAAATGTTAAACAACTAAAAGGTTTCCTAGGGTTGACCAACTACTATAGTAAATTCACTAACTTATATTCAAATGCGACATACCCTTTGCTCGCGTTATTAAGAAAAGGAGTTAAATGGGATTGGAATGACAAAACGAGAGCGCAATTTAAATTAGTAAAAGAATTATTTTGTGAAAAAATGATTATAAATCATCCAAAACCTAACAAAACGTACTACTTAGAATGCGATGCAAGCAATTTTGCTGTAGGCGCAGTATTATATCAAATGTCTGAGGACGATCAACATCAAATAGTTGGTTTTGCTAGCAGAACACTTAGAGGAGCAGAAATCAATTATTTTACATCAGAAAAAGAATTACTTGCAATAGTATTTGCTTTAGAAAAGTTTCGAAGTTTTATAGTAGGAGCAAAATTGACGGTGCGCACGGATCACAAGGCTTTAACCTTTTTATTTAATTGTAAGCTTATCAGTTCGAGGCTGGCGCGCTGGGTGTTGTTTATTCAAACTTACGACTTCAACATTGAATATATAAAAGGAACGGAAAACGTCATAGCGGATATACTTAGTAGATACCCTCCTGAAAAAGAAAAGAATTTTAAATCAGTAGCTGCAATGGAAACAATAGCGCCGCTGGCGAAAAGTATCGATAGAGAATTAATTACAGAGTTTAAAGAGTATTCAATTCATCAAAGGAATGATCCTAAAATATTAGAAATATTAAATTCCGGATTGAATGGAAGGTATAAAACGTTTGAAATCAAAAACGATATACTATACTATCGTGATCCAGGGGGCACTTTACGGGTTTACGTACCCGAATCAAAATTGGAAAGGTTGATATTGGAATGTCATGAACTATACGGACATGTAGGTCCAAACAAATGTTTCAAAGTACTAAGGGAAGGTTTTTATTACCCAAAACTAGCAAGAAAAATCAGACAGGCATTAGCACGTTGTGACCGTTGCCAACGGTGTAAAGTACCTAACAAATATAGTAGTGCAAAAATGCAAAATATAATACCTGGTGGAGTAGGGGATTTAGTTTCCATTGACTTTCTCGGACCTCTTCCCTCCAGTAAGGGAAATTATAAGTGGATACTTGTCACGATAGATGCTTTTAGCAAATTTGTAAAATTATATCCATTGAAGTCCGCGAACGCACCATCCACTATAAAGTGCATATTCGAGCATTATATACCAGAATTAGGGAAACCACGGAGGATCCAGTGTGATCATGGCACGCAATTCACTTCGGCTGCATGGCTAAACAAATTATCAGATGAGAACATTATCCCAGTTTTCTCGTCAATCAGACATCCACAAAGCAACATAGTTGAACGAGTAAACCGTGAACTCGGTCGGTTTTTCCGAACCTTTTTGACAGACAAACATACTGCATGGATAAATTGGGTTAGAATAATAGAAACCTGCATAAATGAAGTGTGCCATGATTCCACTGGATTCACTCCGGTCGAAATCCAATTAAAACAACCACCGAGTCGATTTTGGGAAGAATGGTTTTGTAAAAATGAACAGGAAATTCCTTATGAAGCGAAGCTTAGACTAGTTAGGGAGAAAATAATTAAAAATGGAAAAAGACGTGCGATTAGATTTAATAGGACACATGAAACAACATTATTCAAAATAAATGATAAGGTTTTGGTAAAAGCATTGAACGTATCTGATACAGCAAATAAGCGAATGGCAAAGTTTCTGGCGTTATATGAAGGACCGTATCGTATAAAAAAACAAATCGGCGAAGCTACGTACGTGTTAGAAAATATGAATACAGGCGAAGAGAGAGGTAAATTTCACGTCACAATGTTTAAGAAATATTACGAAGAATGACAAGAAAAGGATTAGCAGCGAACAATGAAAAGATTAACCGAAATTCCGGAGTTATCCAGAAATGAGCAGATAATACTTGGAAGGGAGATCCGTAACCCATATAAGAGATGAATATTTGAAATAGATTTCACTCAAAGTTCAAAATGTCACTTTACAACTACGTAAGCGTGCAGGACCGAGGTACTCAAGTCAACCAGGATGACATCAACAACCCAGAGACAGAAAGTGTAAATTTTTGTGGAACGGTACGATGCAACGGAAAGTTTAAAAAAGGAAAAGGTTACTATGGAAAGGCAAGACAGACACAGACACCGAAATCATTTACGAAGATAAACAAAAGAGCGATGAAGAATCCGAAGAAATACAAGGAGTTAACACCAACGGCTACGACATCAAAGATACCAGTGAACGATAAAAAGCAACCATCGCCGACCAAGACCGTAAAGATCGAGACAATAACGAGACCTGCGACACCGAACATAGCAACGAATGAGATACCTACTATGAAACAAACGGCAACACCAGTTATGACGGTAACAAAAAAAAAACCAGTTATTACTAAAATAGAAACAATAACCGGACCAACGATACACGAAAGACATCAACCACCGCTAGCCATAACGTTAGAAAACTACAGAAAAAGACTACCAGTTATGACGAATAAAACTAAAACACCAGATATAACAAAAACAAAGATACCGGACGTGACAAAGACAAAGATACCGGACGTAACAAAAACAAAGATACCGGACATAACTAAAACTAAAACACCAGATGTAACAAAAACAAAAATACCGGACACAAAGACAGCGAAGACATTGACCAAACGGAAGATGCAAACGGATGTCAGGACTCCTAAAGCATGGAAGTTACGAAAACTGGACATACCAGTAAACAAGAAGGAGAGACGAGAGCATCTGAGGATGCTGACGAAATTCAGGATATTCGGCACGGTGGACCTCGACCTATCAGACACTGACGACGAACATGTTCCTGAGTGCATCTTACGGAGACCTAAGACACCTGAAAGAGACGTAGGGGATGAGACGCCTGAGTACATCAAAAATTTTGATTACCGTGATCCGTTAGGACTAAACCAAAACATAGAGTAAACAAAAAAAAAAAGAAACACCATATAAAAGAAGACTGACGACAACATCTGATCAACGGAAACTGAGTTAATAACTTACCTGTTCATGAAGAGGACTTCCTTCCGCGGAAGTTATTAAGGGGGCAATGTAACGTTTCCGATACCCCACCACAGACGAAGGTATCGTACGATCGCGAGAACGAATCAGCGTTCAGAATAACACCGCTAATCCTGATTGACGTGTCAACCGCCAGGATTAGGTCCGCGCTCAGGGTATATAAGGAACACCGGAGAAGAGCTCGTCAGCAATCGTAGTATAGCACTCGTTGTTCACAATTAAACTCAAAATCCGAGGAAGTGACCAAAACAGGCGCTTCACTCATTCATTGTATAAAATTTAAAACATAGAGCCTTACTAAAGCAGTAGTCTTCTATAATATTCGATAAAATTGCTTAAAGTCAAAATACAACATTTAGAACTTGCAAAGCCAGGAATTGAACTATTTTGATTATTATATTTACATATTAAATTCCACTTCAATAACCTCATATCTAATAGTTCGAATTAAAAGAAAACAAAGATAAACGTAAAAGTCGTGTACCGACACGCAAACCAAACAAACTAGCGTCAGCTAAACACGAGAACACAAACAAACAGTTTATATCGAGTCACAACACATTATTATTTAAACACTTATATAATATATAATTTCGCTGTTGAATCAGAGTTGCAACTCAACTTTAATCTTTTTTGTATTATTTTTGTATTTGATCATATAATCTATTAAACATTATTATTTCATTGTTAAGTCAAAAGAATCGCATCTTGTTCGCCCTTTTGGCTTAACCAATCCATTGTTAGAAATTTCAGCTATAATTTGTATAGTGAGCTATTGACAGCAACGGTGACGGATATCTCAGTCAGCATAGGAAGCGCGAAAGTGCGACCTGTGGCTGGGATATAACCCGAACCCGCGTCTGGAAGGCAGGCTCGGCAGTTAACTCTGACCCAGTTCTGTAGGACGGCTTTGATAGGCGTGGAATACCTATCTTAGTCCGTAATTTAGAAGGTGACTTTGCTGGATGTAAAATACCTAGCCGAGTTCACGAAACAGGGACGAAAGGTTTTTTCCAAATTTTTCCTAAAAGGAGCTCCAAGATTTGTCCTGAGGGACTCAGAACTCACCGTACTCGATATTGTTACAATCTCCGATTAGGAACAATACCGCGAACGTTACAATATATATATATATATATATATATATATATATATATATATATATATATATATATATATATATATATATATATATATATATATATTGTAACGTATCAAGCCTGCTCCGAAGCCGCAGCGCGCGCACCCGAGAGGAGTAGGGATAGTAGTAGGGATACGGAGAAGGGAACAGGTATAAAAATGGCGTCAACGCGCTGCTCAGCAGCATTTTCTACCTGTCGGAGAAATGACTCATTAGCCACTAGCCTTCGCTATCAGCTAAACACTTGTATTCGGGATAATTATTCATACTGTCAGAGGAGGATAACTACCATAGAGCCAATATTTCAAAGTAAAGTAAATCATAAAAATTATCAAATCAAAATTCATGTCAAATTTAATAGCGATTCAAGACTTCGGTCGAGTCTTAGAATAGAATTAAAGATCACCTACTTATAAACAGCACGGTAGAATCACCTGTCGGGAGTCTAGCCACAACACAAACACAATAAGTCGTTAAAGTCAAGAAATTAGAGAAAACCAAACACGTAGCATTAAGTTTCATTTCTGTATCTAAAATTTGTATTTTTTGTTATTTTTGTTATTTTTTGAAATTTATTTTCTGATTGAAAACTTATTAAATTTTATGTTAGATAAAATTCGAATAGTTTCTGGATTTTTATCTAACGGCAAAATTAACCTTCACCATCACATCCTTTTAAGTCAGGGAAATTGCCAGCCTTAAAGAATTACTGTTCAGCACTGGTAAAACTTTATCCGTGTCTGAATTAGTAAACGTTTCAGGTCTGGAGAACAGGTTCGACTCCTGGAGTCCAACTCTGTCTAGAAAGATTTAAATCAGGGCGATAGGCTTGATAATTGTATCCAGCTCTATCAAACTAGGGTGCAGGCTTGGTTATTTATTAATCCAGCTCTGCGATTGCAGCTCTAGTCGGCAACGATTCGAGTCTGCTAGTTAGGTACTTGGTCAGGACTTATAAACTTTGAGCGAGGCTCTGAACAAACTAAATTTTTTAATGCAACAACCACGGCCTCTGTCTTATATTAAATTAATTAATTAATCAATTTAATACCAAACGTTGCATTTGGCGCCCAACGTGGGGCCTCGCTAAATAAATAATATTGTTTAAAACAAAGTCTTATAAGCATTAGCTTCGAGACTGAGTTACCTAACCTCAAAATTTCACGTCAAAATTCAACACTTAACACTTCAAATCTCGGCCTGTTTTCCAGACTTGGATTCTTCAAATCTAAGAAAATGCCAAATAAAAATCCAGAAACTAGTTCGGAAAAGGAATTAGGATCTAAAACAGTAGGTTTTAATGATAGAGACACTGGTTATGTTGAGAGAGATTCGTCTTTATTAACCGACAACAGTATGCTTAGTCATGATGGTAGTCCAAAAACCGACACTCGTAATCCGTTGGCAATGCTGGCAGCGTCAATAGAAAGCCTGCAAAAACAAAGCGAAAGATTTGAAAAGAAAATGGAAAGTAGATTCGAGACTATGGAGAGAACGTTATTACAGTTTCAAGCAACTAATATTGACGAATGTAAGAAATTAGAGACTCAGGTTAACAAAAAACTAGATGAACAAAATGATGTGGTTAAGAAAAAGCTAGATTACCTAGAAACTACTGTGCAGGTAGCCGTAGAAAGAATAGATAATGATCTTTTAACTTGCGAAAATAAAATAGCTCAATGTGAGGAAAAATTTAAAAACGAGTCTATAGGTAATTTTGGTTTGCTCAAAAGTAAAATTAATGAATGTCATAAATCTAGTAGTGATCGGATGCAAGAAATTGAACATAGGCACGAGAGCTTTAAACTCGGTGTAGAAGCAGATCTTAGGCGTTTGCGAACAACTAGAGTGACAGGAAACACTGTAGAAAATAATAGCACTAGAATCTTGTCAAAACAGATAAAATTGCCTACTTACAGCGGAAAGGTCTGGGAGAAACCAGCAAATTATATCCGTGAGCTCGAGGAATATTTTGAGTTTCTTGAAATCCGTGAAGATCAAACTTGTCTTAAATTTATTAATCAGAGTTTGAGTAATGAAGCAAAAGACTGGTGGATTGCACGTCGTGATATCGTCGGCACTTGGGGAGAATTTAAAAAGAAATTTTTACGTCGGTTCTGGGGAGAATCAACACAACGCGAAGTCCGTAAGGAAATCGAATTCGGTTATTATTCACCCGATTTGAAGGTAGCGTGGTCGGGATATGCAAATCGGAAATTTGCAGCAGCATCTGGATTAGATCCGCGAATGCCAGAAAACGAGATAGTTCGCAACTTGATCCGACATTTTGACGAATCGGTTGTCGAAGCCGCGAGATGTCGTGATATCAGTGAGATAGATCACTTGCTCGAATTCTTAGATGAAATGCAATTTGGCGGAAGATCAAATGCACCGCGACCGCACGTTTCGAATCACCATGCGAATAAAGTTAGCACAAATAATACCCGTATGACTGATGACAGACCGAAAGCCACGTCATGGCGTAGCTCTACACCAAACACAAGCTTGACTAAACCCATACATAGTCGCGACGATAACAACACGTTAGACGTTAGCGAAAATAGACGCAAGTCTAGTTTTCATGAGAACACGTCCAGGTCGAACTGGACAACCAGCAAAATAAGTGCGATCGTTGAGGATCAGGTCGATGAACCTCTGGAGACAACAATAGACTCGGGAAACTAGAGAGCGCTGTGTCAACCGTACCGCAACAAAACATGGCACAGCGTGAGAACATAATATCCGCGGTAACATTCAAAGCCAATTGCGCTGAGAAACTATTTGAAAGTCCGGTCGATTTTCTAATAAAAGAAAAGGATTTAGAAAATAAAGAAAACGTACAATGTCCGAAAATGATTATTTATTTGGAAAAAGTACAGGTATCCGCTCTCGTTGATACGGGGAGTCAAGTGACTTGCATGTCAGGCGAGTGGTACAAACAGAATCAGGAACAGTTTAGAGATTGCGAGCGTTTACCAGTCTGTAATTTTCAGGTAACGGGTGTCACCGGAGGTAAACCTACGAAGGTGAAAGAGCAAATTTACCTTAGCGTTAGAGTAGGGTGTTTAGTGGATTCGGTTAGTTTTTTGGTAAGACCAAAGCTAGGTCACGAAGTAATAATCGGGATAGACACTTTACAGCACTGGAAAGCGGACTTAGATCTTCGAACAAATTTATTAAACATAACGATTAATCAGAAAAATGCATCGATAGGTTTGGTAGAGATTAATAATATCATCGATCAAGACAGAACTAAAATCTGTAACCTAGAGTCAATTAGTAAGACGGTAGATCAGGTTCCAGACAAAGATTCAGCTTTTGAACTTACCGATGATGAGATAATGAGTAAGATCTCTGATTGCCAGATACTCAATAAAAACCAACTAGAAGCGTTTACCAACTTAATAAAAAACTATCGAGACGTATTTTGCAAATTACCCGGTAAAGTCACTGTGTATGAACACAAAATAAAGATTTATGAGGATAAACCGTTTGTGAGACGATCATATCCAATCCCTATAATGCATCGGGATAAAGTAAAATTAGAAATTGAAAAAATGTTAAAGTATGGGATCATAGAACGATCATACAGCGAATATATCAATCCTATAGTCGTAGTTGCGAAAAAATCAGGTGATATTCGACTGGTTCTAGATGCACGTTTCATAAACAAGCTGATAGTACCAGATCGTGATTGTGCTCAGTCTACTGAGGTGCTATTTCAAAAGTGCAGTAACACCAATGTAATGTCTAGTCTGGACCTGACTGCTAGTTTTTGGCAAGTTCCTTTGCATAAAGATTCAAGAAAGTACACAGCATTCATGCATGAGGGAAAGACTTATCAGTTTATGGTTACACCATATGGCTTAAATACTAGTCTAGCAAGTCTGATTAGAGCTTTAGATTTAATTCTCAAAGAGGTAGACGAGTTCACTATCAACTTCGTCGATGATATTTTGTGCCTGTCAAAAACTATAGAAACGCATTTAAGTCATTTAGAAGTATTATTTAAACTTTTTCGAGTTCATAATTTGACATTAAATTTCAAGAAATCATGTTTTTTCCGAGAAGAAATAAATTTCTTAGGTCATAAAATTACGCGAGAAGGAGTGAGACCACAGCCTGAAAAGATTGAAGCAATAAGCCGCTTTCCAGTGCCAAAGAATCCTAAACAATTAAAAGGTTTTCTAGGTCTTACAAATTACTATAACAAATTTACTAACAAGTACTCAGACGCGACATTTCCACTACTAGCTTTGCTACGGAAAGATAAAAAATGGGAATGGACGGAGGAAATGAACAATAGCTTCAATAAAGTCAAACAATTGTTTTGTGAGTCAATGATAGTTCATCACCCGGATCCGAGTAAAAGGTATTACTTGCAATGTGACGCGAGCAACTATGCAATAGGTGCAGTACTCTATCAAATATCCGAACAAAAAGAGGAAGTTGTTGTAGGCTTTGCAAGCAGGACAATGAAAGGTGCTGAACTCAACTACTTCACTACAGAGAAAGAGTTGTTAGCTATCGTTTTTGGATTGGAAAAATTCAGAACATTTGTCTTAGGAGCGAAATTGACAATTAGAACAGACCATAAAGCTCTAACATTCGTGCTGACATGCAAGCTCATGAGCTCCAGGTTAGCGAGATGGGTGTTGTTTATCCAAACGTATGATTTTGACATCGAGTACGTTAAGGGTAGTGAGAACGTCGTTGCAGACATTCTAAGTCGTCATCCTCCTGAAAAAGAAAGAAAGATTGCGTTAATAAATAGAAATGAAATAATTGCACCGCTAGTTAGAGAACCTAGTGTCAAGCTTATTAAAGATTTAGAGTCAGTATCGAATTTCCAACGGGAAGACCCGGATATTAAAGAATTATTGAAATCAAACATATCAGAGAATCGATACTTTACCTTGAAAGATGGATTGTTGTATCATCAACTGCCAGGGGGCAGATTGCGCCTTTATTTGCCAAGTAGTCTGGTGAAAAGTCTAGTTAAGGAATGCCATGAGGTATACGGGCATATAGGAGCATACAAATGTTATAAAACGTTAGGAGAAACATTTTATTATCCTAAATTTGCGAAAGTGATTCGAGACGTGTTGTCGAGATGCGATCGATGCCAAAGATGCAAGGTACCAAACTTGTACAGTTATGCTAACATGCAAAACATAGTGCCAAAAGGAGTCGGAGATTTAGTTTCGATTGATTTTTTCGGTCCGCTACCTTCAAGCAAAGGAAATTATAAATGGCTACTCGTAACAATCGATGCTTTTAGCAAATATGTCAAACTTTACCCGATGAAATTAGCGAACGCGCAATCCACCATAAATTGTATGTTTAATCATTATATTCCGGAGTTAGGAAAACCGAGGCGAATGCAATTTGATCATGGGACTCAGTTCACTTCTAAATTATGGATAGATAAAATCAAAAAAGAGGGCATTATCCCCATTTTTTCGTCGATACGACACCCACAAGGGAATATTGTAGAACGAATTAACAGAGAGATCGGTAGGTTTTTTAGAACTTTATTAAATGAAAAACACACCGCGTGGATAAACTGGGTGAGCATTATAGAATGCTGCATGAACGAAGTGTACCATGACACGATTGAATTCGCGCCTTGCGAAATCCAGTTGAACCAAAAGCCAACTAGATTTTGGGAAGGCTACTTTACAACTAGGAATAAGATAGATTTAAGTTACGAAAAAAAACTGTGTTTGGTTACTGAAAGAATAAAACGAAAAGGTAAACTACGCGCAGACAGATTCAATGCATCACATAAGATGACTAAATTCAAGGAAAACGATTTAGTGTTAGTTAAAGCATTAAACGTATCCGATACGCAAAATAAACGCATGGCTAAATTTTTTACGCTATATGAAGGGCCGTATCGAATTAAAAGACAGGTTGGCGAAGCGACATTTGTACTGGAACATCCTGAAACAAAAATAGAACGGGGAAGATTCCATTTAAACATGTTCAAGTTATATCTAACTGATAGCGGTTAGATTCACAAGTAAACAGCTGATCATAGGTCACTTAGAATAGGTAGCAAAAGCCGTTTTAAAGCTAGCAGCAAAGCGTTTTAACTTACCAAAACAATAGGCGAGCTTCACTCGACACAGGAGCTGTTGGAGGTCGTTGGAAAAGGCATAAATTAGCGTGCAAGCATGGAGAGGTATCAGACGCTAATTTGTCAGTCAAAATGTACGGATATAGAAGTGTGCAAGATAAAGAAACTCAGACGGTAGAAGTTGGGATACAGGTAAAAGATTCCAACATCAACGAGGTCGTCGTTACTCCAAGGCGAAGATTTAGTCGACACCCTGGTACACCGAAGAACGGAAGAGGTTTCCAGACGCCGAAAGACATCCCTAAAAAGATATGGGAAAGTAAAAAGTTTTTGATCGGAAGGATACCTAAAAGAAGAGCTGAGGAAACGGTGGACGAGGTACGAAATGAGAAAATAGAGTCTAAAAGAATTAAGAAGACAGTTCCATGGAAATTGATTCCGATAGACTTACCTGAGAATAAAAATCTTAGAAAGGAGCACCGACGAAACTTGAAGATGCTCACTTTGTTCGGTCCGGATAACACACCAACATCATCGGGGACAGTGGCAGTCAAGCAACAGGCTACACCGATAAACAAGCCCGAGAAAACACCGGATTATATCAGGGAATATGATCCAACCGATCCTTTGGGACTGAGAAGAATCTAATTTCGAACAAACAACTCACCCAAAACACCAAAGAACCAAGGATACGTCGCAGTTTGATTCACCGTAACGGAGAATTACTTACATTGATCAAAATTACAACAACTTGATCAGCTGCAAGTAATTAGGGGGCAATGTAACGTATCAAGCCTGCTCCGAAGCCGCAGCGCGCGCACCCGAGAGGAGTAGGGATAGTAGTAGGGATACGGAGAAGGGAACAGGTATAAAAATGGCGTCAACGCGCTGCTCAGCAGCATTTTCTACCTGTCGGAGAAATGACTCATTAGCCACTAGCCTTCGCTATCAGCTAAACACTTGTATTCGGGATAATTATTCATACTGTCAGAGGAGGATAACTACCATAGAGCCAATATTTCAAAGTAAAGTAAATCATAAAAATTATCAAATCAAAATTCATGTCAAATTTAATAGCGATTCAAGACTTCGGTCGAGTTTTAGAATAGAATTAAAGATCACCTACTTATAAACAGCACGGTAGAATCACCTGTCGGGAGTCTAGCCACAACACAAACACAATAAGTCGTTAAAGTCAAGAAATTAGAGAAAACCAAACACGTAGCATTAAGTTTCATTTCTGTATCTAAAATTTGTATTTTTTGTTATTTTTGTTATTTTTTGAAATTTATTTTCTGATTGAAAACTTATTAAATTTTATGTTAGATAAAATTCGAATAGTTTCTGGATTTTTATCTAACGGCAAAATTAACCTTCACCATCACATCCTTTTAAGTCAGGGAAATTGCTAGCCTTAAAGAATTACTGTTCAGCACTGGTAAAACTTTATCCGTGTCTGAATTAGTAAACGTTTCAGGTCTGGAGAACAGGTTCGACTCCTGGAGTCCAACTCTGTCTAGAAAGATTTAAATCAGGGCGATAGGCTTGATAATTGTATCCAGCTCTATCAAACTAGGGTGCAGGCTTGGTTATTTATTAATCCAGCTCTGCGATTGCAGCTCTAGTCGGCAACGATTCGAGTCTGCTAGTTAGGTACTTGGTCAGGACTTATAAACTTTGAGCGAGGCTCTGAACAAACTAAATTTTTTAATGCAACAACCACGGCCTCTGTCTTATATTTAATTAATTAATTAATCAATTTAATACCAAACGTTGCAATATATATATATATATATATATATATATATATATATATATATATATATATATATATATATATATATATATATATATATATATATATATATATATATATATATATATATATATATATATATATATATATATATATATATATATATATATATATATATATATATACTGAAAATATAGCCAGAATACGTGTATTTTAAATAGGGAAATCCACGCTCTTGGTGGGAGGGGTTAGAGTTGAGATAAAACTCTTAACAAATTAGAGAATTATTTTTGAATTATTTGGAGTCGATTTGGAGGACGCCTGCTAAAAAATTCGTCCGAGCCCTAATTAAGGACCACCCTAATATTAATTCGTTCATTTTCCTATTTTATTATCTACCCCAAATATAATTTCTTTCCAACCATTGTTACTTATCACAGATCCAGATCTTCGCTCAAAATTTCTATCATTTCATCTTCTTCGTGTTTGCTTTTTGTCTTGGCCCACACAGGCAAACGAGATTCAGTTATGGAACCAGATACGGAAGTGGTCAACATTGTATCTGACGTTCAAGATCGTACCACGTCAATCTTGTCTGAGAAACCATTACTCTACTCCAAACCCAATACTAATGAGTTCGGTGACTTAAGTAGCGATCCACTGAAAGCAGTAGTATACTAGCATTGAATCCCCTATTCCTGATATGAGCGGATTATCAAATGTAGAGCTCGACATGGACTCTGAAATTTCGATAAATACTGGTGGTGAGCAACGATACGTAATGTTTCGATCGACACTGTCTTTTAGTGTATCGAAACCCTACTGTGACGTCTCGATTGATATGCATAACCATAGATGACGTCATATAAGAGATGTGGAAGGTTCTGGAATGTGATAGAATGTGATAGAATGTCATGGAAGGTCATAGAAAGATCCAGAATAGCATAGAACAGCCTAGAACACTCCAGAGTAGCGTTAAAGCTTCTAGAACAATTAGATGGCCTCAGGAGATCTAGCCATGGTATATAAGGACCAGCAGCATACGCCAAATCAGTTCAGTTCAGTTTAAGACAGTCTTGCAAATACATCCGCGTAACAAATATCGGGTCAATTAAAGATATCCTCCTGAAGTCATTTGAAAGTGTTTCAACTAGCAATCGAGTCATTAGTTAAAATTAAAAGAAATCTTTACTCAAATATATAATATTAAAATCATTATAAATTTAGAATTGGTTATTCTTAATTATTATAAACAACCGCTTTGTTTCATTTAGTGATAATTATCTTTCTTTTCCCTTTCTTTTGTTATTTATTTTGACTTTATTGGTGTTATTAAATTTTCTAATTACAAGAAATACAAGTGATTGTGGTTAATCATATGTGTGAACCTTCAAACGAACGTGTGAGTGTGGTGGTATTGTGTTATTCGGATTATCAACGACTAATCCGACAAGGCCGTGGAACCCTGCATTGTAAGCAGAACAACCTTTATTAAAGAGCGAGTTCTCGTCCTGCAATACAGACGTTTCATAGCCATAACATCATTGGAAATCGCTCATCTTGAGGCTCAATAAGCAGCTAAAAGATAGTAGAGATTCCACTGATCAATTGCGGATACTCATCACCATATCGTACTAAACGATTGGCGATCGTAGAATCCTGTCAATTGTTGTAATCCAGCTACATCTCCGGTATTCGACTTCACTTCCCGACTCAATGAGAGAACGGAAGTCGTGAGAAGAATCCGGAACGAATGATACTAGGATACACCTGTATCCTCGATATGACGCCGACAGCATCATACGTGCGTACACAAGCACGAGGACTCGCGCGGTAATCCGGCTGTGTGCACGTGACGCGGTGAGACGGTATGAGATGTCAACACAACACACTCACATAAAGACACGGGCATAGCTAATGCACATATATCGACAATTTAAAGTGTCGAAATTCCCTTATCTCAAGTCCGAACAACGAATAGAATTATCGAGTCAATCCAGCAATTAATTTTCTTTTATTGTGGCTACCTGGACCGTCACATTAATTATGGCGGTATACCTATTATACACAATGAATATAATTTCTCTCAAATTAGTGTTACACATCAAATACGCAGACTGTCGTACCAAATTGCCATTATTTTATGTTCTTCATGTCTGCTCTTCTTCTTCATCCATACAGTCGAAAGAAATTTAGTTGTGGAACCAGAGAGCGGAGGGATCGACGTTGTGTCTGACATTCAAGATCGTACCGAGTCAGTCTTGTCTGAGAAACGATTACTTCTCTCCACACTCAATGCCAATGAGTTCGGTGACGTGAACTGCAATCACCTGAAAGAAATAGTATGTGACACGAGTATTGAATTCCCCATTACAAATGTCGATATATTGAATGCAAAAATCGTCATGGACTATGAAGTTTTAACTAACATTGACGGTGGGTGATTATAAGTTTGTAATTCACTGTTCACTACTGTATTTTATTTTAGATCACTCATATTGAATTGTCGTACTTTTAGTAATCTGTCACATGAAAAAAGTTATTTAATTATCATTGTTGGATGGATGATAGAAGTGACTTATTGTTGTTTCCTGCAGAGGCTCATTGAAAATTTGAGAATTTTTTTTCCATAGATACTCAACTTTTGCATAGAATATTTCTCAAATCAGTATGACAGTATAGACAATAGTCGTCACTTGATTTCATTGACAGTTTGTTAATCTCACTAGTCATTTTAACAAATTTAGCCTGATCTGTGCTCTATGTGTGTATCTATTGCTGTTGCAGTAGTCAAACCCCAAGGCGGGTATGAAGAATGTCCATTAATTCTGCAAAATGTTGAATCATCTGACAAAACCAGGCAAAGTCCAACTTCAGACAGATCTGATATTAATGACGATGAATCGAGCGACGAGGACCGTTTGAGCGATTTGGATTATATCTGCAATGAGTCTGATACTCCCACCAATTCTGACACTGAAGATGTATGAGAAATTGAAGTATCCCCATAAGAATTAACAAATGGTCATGAATCACTACATGTCTCTCTAAATGTCACACCAAAGGTACCTTTCGATGATCGAAACCTTACTGTTCAGCCATCAAAGGAGAATGGGGCAAGTAATAGTACTTTTCGTTACAAAGACGTGAAGCATCACTTTCACGGCCGAGGGTAAGTCGTAGCAGGAGCCGAGCCGAGGCAAGCCGAGGCGTAGGCTCCTGCTACGACTTATCACGAGGCCTGAAGTGGTGCATCACGTGCGTGTGACGAACATTGTTTTTTATTCATCCCGTATGTAAACGACGCAATGAAGGGTAATGCAAATGAGTTAAATGATAACATCGAACAGCAAATTAACCCAAACGTTGTTTACCCGAAACTGTTCCGGGGGTCCAGGGGCGACGCCCCGGGTGAGGGGTTCGGGGGGCGAAGCCCCCCGAATAAAAAACATAAAAATCTTTAAAAGTTGCATTTCCTTAAAATTTCAAAACATCAAAAATGGGTGGATAATAATTGAATGAAAAAAGTGATGCAATAAAAACAGAGAAAGATATGCATTTTGACATATAGGTTTTTTGTATCGTTACGAAAATCTTTTTTAATCATAGATAAACTTTTTATTATTATTTTTTACTTTGTACTCAGATGTAAGAATATGAATCAGTCTTAAGAATGAACATTCCAGAATGAACTTCAACTTTGCACTTAATCATAGATAAACTTTTCAATATTATTTTTCTACTTTGTACTTAGATGTAAGAATAGGAACCAGTGTTAAGAATAAATATTTAGGAATAAACTTTAGCTTTGCACTTAGATGCCCGACTAGGGAAGGTAGCCTTAAGAACTAATGTTTAAAGTCTTTTCACTTTGGTGCTTCGAAGGTAGTTGGTCCATTGAAGATAAGTTTCAAGTTAGGACAATTAGTGATGGATAGAGAAGCTGGATTATTAGGGGTGATTTCATGGGTTGGTGGTGGGAGATTTTCATCAGTTACTTCAGCGAATGAACTTGTTGAGGTTGGATTACTACCATTCACTTCCACGTCATTTTTGTGCTTCATCCCTGGGGTGGAAGCCCCAACGTTTACCCCAAAATCATTTTCCTGGTCCACGCCTGAGGTTGAAGCACCGACGTTCACTCCAAAATCATTTTTCGCTTTCTTTATTGTAGATGATGACATGATGGCATTGGTGAGTTGGTTACATACTTGTCTTTTATTGGACATAGATTCGTCGATGTAACTCTCAGCGACCTTGTCAGATTTCCAGCCTCCGAACCTTTTTAATTCAGTCACGTTAGCACCTGTGTCTACGTAGAGTGTTGCTGATGAACGTCGGAATGCATGCCCAGTATAAAACTTTGGATTTTCTAATCCTAATATACCAGCAATTTCCTTAGGAGTATTTCGAATGGTATGAACTCCAACAACTTGGTTGACACATTTCTTGTCTTGGTATCTCATGAAGAAATTTGGGGCAGTTGCATTTTTAGGTCGCAGAGCAATATACTTCTTTACGTAACTATAAAATTCGTTTCCAACATTAAAAGAACGTGGTTTGTCAGTCTTCGTTTTAGGAAGTTGAATTTTGAAAAAGGTATTATGATCTTCAACGTCCTTCGTGGTTATCTTGTGAAGTTCGTCTCTCCTGCATGCTCCACTGATTCCAATGACCAACACAACCTGTAAATAATTTTGGAAGTATAGTTTTGTGTATAATGTTCGATTTTTATAAAAAAAATGATTAATTTTTTATACTTACTTTTTTCAATAAATATTCATCATCAGAAAATTCAGTAAGAAATCTCCTTATTTCAGTGTCTGAAAATTTTAGCTTTTTTGGGATTATATCCTTTGTTTTCTTTCGTTATAAAAGCCTTTAATTGTGCATAGGAATGTATGTTAATCTTCTCGTTATTCATGATAGTGGTTTTCAACATGGACCAAATTGACCACAAACTCGGTGGTACCACTGTCGTAGCCAATTCACTAAAATACACTAACATCGCAGATTCAGTCGTTAACCTTATTTTTTTTCTGTCTTCCAGTCTACGAATTTCTGGTAGGCACTCTTGTAAATTTTTCTCGACTTTTTTGGCAATAAATCGGCTGAAATATTATTGGCTGCATCGATGATGAACTGAGGAGTATCATCTGATTCACTGTCAGGGATTAAATGACTCATTTTCACTTCATAGAAATAAAAAAACACCAACTGTGGAAAAATATCTCTCTGTACCGAAAAATACGTTGTTGACAAGATTCACTCAGCTGACCGTAGTTCTGCCGACTAGCACTACCGTCTGGTGGCGCCACGAATGACTAGCCGGCCGTAAGGTCTCCCAGTTTGACATGTAGCTCACCGTTAACCAATAGGCGTAGAGTACGTCACACTTTAACGTCCTAGGACGTAAAAGTAAGTCCTAGAACTTACTTTTACGTCCTAGGCTGTAAAATATCGGTTTACGGCCCGTTCGGCGGCCGTAAAGTCGTCGTTCACATACAGGGATGAAAAAAAAAATATTTTTGCCCATATTGTAAAAATTTGCAATCTAAATTTCCGAGGCACTTGGAACGAATACATAAAAATGAGTCAGATGTTAAAAAGTTCATGGGTTTACCAATGAGAAATCCTGAACGAGGGAAATTATTGACACCTTGAGGAATTTTGGTAGTTTTTTGTATAATACGCAAGAAATCTATAACAAAGAAAATCTTTTGGTCACTCGACGACCTCAAGCAAAATATAAAAGAACTGTGGATCACTTCACGCCATGTCCTTCTTGTAAGGGCTTCTACTCGAAATTGACTTTACGATTACATTTTGCTCGATGCAATAAAAAACCACGTCACGGTCAGCGTGAAATTAATATCCTAAGCCGTAAAATCATAGGTAAAATTCATTCAAAGGCCAGTGATATATTGAGATTCGTTGTATTCTCAGTACTGAGAGAGGATGACGTTACTTGTTTGATCAGGTATGACGAACTAATTATATTATATGGCAATAAATTATGTCGTAAATATACGTACGAACACCAACATGACATGATACGAGCACAATTACGACTACTTGGTCGTTTTGAAAAACATATGAGTACATTGAATCAACAAATTCACGAGTTTCAAGCTATTTTTGACCCGGAGCACTACGATAACGTGATTGCTGCAATAAATCTGACTGCACGATTTGATAGTTGTAAACATGTTTACAAAGCACCATCTGTCGCAAGCGCCGCCCTTACAACTTTAATCAAAAAAACAAATAAGATGTTCCAAGCAGAGTGCATTAAAAATAAAAGAAAGCTGGAAAAGAAGAGGCTGAGGATTTTCTTACTTCATTCGAGGAAGACGTCCCCGCGATAATAAATAAAACAGTAATTGAAAATCAAATACATAGTAAACGACAACAGAAGGTCATCTTACCAAACAAAAGTGATATCAAATTACATCGCGACTATTTAAAAGACCAAAAAAAAACCTGTATGGGTGAACTTCAACAAAATTTCACGTCTAAGACATGGCTTTGTCTAGCAGAGAGTGTGCTAATTTTAATACAAATGTTTAACGGACGCAGAGCTGGAGAAATCGAGCGTCTTTTAATAGAGGACTACGATAATCGAGACTCAATCGACGAAAAGCTACACATGGATATATTTAAAGATCTATCCCTCGAATCCCAAGAAATCGCAAAAAAATATGTGAGACTGACAATACGTGGAAAGTTGTCAGGACCCGTACCAGTATTGATGCATTCCCATTTAGCCGAAGCAATCAAGATGCTCCTGAAACATCGTAAGGCTGCTGGTGTCAGCGAATCGAATCCGTACTTGTTTGGAATTCCTCATATGAATAAAAGCCGCCACAGGTATCTTCGGGCATGTAACTTGATGAGAAAGTTCTCAAAGGCATGTGGTGCAACATTGCCCACTACGTTACGTGGTACGCAGCTACGGAAACATGTTGCAACCTATTCAGCGATGCTGAATTTGGAAGACAATCAAGTTAGCGATTTAGCTAATTTCATGGGACACGGTGAAAATATTCATTCGATGTTGTGTCACTGTATACCAATATACCAACAAATCTTGCCTTAGCTGTGATTAACAAAAACTGGAGCAGTATCAAAAACCATACTTCGATAGCTAAAAAAGAATTTGTATTAGCTGTTAAGTTATGCCTTGACTCGACGTTTTTTATTCATAATGATAAATTTTACAAAAAAATTTTTGGTGTTGCCATGGGATCCCCAATTAGCCCTGTTGTAGCTAATCTGGTCATGGAAAACCTTGAACACAAGGTCATCAACTCACTACCATTCAAATTACCGTTTTATAAAAGATACGTGGATGATATTCTAACATGTGTCCATAAAGACCAGATAGACACTCTTGTACATGCGTTCAATAACTTTCATCCTAAACTTAGGTTTACCTATGAATTAGAAAATAACAATAAAATTAGCTTTTTGGACACATTAATCATCAAAGAGAATAACAGGATTATCACTGATTGGTATCAAAAACCTACATGGTCTGGTAGATACACTAACTTTAACTCACATCACCCACTTCAATATAAAAAAAGTGTTGCCATAGGGTTGTTCGATAGAGGTATTCTCCTAGCCCATCCTAAGTTCAGAAAGAAAAATATTAAACTAGTACAAGACACACTAAAATTAAATGATTATCCAGATTATCTTATATCACAAATAAAAAAACAACGCATACATAAAGCCTACAACAATATCAATTGGGATTCCCATGACAACATCAAAATTAAAGGATCCATTCCTTATGTAGAAGGGTTATCGCAAGCCATAACCAGAATCCTAAAGGCAGAAAACATCTATTGTACTTACAATATCACTAATACGACGGCAGGTCTTTTTACTAAACTAAAATCCAAAACACCCACTGAAGATATGATTAACACCATATATAAAATAGATTGTAATGACTGTGATAACAGCTACATTGGGCAATCATCTCAGCATCTTAAAAAAAGAATCAGTGGTCACAAATATGATTTAAAATCAAGGGATCCTGAAAGGTCAGCCCTAGTCTCTCATGCTCTTACTAAGGCTCACACGTTTAATTTTGATAATGTACAAGTGTTAGACTGTGAAAACAACTGGCACAAACGTCTTATTAAAGAAATGATACACATTTCTTCTAACAAAACAGTTAACAAACGCACAGATATCCAGTGCCTTAGCCACCTATACTCGGACATCATCCAAAATTTAAATGTAGTATCTATCGATCCATAATCGATACCTGATCGATACATTATGAGCATCTGTCATCCATTTTAAAATATTACTTCCTCCCCAATCGTGGCTAAGTCAACAGCTATGTGATCGTAGGATAGTCAATCTGTAAGTTAGTCATCCTATATGTTTAAAAAAAAACTGTTAACTATTAATGGTACTCAGATATGTTATATTTATTCATAAATTTAATACAAAAATTTAATAATATTAGTTACCTAATATAGTTGATACTAGCTAACCTCACTTTCACACGTGGAGTGATAGTTAAGTTTCAAAAAAAAATTTTTTTTTGTTTCAAAAATTGTTTTTAAAAAAATAATCGTTATTGTGGTTCGATTAAGAATCTTATTTGGTTTTTTTTTTGTTTCTTTTTTCTTTTGTATGTAGCCTGATGATGGCTGGCTGGGCCCAGCCGAAACGTCGAAATAGAATATTATCACTATGAAATGTCTCAGTCTTTCTTCGACCCCTTCCGACGAATAATACATGTAACTCTCACTGGGTCACGAACTTACACAAATACAAAAAATATTCATCGCCAAATATATCGGCAGCCAGTACCACATAGAGAAATTTTACAAATTTCTCGACTACTGGAAAAAGTTCAGGGCTGCAATGAAGATGAATCCACGGATACAGAAGGTAGCGATGATAATGAGGAGCTAGACGTCGAACAAGCAACAACAAATCACGATGATATGCCACGTACAAACGAATACTTCGATTCATCTAACTCTCTCATCAACAATACCGAATTGAACAGTTCGGACAATCGTAACTCTACTTTTATCAGCAACACCAGCGTAAATATTCCGAAGAATTTCAGCTCTCGCCGCAGAAGCAATAAAACCAAAACGAGCCTAAACAGTACGGAGGATACCAGCACTCGCCGTAGAAGCAGTAAGTTTAATAAGCAGTATAGAAATTTTACAGGATGTGAAATCTTGATCTTCTTAAAAAAATATGTAGTTGCTGTAAACACTTGAGAATATTTTCTGTAAATTTTTGAGGCAAATCGAAAGTGACATATTGGTTGAAACAAAATATTTTTGTGTATTTGTGATAAAAATTGCTATCTTTGGGATTCGAGAAAATCCGAAAAAATTTTATTTAGAAAGTTGATTCAAAAGTGCAACTTTTTTGTCGTATAAATTTTCTTGTATGATCTTATCCTTTGGCGATACGGAGGTTCGTAGAAAAAAGTTGGGATTTAGAAAAACTTGAAAAATGCGATCCACAATTCTGAAAAAATTCACATAAATTCTTTCGATATATTTGTGTAATAAGACATGTATATATACATATATATTGTAACAAATGGGGGTATTTGTTATAAGAAATAATAAGGGTACTCGAGAGAAATAAGTAAGACGAATTCGGGATTCTGGATTAATGGAAAAATGGCTATTTATTTGCAAAGGTCTGTCTTAAGCGAAAGCTAAAACAAGACTGTTATTTTTTAGAAGAACAAGTTGACACAGCAACCGTTAAGTGTTTTGTCAAACGAGTTGTCTTTTGTGTGTACAATTATAATTCGTATGTTTGTGACTACTAGACCGTATACACTCAATATACTGAGTGAATCCGCCCTTTGTAACACTGCCCCCCCCCCCCCCCCCCCCCCCCCCCCCGTGGAGAAAGAGTCGACCCGACTCACAAGGTAAGAATGATCTAAGGAAAAAGGAAAAATCACCGGTTTAGCAGTCGTGTGTGTGTGTGTGCTCGCTTTGGAAAGGTGGGAATCTACTTTAAGGTGGGGAAACTTTCCAAAGACCATCTGGCATTTGCCTTTAATCTCAAGGGAAAACCACAACAAAAACCTTGAGTAGATAGCTGAGCTTAATTTCAAATAAAAGTGAGCAGATTTAGTATAAAAAGTGCTCTTCATTCTTCAAGAACATCCAGGATAGGGAACAGGATCCATGGGAAGCGATAGAAAGGTTTCCTGTTAACTGGGTGACTGAGGTGGATCCGAGACGTAGATTAAAAGAAACCTCGAAGAATCAGTGACATATCGAGAATCCAAAACGGTCCGGGTCCAAACCTCTTCAAAAACATTATCATAAAACGACCTATATAGGAGGACAAATATGAGTATGGCATAATAAAGAGTTTCGTACCTTTCTTTTAAACAAGAATAGGTAATGTAATTATCTTTCAAACTGTAATTTGTTAATAAAATTATTAAATAAGAATCAAAACGATCTTATCTGAGGGTAAAATATGGGAAAAACGGGTGCAGGATAAGGAAAGAACAATCTGTTGAAAATTCCCATCCTTCGGTGGAAGATCTGTTCTTAATCTGAAAATCTTGTAAGTCATTAGTTACTTAAAACTAACACGTAAATTCGCAATCTCATCCGGATCTCTCTTCCCCGAAAAATAAAAGTTCTGCAGAGTAAATGGGAGAGGTCACACGAGACGAATAAAAGGAGAAGAGTACGAGGAATAAATACTGTTAATAAGTACAGTGAAAAAAAAATGAAAGAACTTCGAACGAAGAATCACATAGAAAACTCTACAATGTGATGGTTTAAATATTTGAGTGTTCTTTTTCGATCTATCGACTATCACGCGATCGATATAGGCTGCCATCAGAGCTAACCTACAAACTAGTTCCCATAACCTCACAGAAACTGTCAAAGACTTCATCGGCTGAAGGACTAGCATCGATAATTAAAACAGGAGAGGGAAGGAAAGAAAAATTCTTATTAATCAGCCAGTCTTCGTGTACTTGGTGGAGAAGTTTAAGATAATCTAAAGGAATCGCGTCTTCCTCAGATCGAGCGTGAGACACGACACGGGAATGCGATGTCTCTGGGGTTAACCTTAAATAAATAATTAAATCTACTTCGAAATCGATGGAATCCTCAGTAAATCTCCTAACATTTTCTATTAAGAGGTGAGCTTCGACTTCTTTAAAATCTCCTTGTCTCCTTCGGGCCTCTACAAAGCAGTTAGTGCTATAAATTGATCGCTCCATAACTTTATTTGGCAGTTGAGTTTTCACTAAGTGTCTATCGTTCATAGTCATCAACGCGTGATGTTGAAACAAGTAGGCGAACCGAGAAGGGTCTTTGTACATTTCTTCTAAAAGGTTAACCCCAACTACATCCCTATAAGTACCTAGAGGTTCTAGCAAAGTCAAGGTATCAGGACGATTTAAAAATCTTTTTGTAAATGTAGTTTTACCGCATCCTATGTTCCCTTCTACTAGGATCGTCAGGGGCCTGGTATCTCTTCGTTTCATCCCGAGTGGGAGTTTCCCAGACCACCTGTAATGAAAGAAAAATCCCATCCATCCAGTTAGCAATCTGGAGGGGGTTCATAAGGAGCAAGACGGTCTAAATGTACTACTTTGGGTTTAGACCGAGAAGAAAGTTGAATTCGGAAAACTACGTCGTTAATCTTATCCTTAACCTCATAAGGACCTTCCCAGTTTGATTGAAGTTTCGGAGATCGTCCTTTCATCCTACGAGGTTGGAATAACCAGACTAAATCTCCAGATTTGAATTGAAGATCCCTAGCTCTAATATCATACCTAGCTTTCACTCGATCTGAGGCCATTTGGATTCTTTTTCGAGCAAAAATATGAGTTCTCTCTAATTTTTCTTGTAGAAATGAGCTGTAATTAGCGTGACAGTATCTGGGTGTAGGAACAGGACCTTTTTCTAAATCTGACGGAAGCCTCAGATCTTTACCCATCAGCATAGAGGCAGGAGTCTGTCCAGTCGTCTCATGAACAGCTGATCTATACGACAAGAGAAATAAAGGAACCCACTCATCCCAATCTTTCTGGTCCTTTTCTATATAATAAGAGAGGTATTGCAGAAGAGTCTTATTCAATCGTTCAACCATTCCATCTGACTGAGGGTGTAGGGGAGTCGTACGAGTTTTTTGAACTCCCAACTCTTTTAGAACCTCAGTCATAAGGATAGACTCAAAATTACGACCTTGATCAGTATGTAACTGTAAAGGAGATCCATAACGACAAATAAATTCTTTAACAAATGCCTTGGCTACTGTTTGAGCCTCTTGATTAGGAAGAGGAATTACTTCAGGCCATTTGGTGAAATAATCAGCGATAACAAGGGCATAGCGATTTCCAGACTTAGAAAGAGGAAGGGGACCTAAAATGTCCATGGCCACTCTCTCGAAAGGAGCTCCAACATTATAGATCTGAAGACTACTAGTCCCTTTCCCCCGTGGGCCTTTCTTCGCTATGCAAACATCACAAGTCCTACACCAATTTTCTACGTCCAAACGACAAAAAGGCCAAAAATATTTTTCTCTAATCCGACCTAAGGTTTTATTGAAAGCAAAATGACCAGCAGAAGGGGAATTATGATGATCTTGAAGTACGTCTGAGATCTTCTTTTCGGGAACGAGTAGTTGCCACTTAATCTCCCTTGCATCTGGCGATTCCCATCTTCGGTACAATAAGTTGTTACATTGGTGTCAGAAGCGCGATCTCTTCGAGACAGATAAAACGAATTTTGGATTCTTGAATTTGAATTACATTTGAATCGAATTAAAACATGACTTCTCGTCGCCGGGCTAATCCCTTTCTAAACGAATCTGAGAGTCAACCCATCACTTCTCCTTCGGGAAACCAAACAGCTGGTAACCAGCTACCTCCTCCACATCCAGCTCCGTTCCCACTCGAACTGTTGCAACAACTACTCCTGGCACAGCAGAACCTGGCTCAACAGAACCAAGAACAACTACTCAGGACAGTTCTAACTGCCCAGCGAGAAGACCGCGAAGCTAACTTAGCATCCCAAAGAGAAGAAAGAGAGGCTCGACGAGAAGAACGAGAAGCCAACCTCGCTACTCAACAGGCCACACTTGCCCTGCTTCGAGAGATGACCTCCCGACAAGAAGTTCGTCCCCTGATTACGACTCCGAGGACTCCTCTCTTAAACACTGACGAAGTACCTCCGGCAATCCCAAGGTCTGTGTCACATTATGGGGAAGACGAACCTTCCCCTGCCTATCGTAGACCTCGCACGGGCGGAGCGGCTATTTTCACGCCACACACCCATGCAATACCCACAATCGACCGCATCGAAAAAGCGATGCGGGACGGCCGGGAAATTCAACTCCTTAACTCGACGTGTGGCGATCACGAGACAAGACCGTTGACTCCCGAGTCGCCACAACGACGGGCTAACCCTAGAAGTAAACTTTCTTTTAATGTCCCCCGCGAATCTTGTATTAGTCGCGCCGGGAGTGTTCACGAAACTTCCCCTATTTTGAGAGTAGAACCTCCAAGAAAACTCCCTCGTGTTGTAGAAGATATTCCGTTTAGGGTAGATTTTTCGAGCAATAGAAATGATTCCATAAATAAATCCTCTCATACTCTCAAGCCCCCCACTTTCGATGGTACCATCCCTTGGGCTGAGTATGAACGTCAGTTTTTGGTAATAGCCCGACTCAATGGATGGAATCATTCAGCAAAAGCCGGAAATTTAGCCGCGAGCCTTAGAGGTCAAGCCTTAACAATTCTAACTTCTCTAGCAGACTCAGACCTCGAAGATTACGAGAGACTGAGCGCTTCCCTACGTTTAAGGTACGGAAGTCAACATCTTGAAAAATTACACTTAACTCAATTAGAAACCAGACGCCAGGCTAAAGATGAGAGCCTCGCTACACTCGGTCAAGATATTGAACGATTAGCTATCCTGGCTTTACCAGGATGCGATAAAGAAACTAGGGACCGATTAGCTTCTTCCCGATTTGTTAACGCCATTTCCAACCCACAATTAAAACATGCCCTGAGTCTAGCAGGACCCTCATCTTTAAAAGAAGCCATTATTAAAGGTTTAGAGATAGAAGCTTTAGATAAACAATATCTAGGTGTAGCGAAAATCAGGCGCATTAGTTCCGACGAACCAGTCTCCCAAAAAAAGGAGACCCAAAAGAAAGATTTTAGCAGAAAGACCACTCCCTGGCAGCGTAGTCGTAAGCAAGAGGGCTCCTCCGATGATAGAGGCTGTTCCGAACCACCTAGATCTTGCGAATATTGTTCTAGGAAAGGTCACACTATAGATTTTTGTTATAAGCGGAAAGCAGACGCTTACGATAAGCAAAAAGAAAATAAAAGTAACGAGTCTAATGAAAAATCTTGGAGAAAGAAAGACTCTTCTTCTGAGACACAACCTCCAAACACAAAAAACTAGATTCGGGTGATTTAGAGGGGCCTAAATCATCGGAGCGACCTTATCAAAGTAGCCCCAATACTACTCAATTTTTGTTTCGTGGCCTCCGACAAACCGGATTATATACCTGGGGAACCGTTAATGGAACGGATTGCCTCTGGGTGGTTGATACCGGTGCAGAGGTTACTGTAGTCCGTTCGGATCTCTTGCGTTCCTCCGGAAATATTATTTCTTCTGGCTCTTTGAAAACAGCTACAGGAGAAATTACTCCAGTTTTAGGAACAGATTCCGTCCAGATTAATGTCGCAGGTTCTATAAGTTCTCCTCACATAGTTCACATAGCTGACATAGAGGACGACGGAATCCTGGGTCTAGACTTTTTGACAGCGCACGAGTGCATTATTTCGACGACTACTAATTCTTTCATTTCTGGTCGATGTAAGATCCCTCTTTTAACTAATAGACATGTAGTCCGCAAGCCTCTTAATCACACTCCTAGGATTCGTGGATTATATCAACTTTCAACAGACCAAGAGATTCTACCCGAAGCTTCGTCAAACGACGAAGATAAACTTAATAGTAATAGTACATAGTCCGATGAAACTCTGTATTTGTTCCTTGTTTTCTGGACGAGGCCATTCTGAAATCTTCTCAATTTTTGCTGGGTCAGTCTTTACTCCTGTGGAAGAGACTACATGACCTAGGAAATTCACTTCTTTCTGGAAGAGGTGACACTTTTTCGGGCTCATTTTGAGTCCCACCTTTTGAAGTCGTTGAAAAACTTCTCTTAGATTTTTTATTTTTTCTTTGAAGGTCTTGCCAAAAACGATGATATCGTCCAAATAGACCAAGCAGATCTTCCCAGTCAGTCCTTGAAGGGTGTTCTCCATGGCTCTTTCGAAAGTCGCAGGGGCATTGCAGAGTCCAAATGGCATTACTCTAAATTGCCATAGGCCCCCGAGACCTGAGACGAAGGCAGTTTTTCCTTTATCAGATGGATCCATCTCGATTTGCCAGTAGCCACTCTGAAGGTCTAAGGTACTGAACCATCGAGCTCCAGACAGAAGATCTAGCGTCTCATCTATTTTGGGTAAAGGGTAGGAATCTTTCTTGGTGACTTCGTTTAATTTTCTATAATCAATACAGAATCGTTTCGAGCCATCTTTTTTCTTCACTAAAACTATAGGTGAAGCCCAAGGACTGGAAGAAGGTTCTATAACGTTGTCAGCCAACATCTGTTTGACTAGTTTATCAACTTCTGATCTGCCATTAAGTGGGAGTCTTCTTGTAGCTTGTTTGATAGGAGTGTGGTCTCCGGTGTTAATCTTATGTTTGACCAGAGTGTAGCGTCCCATCTCTCCTTTTGAACTTGCAAAAGTGTCTTTAAATTCTTCTAAAAGGTTAGTAAATGGTTCGAGGTTAGATTCTTCAACATGAAGAGAAGCCCTTTCGATTAAATTTTCGAAAGGTGTCTGAGTCTCAGTAGGGATCTCTTCTCTTGGAGTTTCTTCGTAAAGTTTATCTTCGTCGTTTGACGAAGCTTCGGGTAGAATCTCTTGGTCTGTTGAAAGTTGATTTAATCCACGAATCCTAGGAGTGTGATTAAGAGGCTTGCGGACTACATGTCTATTAGTTAAAAGAGGGATCTTACATCGACCAGAAATGAAAGAATTAGTAGTCGTCGAAATAATGCACTCGTGCGCTGTCAAAAAGTCTAGACCCAGGATTCCGTCGTCCTCTATGTCAGCTATGTGAACTATGTGAGGAGAACTTATAGAACCTGCGACATTAATCTGGACGGAATCTGTTCCTAAAACTGGAGTAATTTCTCCTGTAGCTGTTTTCAAAGAGCCAGAAGAAATAATATTTCCGGAGGAACGCAAGAGATCCGAACGGACTACAGTAACCTCTGCACCGGTATCAACCACCCAGAGGCAATCCGTTCCATTAACGGTTCCCCAGGTATATAATCCGGTTTGTCGGAGGCCACGAAACAAAAATTGAGTAGTATTGGGGCTACTTTGATAAGGTCGCTCCGATGATTTAGGCCCCTCTAAATCACCCGAATCTAGTTTTTTGTGTTTGGAGGTTGTGTCTCAGAAGAAGAGTCTTTCTTTCTCCAAGATTTTTCATTAGACTCGTTACTTTTATTTTCTTTTTGCTTATCGTAAGCGTCTGCTTTCCGCTTATAACAAAAATCTATAGTGTGACCTTTCCTAGAACAATATTCGCAAGATCTAGGTGGTTCGGAACAGCCTCTATCATCGGAGGAGCCCTCTTGCTTACGACTACGCTGCCAGGGAGTGGTCTTTCTGCTAAAATCTTTCTTTTGGGTCTCCTTTTTTTGGGAGACTGGTTCGTCGGAACTAATGCGCCTGATTTTCGCTACACCTAGATATTGTTTATCTAAAGCTTCTATCTCTTAACCTTTAATAATGGCTTCTTTTAAAGATGAGGGTCCTGCTAGACTCAGGGCATGTTTTAATTGTGGGTTGGCAATGGCGTTAACAAATCGGGAAGAAGCTAATCGGTCCCTAGTTTCTTTATCGCATCCTGGTAAAGCCAGGATAGCTAATCGTTCAATATCTTGACCGAGTGTAGCGAGGCTCTTATCTTTAGCCTGGCGTCTGGTTTCTAATTGAGTTAAGTGTAATTTTTCAAGATGTTGACTTCCGTACCTTAAACGTAGGGAAGCGCTCAGTCTCTCGTAATCTTCGAGGTCTGAGTCTGCTAGAGAAGTTAGAATTGTTAAGGCTTGACCTCTAAGGCTCGCGGCTAAATTTCCGGCTTTTGCTGAATGATTCCATCCATTGAGTCGGGCTATTACCAAAAACTGGCGTTCATACTCAGCCCAAGGGATGGTACCATCGAAAGTGGGGGGCTTGAGAGTATGAGAGGATTTATTTATGGAATCATTTCTATTGCCCGAAAAATCTACCCTAAACGGAATATCCTCTACAACACGAGGGAGTTTTCTTGGAGGTTCTACTCTCAAAATAGGGGAAGTTTCGTGAACACTCCCGGCGCGACTAATACAAGATTCGCGGGGGACATTAAAAGAAAGTTTACTTCTAGGGTTAGCCCGTCGTTGTGGCGACTCGGGAGTCAACGGTCTTGTCTCGTGATCGCCACACGTCGAGTTAAGGAGTTGAATTTCCCGGCCGTCCCGCATCGCTTTTTCGATGCGGTCGATTGTGGGTATTGCATGGGTGTGTGGCGTAAAAATAGCCGCTCCACCCGTGCGAGGTCTACGATAGGCAGGGGAAGGTTCGTCTTCCCCATAATGTGACACAGACCTTGGGATTGCCGGAGGTACTTCGTCAGTGTTTAAGAGAGGAGTCCTCGGAGTCGTAATCAGGGGACGAACTTCTTGTCGGGAGGTCATCTCTCGAAGCAGGGCAAGTGTGGCCTGTTGAGTAGCGAGGTTGGCTTCTCGTTCTTCTCGTCGAGCCTCTCTTTCTTCTCTTTGGGATGCTAAGTTAGCTTCGCGGTCTTCTCGCTGGGCAGTTAGAACTGTCCTGAGTAGTTGTTCTTGGTTCTGTTGAGCCAGGTTCTGCTGTGCCAGGAGTAGTTGTTGCAACAGTTCGAGTGGGAACGGAGCTGGATGTGGAGGAGGTAGCTGGTTACCAGCTGTTTGGTTTCCCGAAGGAGAAGTGATGGGTTGACTCTCAGATTCATTTAGAGGGGGATTAGCCCGGCGACGAGAAGTCATGTTTTAATTCGATTCAAATGTAATTCAAATTCAAGAATCCAAAATTCGTTTTATCTGTCTCGAAGAGATCGCGCTTCTGACACCAATGTAACAAATGGGGGTATTTGTTATAAGAAATAATAAGGGTACTCGAGAGAAATAAGTAAGACGAATTCGGGATTCTGGATTAATGGAAAAATGGCTATTTATTTGCAAAGGTCTGTCTTAAGCGAAAGCTAAAACAAGACTGTTATTTTTTAGAAGAACAAGTTGACACAGCAACCGTTAAGTGTTTTGTCAAACGAGTTGTCTTTTGTGTGTACAATTATAATTCGTATGTTTGTGACTACTAGACCGTATACACTCAATATACTGAGTGAATCCGCCCTTTGTAACAATATATATGAGGTATTCCACGCCGTTTCGAACGGTCGAAAAGTTGACCGATCCCAACAAAATCATAATTTTGTCTTATCATCACACAAATATATCGAAAGAATTTATGTGAATATTTTCAAAATTTTTGGATCACTTTTTTTGAGTTTTTCCAAATTCCAATTTCTTTCTACGAACCTCCGTATGTCAATCGTACAAGAAAATTTATAAGACAAAAAAGTTGCAGTTTTGAATCAACTTTCTGAAAAAAATTTCTTAGGAATTTCTCGAATCCCAAAAATACCAATTTTTATGAAAAATACACAAAAATACTTCTTTTCAACCAATATGTCACTTTTGATTTGCTTCAAAAATCTACAGAAAATACTCTCAAGTGTTTACAGCAACCATATATTTGTTTTAAGATGGTTGGCTCAATCGGTTGGAAGCTATGCTTTATTAATTCTTTTTTGACGTATTGGTTGAAAAAAAAGTATTTTTGTGTAGTTTTCATAAAAATTGATATTTATGGGATTCGAGAAATTCACAAAAAAATTTTTTCGGAAAGTGGATTCACAACTGCAACTTTTTTGTCTGATAAATTTTCTTGTACGATTGACATACGGAGGTTCGTAGAAAGAAATTGGAATTTGGAAAAACTCAAAAAATGTGATCCAAAAATTCTAAAAAACTTCTCATAAATTCTTTCGATATATTTGTGTGATGAGACAAAATTATGATTTTTTGGGGATCGGTCAACTTTTCGGCCGTTCGAAACGGCGTGGAATACCTCATATATATATATATCTTTATTTGATATGGCTGCAGTTTTGAAAATTTACGGTTTAACGGGATTAAGAAAAAGTTTATAGACTGAGCAATCCTTTGAATATATATTATTCATTCTAGTAATACTAACAATCACAGTGCTCTCATTCATGTTGCTTCTCGTTTTTAGCTTCCCCTTATGGTAAAACAATGAGAAGGAGATGGTCAGTAGATGAGAAGGCCGCAGTAACACATCTCAAGGAATATTTGAATAGTGGGAACAACTTGCCGACATTAGGTGTCTGTCAAGACGTTATTGCAAAAGAAAGCATCTTGCAGAGCCGTACACCACAGCAACTCAAGGCTTACATCGATAATGTAAATCTGAAGAACCGTCGTTAGAACAAATGTTGAAATATCTTTACGTGCTCGAAGATTCGACTAGTTGAGATTTCTTTTTTAGGGGAAATGAAAGATAAACTCGAGTCATCTAGCGGATTTCTCACCGTACTAAAACGAAATTCAACGAATGCATGTCCGAAGAGCGTCATTTTTTGGATTTTTGAAAATCGACGAGCATCATGCCCTTCGTTTAATTTTCATTCATCGCTGATATTAATTTCTCATCAATCAGACATGCTTTCGTTGAGAAAAGGGGGTTGAAAAATATCAAGTAGAAGAATCGTGTTCTAGTACGGTATATTTTATTACGGTAATATTTTTCAAACCCCCTTTTCTCAACGAAAGCATGTCCGATTGATGTGAAATTAATATCAGCGATGAATGAAAATTAAACGAAGGGCATGATGCTCGTAGATTTTCAAAAATCCAAAAAATAACGCTCTTCGGGCATGCTGTCGTTGAATTTTGTTTTAGTACGGTGAGAAATCCGCTAGATAACACTAGATTGACTTTCATTTCCCCTTAAGGGGAAATGAAAGATAAACTCGAGCCATCTGGCGGATTTCTCACCATACTAAAACAAAATTCAACGAAAGCATGTCCGAAGAGCGTCATTTTTTGGATTTGGATTATGCAAGCTGTAACTACTATTAATATCATATTCAGTTTGAGGGGATACATGTGGGACATTTCATGTGACTTAAACCACCCGAAAAATAACTGAACCTCAAAAATTTTCTATAGATTCGGGTATAAAAGTACAATACTTTTGCCAAGTTTTAAGGCCATAGTAATTTATGCGCAGAATTACAGGCATTTAGCGTTATTTCTTCGAACGAAGATATCACGAAAAATGTGCTTTATGTCGGAAATTATTGGAAATGAAAAGATTCGGTCATTACATCGACTATAACAAACAAATTTATTCATATTTTTTCGAACAGTCAATTTTCAAGGGAAACAAAATAAAAAAAATAAAAAATTGCCTTGAATAAAAACCTATCGATATTTGTATGATTTTTTTTTTCATATTCTGTAAGTGAAGCAAAAGTTTTGGGAAAAATTACATCATGGAAAAACCGGCTGTTTCAAAATTAATTTTCAATTTTCGAAATTCATTTTGAAACGGCCGGTTTATATTCGAGACTGTGTTGGAGTATATTTTTATCGTAATTCAACAGTAGATTTTAGAAATTTTCGGGAATTTTTTTCCTGTAGCTTATTATGACACTCTGATAGCTGCAGTACATTTATATGTACACGATTTGATCAACATAAACACTTTTATGAAGCACCTCCGTTCTAGTGCTCCGATGGCGAAGCGCCTCCGAATTTAACTGACTTATTGAAATATTTCTGGAATGCGTACGTATTTAAAATTGATTATTTTGAAGGTGTGTACGTGAACTGTCTTCATAAATTGCGAGCAGAATGAATCGCAGGTAAGAAAAAAAAGCAAAAGAATTAGTTGGTTGCTAGAATAGGTACAATAACTATTGAGTATATCCGGTCACTAGTCGCATAGAACCGTAGCGGGTTTTCATATACGCTGAGTACCCTTCATTTCCACGGTATGAACATGATATGGGTATTTACTTGGTTTCACCAAATACAGTAGTTTCGCGCTCAAATCAGACCGGAAACATATCGTAGTAACCCAGGCAGCAAACTTAGTACATTTACGTTACCGCGATATCACACTGTAAAATTGTTGGTACATACCAAAGTTCACGTAAATTTTATGTAACATTGGTGTATCAGCAATCTTTCAATATATCAGAGATGCGCTTGACATATAACACTGTAGTATCACAAAGACAGTACATTGTTATGTAGCGTTAATATCATCTAGTTCTCTCCTGGAGCAGTGTTCAAGTTTGATGTAGCTGTAGTATAACAAAGATGTCACAGTGTTATATCACCAGAAAAGTACAACTGGTTTGTAGAGTTTATATCAAGCGGTACTGTCCTTGAGCAGTCTAAATAGTCGATGTAGCAGCAATGTCACATGGACGTCACAATTTTATATAGTCAAAAAAGCAAAACTGGGTATCTGAAATTTACGTCACAGAGTACTATTTCAGTGCTAAATACAAAGTTGACGTATCCGTCACGTGGCGAGGACATCACAGTATTCTGACACAAAGGATACACAATTATTATATCAAATAAACATTTCAGAAAAATCTCCGTGTGCCTTCAACGAGAACAATTCGTACGTCAGCTTTTTAGGTTATGTGTTTACTACGTCTCCTCAAATGTGTAGCAAATTATTCAGGCTCGTGATCAGTTTATATGTACTATTACGGATAGTTCTTTGTTATACACGTATCTAGAATACGTGAAATTAGATCTGTGCATATTCAAAACTAAGGGATCGCGGGAAGAAAGGTACAATTGTTTTACAACATGTAAAAAAATATCGTTGTAAGAGTAAGCTTAACAGAAATTTTGACTTCAATTTTTAATAACAATACTTTATTTGAATTTGGACCTAATTACTTAAGCGTAAATGACATAATGATGTTTGCATAAACAGACAAATCAATTAATTGAAGTGACAGTTGTGACAAATCAAAATTTTAATAAATGATCATTTTTCGTGATGTTACGGCAGCAGATTATAACGCAGTCCAAAGTAATTGTGTTTAGATGTTCGTTGTGGTGTCGAGGCACCGTGCCCGGCTACGGATCACTAGGGCGTCCACTGGTCCCGTGTTCAAATCCTCGGTTCGTGCGTGCGATTTTTTCGTTTATTATAATTACAGGCAGGTAGATTTAGGCAGTGAGTTTTCGGTAGGGCGCACAAATATTGTGATTAGCACAAGATCTTATAAGAAAAACTCAGATATCCGTCGTTTAATCTAATTTTTTTTTTTTGTCATAAGTCACATGGACCTTTATGCCTAGAATGTTGCAATTATATGAGTTACATAGATCATACATAACCGTTTTGAAAGCCGACTCTACAGTGAGTCCGCTGTGATATATCTGTTATGATCCTAACACTCAACTGGTATATAATTGTTATGTACCGCAAATCTGTAACTGTGACATACCAGCCATATCAGCCTGTGGCGGACATTTTGATATCCATGGACTGTAAAATATACAGTCCCTGTGATGTAGCAGTGATTGAGGAAAGAACCAAATTATATATCTGCTACATTATGGTGACATGATTTTGCTGCCTGGGTTCGTACCTTAGTACTGTGCTGAAATGCGGATAAGAATTCGTTCTACTGACATGATCACCTGCTGGGAATAGAGCTGCTGTGATTGACCAAAGAAAACAGTAGGGATCGTCATTCGTAATATTCACCACCGCCTTTTTATCTTGTATATACTTTGGTAACTGTGTGTAAGTGGATATACCTCCCTGTAGTGGTACATATTTGTTGATATTCACAGCCAAATTTATAATTTCAGTCAACGACCATCCTGAATCCTTTTCTTGAAAGTCTTCGATCTTAACCAACAATTTCTCCTTTACATTCTCATCAAACCATTCACCAATATTTGTCGCTGGTAAAACAGCTTCGTTTTTGGTATTGAAGAACTTCATCTCCTCAATAATTTCACCGCTTTTCACAGTATTAAATTTACAGGATAAAACTACATTTATTTTTAAGTTTCCTTGTTTCCGCAAAATGTTCTTCAATCTGACGATGATTAGTTTCTTCGAATCATCCAGAAAATGTTTTGGATCTTTGTGTTGCAAATTGGCTATGACTCCCGTTCTCATTCTTCCATGGAAAGCTGACTCCAGATCTTCCCACTTTACCCTGTCACTTCGTCGCAGTCTCCTTATACCTCCCCCAGTTTTTCGATACTGCTCAAACCGTGCTTTCAACGACTTTAAAATTCCTATCGTTGTCAAAATTCTTGTTTTTTCCCCAACCGTTGAAGCGGATTTTCGTAATATTTTATTCAGAAGTCTGATATTTTGAGTTCCAAATCGCAGCCATTTCTGTATTTCTGCAACTGATGATTTCTCTTTCAAAATATCGTAAGCATTTTCCATAATGCTAATAAGTTTAAAACATTTGCTCGAGTCCATTTTCGTGATCACTAATAACAACCATAGGTTATGAAAGTTCAAACTTGTATGATGTGTTAACACCGCAGGATGGTTATTTTATAGATCAGCTCCACCGATCACAATTGCAACTGGACATACGCTACTATCAAATCCATACAGTCCTGAACCCGCTGCCATATGCGGACATACTTACCTTATCGAAACAGTGCTACTTTTATACGCACGAAAGAACTCCGGGCACAGGCTTGCCGATATCAGACCTCCCATTATTCGATTCTCGTGACCTACATACACAAGCGCCGATTTATCAGAAGCCGCCATTTTGAAATTCGCAAATACCCAACAGGTAAGTGCTAGAATCGTCATTTCCAAAATTGTAGGGGGGCTAATTATAACGTCACCGGATATATAGGTATACAATGGTGAGGGGGGTTGGAGGGGGCTTATGATAACGGTCAACTAATCAGACGGCGGACACCTGATAGTGTGACGTCATCTTCCTCCCTCCAACCCCTCACACGAACACGGGAGGACACGCATCCGTATGAACGTGTACGTGTGCACTAAGACGCGATAGTGTGACATCGGCTTCCCCCTCCAGACCCTCACACGGACACGGGAGGGCTTGCATGTGTGTGTACGTGTACGTGTGCACTAACACGCGTTGGTCCAGAACCCGCCTAGACCATCTACTTACATAGACCTACTTTTGCGCGAGAATCGTCAACTACCTATACGACTCTACGTTTTCCACCACCGAGGCAGCCGCAAGAACATAACAATTATATCGTTAATGAAGCCGCCGATGCAAACGCTAAATCGAGAAACTCACCACCTAATATTGAACAACAACCCAACATATCGCATAAAGAATTTGCAATTAGTACGCGTGGTTATCCAGAACGCGCTGGGTACGATGCACGGTATCCGACGGGACAGCATTATCCGCCTGGACACCAGTATCCCTACCATTGCCCACCCTATCCGTATTATCCACCACCGCCTTATCCATATTATCTGCCTTATGGGTACCCATATGATATGGGAAGTCATGTGCCTAGACAAGAGCACGCGGGGCAAAGATATCCTCACGAGCATAGGCAGCGTTCAGCTTCACCTAAACCTAACACCGGAACACCTGGTGGCGGGAATAGACCTACGACACCCAATGCGAATAATAACGCACATGCAGAAACGCGAAATAGAGCACCATCACCTCACGATAAAAATCGAAATAAACCGGCTGAGTCTTTAAACGCTCACGCAGCCCGACGCACGGACGCGACGGCGGGTCATGCGGGGAACGAGCGTCAGACGACGATAAAATTCGGCGAGCCGGGTCAAGAGTTTATACGTGCGGGAGAAATCGAGAATCGCCGCTAAACAAGATCAGGGCACCGGAACTGAAAACTGAATTTGGAACATTTTTAATTGATACGGGAGCAAACATAAGTTTCGTCAAAGCAAACGTGTTACATCCGGACGTATTAATCGCAGCTCACGAAAGCGCGTTAATCTCCGGTATAACCACAGATAAAATAAAAACATTTGGTACCGTTGAAATTACCCTACAGGGTCAATTTAATAAATTACATGTAGTAAGTTCCGAGTTTCCTTTGCGATGCGACGGCATATTAGGTAAAGATTATCTACGCCGCGAAAAAGCCGAAATCTCATTTACCCACAATCCTCTTGTGACACAAACAGAACCGATTAGACCTTTTCGATTTATTAACGAACAAAATTCCGAAAGTTCAGATTCCGATTCTAGTCCTAGACAACGCGTTTGGAAAATACAGGCAAGGACAAGACAAGTGATAGAAGTAGACGTATTAGACTGTAATCTCAAGGAAGGATATTTACCAAAGATTTCTGTAAGCGAAGGGCTTTACATTGGCGAGGCCGCCGTCTCGATTAGCAATGGCGCCTGCCAGGTCTTAGCTATTAACACACTAGATAGGGATATAGAGGTAGAAATTAAACCCCAGGAAGTCTTACCGTTCGAATATCATAATTTTCCTGAAGAGTTTGGGTACGACTCAGACTCGGGAGATTCAAATGCCGAACCAGAAGCGATAGATAGACTAGAGGAAATCGAATCAAAATTACGTTTAGATCATTTAAATGATGAGGAGCGGATACATGTATTAGACTTAATCGGAGAGTTTCCGGAAATTTTCCATTTACCGGGAGACAAATTAAAATTTACACTCGCGATTAAGCACCGTATTCCAACCACGGACGATATACCGATAAATACTAGACAATATCGTTTTTCTCCGATTCATAAATTAGAAATTGAAAAGCAAATGAAAGTCAAATTAGACAACGAGGTTATAACACCGTCAAATTCACCATATAATTCACCACTCTGGATAGTCCTAAAGAAACCAGATTCGAAAGGAAAACCGAGGTGGAGAATTGTTATGGATTTCCGAGCACTAAACGATAAAACAATAGGCGATGCCTATCCTTTACCGAATATTACCGACACCTTAGATCACCTAGGTGGAGCAACATATTTTTCAACCTTCGATCTTGCTAGTGGCTTCCAGCAGATAGAAATGGATCCGCGAGATCGAGCGAAAACCGCATTTACAACACCGAACGGACATTACGAATTTTTACGAATGCCCGAGGGGTTGAAAAACGCTCCAGCCACCTTCCAACGATTGATGGATCAGGTACTACGTGGTTTACAGGGGACAGAGGTTTTCGTGTATCTGGATGACATCGTTGTATACGCGAAAGATTTAACTGAACATGAACAGAAAATTAGGAGATTATTCAAAAAATTAGCAGACGCAAACTCGACTTTACAACCAGATAAATGCGAATTTTTAAAAACGGAAGTAGCATACTTAGGTCACGTAATAACGAAAACGGGAGTAAAGCCAGACCCTAAAAAGATTGTAGCTGTAAAGAAGTTTCCGCGACCAAAAACTCAAAAGAATATTAGACAATTTTTGGGATTAGTAGGATATTACCGTAGATTCATTAAAAATTTTGCTGCTAAAGCCAAACCTTTAACAGATTTATTAAAGAAAAACGCGCCATTTTCCTGGAAAGAAGAGCAGCGCCATAGTTTCAAAATTCTTAGAAGAGCATTATGCCAAAAGCCTATACTGCGATATCCAGATTTCGAAAAGCCTTTTACCTTGACCACTGACGCATCAGACTACGCCATAGGTGCGGTCCTCAGTCAAGAGGTGGACGGTTATGACATGCCTGTCGCTTATCTATCAAGAGCATTAATAAATGCCGAGCAAAATTATTTCACAACAGAGAAAGAATGTCTTGCAGTTTTATGTGCAGTATTACATTTTCGACCTTACTTATTCGGACGTAAATTCACCTTAGTTAGTGATCACGAACCATTACGCTGGATAAACTCTATCAAAGATCCGGGACAACGACTGGTGAGATGGAGGTTGAAATTGCAAAATTATGAATACACTTTTGTGCATAAACCAGGTAAACTAAACACCAACGCAGACGCGCTTTCCAGAAACCCAATAGATAGCGATCAGTCATCGGACTCTTCAAGTTCGGGAATATCGGATAGCGATAGTATAAAGTCAGGAAAATCAGAACCTGTAATAACCAAATATTCAGAGTATTCAAAATTAATAAAATCAACAACAATAGAGAACCCTGATGTTCAGGAAGTGCACGAAGATCTTTTCTCTAAACCAGATAATTATGCTCACACCGTCTCAGTAGATCTAGAGATGAGTGCAGGAATAGCTGCAGAGTTCAAAGAGAAATACGGAGTGCCAGATGAGCTCAAAAATCAGGCTAAATTACATTCAGTAGGAAGATTAAAATTAGAAGACAAAATTATCTACCATATTATGTCAAAACAAAATTTTTGGGATAAACCAACATATGAAGATATGTTTAAGGGTTTAATAAATTTCAAGAACATCTTAGAAAAAGACAAGGTAAAATCTGTTGGAATTCCGACAATCGGTTGTGGTCTAGATAGATTATCTTGGGGTAAAGTACGAGCAATGCTTCGTTTCATTTTCAAGGGAACCGGAATTAAAATCTATGTTTGTACCAATATCAGGATTAAAGAGCCAGAAACAACATCTCAGACAGTCAAGGTAGTCACGTATGATCTAGAATCGGACTCAGACTTAGATTCAGATGACAACACAGACAAAGTTCCGCGTAAACTATACCCGATAACTAAACAAGGTGCGAAGCCGGCGAAACCCTCAAAAATACCAGAACCACCAACACGTCGACCTGTAGGTAGACCTGTAAGTAGATCAGTTTCGGAAGCACACAAGAAAGTTGATGAAACAACTAAACTTAGATGTGGATTGAAAACAATGCCAGCTTTAGATATGAGCGCAATAGCAATGAGAACACGATCTAAATTACCAGCTAAAACAGCACAGGTAGAAGCACCCAAAATTTTGGAACCCATAGTAGAACGGACTTTTGAGGATTCGTCCGATGACGAGTCCTCAGAACCGCCGATGTATAGGAAACGAAAAAGCGTATTACCAAGTTTAGGATTTGACGTACCATCAACAAGTAAACCTGTACAAACTGACAAACAAATAGACATAGATCAAGTAGCAGAAATCGATTCTGACCAAAACAAAATTGACCAAAGTGAAATTGCCATAAAAATAAATCCACCAGTACAAAATACTGATACGGACGAGGACAATGACGTTTTTACATTCGAATCACCTACAGTTTTAAACCAATCGTCTCACGAACAGGAAAAATATAAAAGCAATTCCGACAGATTAACTTTCAAGCCACCAATAGATTTGAGAAGTTTACGTGAGTCATTCCAAAAACTTGATAAATCAATTCATGAACGAAGTTTAGTAGAACAAGAGGCAGACGATTTAGAAATAGTAACCCTACCCAGAGCTATATCAGTAGACAGGGATTTAAACGAAGTCACTCGTGAATTAATTACTGAACAAGATCCGTATCAAGATGAGACAGGAGATGAGGAGTTAAATTCCAGAATAGAAAGATTGCTAAAGAAATCTGAGGCAGGAGCGTCAAATAAAACTCAAGCGTGCCGAAACAGTGAGTTAAACACTTCGGGTACACCCCTTATCTCGAGTACAGCTGACCAAGACGTATCCATTATCAGCCAGCCAGTTGAGAGAGCAGGACTCCCAACACCTAGAGTAGCGCCACGTCCTATAGCACTCTCCACTCCGTACGTAGGTACAGTGCCACCAGTCGCTGACAGTAGCGTAACGATAAAATCAAAAGTCAGTAAACCACCAAGGCGATTAGTACCGAGTCCCGCTACAGAAAGCAATCCAACTAGCATACAAATAACTGAGGGCATACTACCTGACGTGGAGGCTACCTCACCACTAAATCTTCCTAGATATAGAAGTTATCGAACTAGTAACGTCAAACTAACTAGAGAAAATTTAACGTACATCAAAGATAATTATGTTCACTTTTCATCTACCGACTCAGAAGTAGCAACACCTATCAGCAGGTTGTTATCAGATTTAGAAATTATAAACGTTGAAGAACAGCGCGAAGTAAAACCAAAAATCGGACAAATATTAATTACCAAACGAGGAAATAACTGCGTGTTTAGTGTAATAGTTAAGAATAAATACTTTGACAAAACTTTGGCAGAAAATGTAAAATTCGGATTAGAAAACCTTAAAATTATTTTTGAAAAACTTGAATTAAATGGTTTTAGAATTTCAAAAACAGGAGATTTTACCGACGAACTATCACCAAAACTTTGGCCAAATTTATTATCAGAAATTTTTGACGATAGTAATATTAACATTACGCTATGCACGGGAATTACGCAAGTACCGCGAGAAGAAATCCGCGAAAAAATAATATCAGAAATGCATGGTAGTTTAGTAGGAGGACATAAAGGAGTAACAAAAACATACCGCAGGGTTAGAGAACGGTTTTATTGGCCGAAAATGCGCGATGACATTGGACACTTCATTCGGAAGTGTAATAGCTGTCAAGAACACAAGCTAGTTCGCGTCAAGACACGAGAGCCCATGTTAATTACGGACACTTCATCCGAGCCGTTTGAAAAGATCGCTCTAGACACTGTAGGACCTTTACCAACCACTCCGCGAAATAATAAACATATCCTTACTATGCAGGACAATTTAACTAAGTATTGCGTAGCAGTAGCAGTCCCAGATATAAAGGCCGAGACTATAGCTCATGCGTTGGTAAAGAACTTTATCTTGAAATACGGCGCACCGCGCGTAATTTTAACTGACAGAGGAACCAGTTTCGTTAATAATTTATTTTCGGAATTAGGGAAAATCTTTAATACAAAGCATATCACTACATCGAGCTATAGACCACAGTCGAACGGAGCATTAGAAAGAAGTCATATGGTGTTAGCTGATTACATAAAACACTATATTGATGAGTTCGATGACTGGGACGAGTTAATACCATTTGCTATGTTTTCCTATAACACATCTGTTCACGAAGGAACAAATTTTACACCGTATGAGTTGGTGTTTGGCAAACTAGCGCGAATACCGAGTTCATTTCCAACGGACGAAAACCTTTTAACGTACAACTCTTACTTGGGGGATCTAATGGCTAGGTTAAGCGAGATGCAAGACCTGGCAGCGCGACAACTAAATTTATCTAAATATAAATCCAAGGAAATTTATGATAAGAAAGTTCGCCCATTTGCAGGGAAAATTGGGGACATGGCACGCGTGCTAATAGATGTCCGCAAAGGCAAATTTGGTAAGAGATATCAAGGTCCGTATAAAATTGCGGGAATACTGGAAAATAACAATGTAATTTTACAGATGAATGATGGTAAGCGATTCGTTAAGCACATGGACAAGGTAGAACTGGCTTATTAAATAAGTCCATAATGACTGATAATCATAATGACAATAACGACAGACTGACGTAACCAAAATAAATTCTCTAAAATATTAGACAGAACGACAGTATATAATAATACTTTGGGCTACCCCTAATCGTTCTCTCGGAACATTATTAAAAAAAAAAAAAAAAAAAAATAATTTTTAGAAAAAAAAAGGAAAAAAAAATGCCACAAGCCGCAATAGCCTTCATAAAAGTCAATCATGACTCGACTCCATTCATTGACATTAATTCTACGGAGTCGAGCATAGTAATAAAACATAATAAAATTTTAACTAATTGGCAAGAAGACATTATAAACTACATAGTTATAAAAAGGAAATTAACCGACGGAAGATATATCTATTCAACAGAGGTTACCCAGGAAGTGTTACAAAATCCACCACCAGTTCTTGTGGGAGACGCAGCAATAATCGAAAGAGGTTTTCACGATTACGTGAAGATAACCATAGAAGCTAACGGATTACTGAGTCAGCGACTAACCATAGACGGACCGACAAGCAGCAAATTTCCAATACCAGAATAAAACTAACATTAAAATGAAGACAATAATCGCGATACTTTTATTAAACATCTATTTCATAAATTCAGAACCAAATAACTACGAAGCAACTCAACTAAACTCAAGTCCGGGATTATATTTTGAAAAACTACATAACATACGATTTAAACGAGCAGAATGGAGACTGGTGTTTCACATCAGTATAGACAAACTGATCCAGCAGGTCCCAGAAGAGACTTCAGCATATTTCGAGAAAATTAAAAATTGTATGACAGCGGACGTACCGGAAGCCTTCTGCTACTATAGGAAAGAAGAAATATCCAACTTACTAAAGGAAACAGAGGAACTACGGAATGAGATTAGGAATTTAGGGGCAGAAATATCGACCACTAACATAGACAATTTACCGCACACTATAGCAAAGCGAGGAGCTCCATTTGAATTCGTAGGTTCAGCTAGCCGTTATTTATTTGGAACACTCACCTCCGAGGACGGTGAATACTTTCTATCAGAAATAGACAAATTATATCAGGATCAAAATAAATTAACAAAAATTTTGAAAAATCAGACACATCTCATATCTAGCAAATTACACGAATTCCGTGATAGATTAAACGAGCACCAGGATATGATTGAAAACCATGGTAACAAAATTAACACAGTCATTAACACTCTAAATAATTTAACTGCACAAGCAGCTAGGCAAGAATATATGAATGCTATGTGGAATTATAGCCTTAATTTGGAAAAATCTTTAGAACACTATATTGAAACAACAGAGAAATTCATCAGAGCAATAGAGCTAGCCCGCGAAGGAAAATTAGATAGAGCCCTGTTAACCGGAAACCAGTTAAGAACAATAGTTAGGGAAATTCATGAACTAGTAGAAGTCTATGAACTACCATTGCCGCGATCCAATCTAAGGAATGAGGAATTAACTAGAATAGCGATAGTGGAAGTAGGACATCACCAGGGACAGATATTACCCAGATAACAATCGTGCGACTCACGGTACCCTCACGGCGTGAGAGTCACGTCGTGTCGGTGAAAACGCATGATTTGTGTCGGCACGACGTGATGGAAGCGAAGTGCAAGCGCATTGAGTCGCAGTCAGCCATCACGTATGCTTTCACGCCGTGCGAAATAAATGCGACGCACAGTGTGAGTGTCGAATGAGGGTGCAATTACTATTGTATACTATCCGTATATAACAATTCAATGAGTGTTCAAAATTGTTCTGTTTGAACACAATTGTGTTAATGTAATAATATTTCATCATTTGCGATGCAAATATTGGAGACAGTTGAATAATTTGTGATGATAAAAATTTAAAAACTTATATTGCATAGGGCGAATATAACCTGCTATATATAGTTAAATTCTAACGGTTACGAAAATATATTTTCAGTTTCCTTACGCATACAAGGTATATGATTCACGCCATATATATCGGCCAATGATCTTTTCCCTTAGCATTCTGATTCCTAATGTTCCAAAGCAATTATGAATTTTTTCAAACTTTTTTTGACAAGCCGTTATAATTATTTGTCATGATTTTTTGAAACTTCAATTAACAGGTCACAGCATTTTTGTTTTTCTTGAATTAGGAATTGGAATACAAATATGATAAAGTTTAGATGATTCAATTGGCGTGTAATGCCTCATTTATATACGTGGATGTGTGCTATCCAAAAGTATATGGATATCAATTCATCACACTCAATAATGAGTTGTTCAAACTGGGCGGTAACTGCTGTAGTTGTGTAGAAAAGCGCGTTTGAAGTTTTGTGACTGACGCTCGTTTAACCATCCGATGTTCGAATCTCGCAGTTCTCACACCTCACGGCTCTTACCGCCAAATACGCGCGCCACTCTAGTATGCACGTGTGTCTTGTCGGCTCGCTTGTCGGATTTCATTCACATATAACGTTATATTATCCAGTGCCATCTTTAATAGTGAAAGGCATATACATATTATAGTGATAGTCAGTTCTCGGCAGTCACTCCATGGTAAGTACACACCTGGTGAATATACCAGTATACTACGTGAATGTATAAATGACATAACCTGACATAACCTGACTTTTTCATTATTCCCTTGTTATATACCTATGTATGGGGCATTCTATGACATCTCGATCAAGATTCTAAGTCGACGTCTCAGATTGGTTTGATATTTTTTTGTATAAAAGCACGTGACGAAAAACGCAATCGTAATTTTTTTCAGAATTTTTCGACCCAGCGTATCTGAAGTATGTGTTGCGTCCCAGACTTCACCTTCCTCATCTTTCACCTACATCCGGTCACCCTATCTATAATTTCCCCTAGCCTCCAAGCAACTAAATAATCCGCTGAGTATGCATCCGGTGGCCTGATGCATCCTCAGCTACACGTGGCCTCCCACCTTACCTAAATCCCTAGTTTACCTTATTCCTCTAATTCCTCACCACGACACTTCTCTGGCTACCATCTTCCTACACACATCCTCTATCCCAACTATCACCTAATACATTGCACTCCTAATTACTCAACACAAAACTTCACTCTTCACTCTAAATCAATCTTCCTTATTCCTGATCATCATCACCAAACTTCTCTAAGAACGACACTCTATTTCCTAACTCAAAACCTTTCCTTTCCAATCACCCATTCATTACTATTCACTAACCATTCACGAGTACGAGTTTAATTGTTATCAATAAACATAAAGTATCATTTACTCACTACCAATCATTCAATCACCTGCCATACCACTTCCCTTAGTTGTGCGCCCGCATGTAAAGCGGGAGCGAACCCCATAATATCTATCCATACGGCAACAACATTCTCGTTGTGACCCCATACGGACATCACATATGATTGAAAAACTTGAAAAAAAATCCCACTTTGTAAAATCTGAAAAAAATCAGAAAACTCTCACAACAATATATGTGTACACGATTATTGTTGAAGCTTGAAGTAAAAATATATGATGTAATAAAGTTTATACATATCTAATAAAAAAACATTTGTTCAATACATGACTGTTTTCATTTATTTGATGAAATATAATGGTAAACCTGATTTTAATAGAACAAAAAATTATAGATTATCAACCAGCTAGAAGTAAAATAAAAGCCGAAATACCATTTCGTCAATCCTCATTCGACCATCATGATGTGCCTGTCATATGCGTGGCACGCATGCTACACTCACGACGTGCGAGCGTTATGCGTCTCAATTGATGACGCACGGACTCGGCACTATGAGATCACGCCGTGCGAATAATCCGCATGGCGTGAGAGTGTATACGCTCGCATTGTGCACGCATTTTGTTATCTGGGTAGTATTACTTCGATTACCATTAGTAGAAAGAACAACATATCACTTATACAGAATGCATTTGAGACAGAAGCGTTTTCTCCCTCTGTTAATTTTTGCCGAACCGTCAATAATTAATCGACAAATTAGACAAAATTACTAATTTCTTTATTTTAACGCTTCTACTCGACGCGGCACGGGTCAGTTGCTGTCGAGGTCCATATAATTTATTGACAATAATCATTGGGCGCCAGTTAATTATCAAAATTAACGAAAACAATTCGGCTAGTCTCTAGTCGACTAATAATTAATAAATAGACTCTACTCGCAAGGGAGTTCGTTTGGGGGACCCAAGGTAGGAAGAATCTAAATTTCCAAGAGCAAATAAAGACAGAGTTAGACAGAATATTCAAGTTTATTACTCACAAATTGTTGTCAAAATCCGACTCTCGGGGTATAATCCAGAACAAATACACTTATGTTAACAATTATATAAACAAGATTCACAATGACAATTCACTTAGTTCGATAGTTAGTTTGCACGTGTAACTCAAAGATATAACAATATTTATTTGACAATTTGATAGCGTTATATGTGGACAAAGATTGACGCAAGAGTCGCACCGATGTACACAAAATAACGTAAGAGATATACTTTACAAAATTGTCACGAAAGATGTACTTATTACAATGATTGAAACAAAAGTTACAAATTAGACGAGAAATAGTTAACACGTGTGTAGTCAAAATTTTAGCGTGAGTTCTCACTATGAGAGTTGTCACAAGAGTGATCTACCGAACGCCGGTCGATGGCTTGGCGCTTGCGCGCATCCCTTATTTCAAGTATCGATACATTATTCGTCTCGACGTAGATAATGGCGTAACGGCGGTTATATTCAAATTATCAATTATGTATCTGTCTTATAATTAATTGGTAAATAACCTTAACTAAGGATTTTGACGCTGACGTTGAGTTAATGAATAGAATCTAATTTTCCTGTTACACCCTCCCCCTTCGGAGATCAACGTCAGTGGTTGTGTCACGATAGGCAGTTAGAAACCTGTATTACCTACAACCGCATTAGTATCCCGACCAACCTTTCTTTCCTTTATCATACGTAGGGTCCGATATTATAAATTAGTACATAATAGTAAGGGTAATGCATACAACCACTGACTACCAAGGTAACCAATATCAAGCATCGATAACCATAGTTTTAAGATCATACTAGATAAGTGAATTTTGAATAATTAATAAGTTTAAAGTTGTTGGGGAACCAGGAGGACGTTATTAGACCACGCATAAACGCATACAAACACACCTTTATATATATATATATATATATATATATATATATATATATATATATATATATATATATATATATATATATATATATATATATATATATATATATATATATATATATATATATATATAAACATAAGTCCCCTTGGTAAACCAACGACCATTAATATTATAATTTACATTACAACCAATACTATATTCAGTACTATAATCAATATTATAATGTCAGTATCATAACCAAAACAATATTATTAATTGATATCTTAGTTAAACTGAATTCATATAACCAATGCTAAAGGGTCATAGACGTATTAGCATAGATGAGTTAACTAGTTAATAATATCTAAGATATTGGGGAACCTAGAGACACTACCAGTGCTCCTAGTGAACCAATGATCACCAACATTAATTTTACAAGTAAAAATTATAATCCAATTAGAGTTAATCATATTCTTCTAACAACTATTATAATACATATCCCATCAAACCAAAGCTACAAGTAGCTAACAAATAGATATATAAGACGGAGGTCCGGGCGGTACAATAGGTCTTCGTGTCGGTCTCATAATAAATGAACTTCTCAACAATTTAATAGAACTTTGAATAAGAATTTATTTAACAGAACTGATAATCACGAAGAAGATAACGAATAAATCAAATATTATTAATCTTTCAAATTGATGGGAGAGACGTCGTAGTTCCGCGGGCTACTCTATTCGAAAGACAATCAGCTTCTCTCGAATCTTTTCAAAACAAGGAGCCCAGCAACGATAGTCCTTTTCTTATCAATAGACTATCTCTGCTGTAACGGCTCTACGCGAGCGGATCCCATCGACCAGGATCGCCCCGTCTCTTCCATCAAGGGTGTTCAGTTATAACGCGCCGACTCGGCCATACTGACTAGTCACACGTCCTCGTGTGCATATGCAATCAATCTGTTGAACAAAGAAATTTTAAAAGTAATTCAAATCGTTCGGCCTACCTGACCTCAAATTTATAAAATGATAAAACAACATCAATGCTCTGTTCCCATATCAGTTCTGTCAATAAGTTGTTAATAAAATGCAGTTCTTGTAACTTTTCTCGAGTGAACACCATCATCACAGAGTACACAAACTCTCCATGGCAGAACTACATTCCCAAATGTGACTTGCTACCAAAGCAATCACCAGTCGTCCATGCGACTCTCGTCACCACTGTGACTGGACCCGATCACCTATGTGATTTCTCCAGTCCAACAACAACCACCACACCATCAGCCGTTCCATTGCACCATCTCCGTCCACAAAGTGGGTTAGGGTCTTTATGACTTGCAACTATTAAGCCTGATGAGTGTGTACCAAATGAGAATTACGTCACAGTAATCTCACCACTTATCTCAGAGTTACATCACAGTAAACTTCTTCAATACTCAATTCTGCCAATTCCAAAATTCAACCCAAACAAAATTCAATGTTCACTCAACATTTATTCAGAACCGCCGACTACGGCACTATCCGACACCTCGGAAACGTCATCATTCAAGACATCCAATTCTATGGGAACAGAACACTCAGGCATTGCTCGTAAACGATCGTGTGCATATTTGTACGTTCGATTACAATTCAATGCTTTTAAAAGATACCTATCACCAATCAATACTTTAATAATTTTAAAAGGACCTCTGAATTTCGAATCCAATTTTGATTGATTTCGTTCATGATTTTTAATTAAAACAAAGTCTCCAAGAGAAAATCTAACAACTGTAGCTTTATTTTTGTCAAACCTAACCTTTTCTAATTGTGCATTGTTCTTAATTAGGTTAGCTGTATGTTCTCTAATCTTAGGCAAATCTACTTGTCGTTCTTCTTCATCAATAGAGATCAAACCTAAAGGTCTCGCAACTCTTCCAATCATCAATTCTAAAGGACTAGCCTTCGTCACCCTATTTTGAGTACAATTAATCGCCAACTGAATATCATCCAAAGCATCCTGCCATGAACGACGACTATCAGTTTCTGCAGAAGTAAGCATATGCTTTAGAGTGCCCATAACGCGCTCTACTTGGCCATTACCTCTACTAGTACCTGTAGCTATTAGGTGTAAATTTACATTGTGAGTACTGCAAAACTCGCGAAAATCTTTATTCGCAAAACATCGGCCTTGATCAGCTATAAGACGTACCGGTGCTCCAAACAACGAAACCGATGATTTTAAAGCCACAATGGCACTTGATGCGTCAATACGAAAAGAATGTTTGAGGAAAACGAATTTTGTAAAGGCATCAATTATGACAAAGACATATTCTTTAACATTATTCTTTCCAGAAAGTTTTCCAGTGGCATCCATATGAATAGTTCGCCAAGGAATATTTTCCTTGGGAATAGGATGTAATTCTACTTGAACTTTCCCAGAATTTGATTTTGACACTCTACAAGTGATACAATTGTCAACAAATCTACGAACATACTTAGACATCTTGGGAAACCAAAAATGTTCGTATGCCTTTTCTAAAGTTTTGTTCCAGCCTAAATGCATTATCAATTCATGCAAATGGTTAATAACAGACCATTGAAAAGCTTTCGGAATGATAGGTAAACAAAAATTTTGATTATGTCTTTGTATTTTTCGATACAAGATTCCAGACCTGAGTTCATAAGTGGACAAAATAGTATCTTCTAGTTGATTATTAGTGAATTTTGAAATAATATCAGTTAATTCAGAATCTTTTTGCTGCTCCGCAAGCAACCAATTGTCAGAAATTTCTGTTAAATCGACACATTTTTGAGAAATCGACCCAACAAAATGTTCAATCATTTTTTGAGGTAAAGGATTTCGGGAAAAGAAATCTGCATGAGACATATGTTTTCCATCTCGATAAATAATGTCAAAATCAAAAGATTGAAGAAAAGCCCACCACCTATGAACTCTAGGTGTCAAGTCTACTTTCACACGGGAAGCTTTCAAAGAATTACAATCAGTAACAACTTTGAAATTTCTACCTTGAAGAAAATGTCGAAAATGCTTGATAGCATTAACAACAGCCAGAGTTTCTAACTCGTAAGAGTGATATCGCGACTCTACTATAGTTGTTTTTTTACTGTAATAAGCTATCACATGTAATTTACCATTGACATTTTGTATGAAAACTGCACCATAGCCAATCGCACTAGCGTCTGTATGCAGCTCAATCGGATAGGTAGGATCAAAAATCATTAAAATAGGAGTGGTAGTCAAATGCGATATTATACGTTGACGAATCTCTTCATATTGCGGCTCCCAAACAATTTTTCCTTTACCAGAAATCAATTTATACAACGGAGTAGTGATCTGTGAAAATTTAGGAATGAACTGTCGAAAATAGGAAGCCAAACCGATAAATTGTCTGAGCTGAGTTACCGTCTCAGGAGGCGGTAAACCAGTTAAAGCCTTGATTTTTCGAGGATTAGGTCTAATTTCTCCTGATGAAACCTCATATCCGAGATATTCTACTTTGGTTTTCAAAAATGAACACTTTTTTACATTCATGGAAAATCCAGCCGTTTTTAACGCGTCCAAAACAACTCTCAATCTATCAATACCTTCATTAACCGAACGCGATGGAATTAATACATCATCTATATAGCAAATCGCATAAGTATGAACAAGATTACCGAGTGCTTTGTTTATGGCACGCTGAAAAACGGAAGGTGCATTTCGCAACCCAAATGGCATGGAAAGATATTCATACTGCCCATCTGGCGTAATAAAAGCGGTACGTTCAATTGATCCTGAATGAACTGGAATTTGGTGAAAACCACTAGCCATGTCTAAAGATGAAAAATAATGCGCACCTCCTAACCTCTCAATTTGGTCTGCAATCAAAGGCAAAGGGTACCTATCAGGAACTGTATTACTGTTCAGCTCACGATAATCCACACACATTCTATCAGAACCATCTTTCTTTTTAACCAAAAGTATCGGACTCGCAAAGGGAGAACAACTAGGTCTAATCGTACCGGCAGTAATCAACTCTTCAATTTTATTGCGAACTATTTGTCGTTCAGCAGGACTAAGTCGATATGGTCGTCTCTGAACAGTACGATTTGGATCAACAAGACGAATTTCTAACTGTCCAGTATTTACATTACTATTAGGTGTGCCTTCTACAAAAGAAGAAGAAAACTCTTTCAAAAGAGAAATGAGAATTTCTCTTTCCTCTGTAGAAATATCAGTATCGAGTTTTTCAAAAGTTTGTAATTTTGGTCCTACATCACAAATGTTTACAATAATTTCTCTTCTCTTTAATGCTATACTTTTGGATGTCAATTCCACAGAATAACCCTGTCCTAAAACTTCGCGACCTACCAAAATACCATTACTTAGATAAGTATCAGGTACTACATGAAATAAGATTTCTAAAGAATAACCATTAATAGTTACTTGAGACAAAATTTGACAAGTACTGAACACATTAGATTTGCCAATGCCTAATAAAGTAACTAGAGCATATAAACGTTTCCCAGAAAATTTATCTGCCAAGCTCTCCTTGATCAAAGAACATTCAGCTCCCGAATCAAAACAAAATGGATACTGCTCACCAGAATGTAATAATTCTCCAAGAACCGGCTGTATTGAACAGGCATCAACTCGACGCTGCTTCTGAGTAGTCTGCACGGTTTTGGGACAGTTGGGAGAAATATGTCCAGCTTCCCCACATTGAAAGCAGACTATAGGAGGCCTTTGTAGAGATCTAAACGGTGGTTTTCTAGTAGCAGATCCTTCAGATGTCGACTGCTTACTCCGACACTCAGCAATTTTGTGACCAGATTTTCCGCAGCCAAAACATCTCAACGAAGAAGAAGAAAACTTCATCTTTTTCAATTCAGTTGACTCTTCTCTGGATTGTCTTTGAGGAAAACTTCTCTTTCTATATGTCGAAGCCATCAACTCTTGTTGTAATTTACTGCGTGAATTAATTTCCGAAGTGAAGACAAGTCTCTGCAAACGAGGTTCTACTTGAGCTGCATGAGCGAGTGCAACAGAAACCGCAATCTGCTCTACTGATAAAGATTGCCATCGAGTCATCAAAGAGTTCACGAATTTCCCAGTATAGGCTGCCAAACATTCTCCCTCCTTTGGTCTTCCAGAACTCAATCGAACTAAAGTTGCAGCTGGTGTTTCGACAGTCGCATATTGAGCCAGAAGAATATCTTTAAACTCTTGCCAGGTCATCCCAGCATAGCTTACGCGAGGGAACCACGAAGCGGCTGTTCCTTTCATTGCTCGAGATAGAGCGTTGACAAGAGAACTTCCTTGGAGTACCTCTTTTTCCATGCAAAGATCTCCAGTTAAACACCATGCCTGAGCATCAAAGTCCCCAGCTTCAGGATCGAATTTCGGTAGCGAAACAGTAGCAGAAATAGATAAATTTTCAGGTCTTCGAATAGCTTGAACCATTTCCATCATACTACGACTCTGAATTTCTAATAACTTCTCCCATCTATCATCTGTATTTGTAATTGACGAACTGTCTTCTACACGAGATGTGGACTGTCGAGGTTCTTCTTCCGATACCGGTTGTCGTGATCGCGATCCTAATCGTGTTCTTGGTCGTGATCCAGGTTCAGGATATCCCACTTCTGAAGACGGAGGTCCGGGCGGTACAATAGGTCTTCGTGTCGGTCTCATAATAAATGAACTTCTCAACAATTTAATAGAACTTTGAATAAGAATTTATTTAACAGAACTGATAATAACGAAGAAGATAACGAATAAATCAAATATTATTAATCTTTCAAATTGATGGGAGAGACGTCGTAGTTCCGCGGGCTACTCTATTCGAAAGACAATCAGCTTCTCTCGAATCTTTTCAAAACAAGGAGCCCAGCAACGATAGTCCTTTTCTTATCAATAGACTATCTCTGCTGTAACGGCTCTACGCGAGCGGATCCCATCGACCAGGATCGCCCCGTCTTATAGATATATCCTACCACGTTAAGGGAAATAAGGAGAAAACAGGTGGTGGGCACATAGGAGCAGACAGAAACTAATATATATATATATATATATATATATATATATATATATATATATATATATATATATATATATATATATATATATATATATATATATATATATATATATATATATATATATATATATATATATATATATATATATATATATATATATATATATATATATATATATATATATATATATATATATATATATATATATATATATATATATATATATATATATATATATATATATATATATATATATATATATATATATATATATATATATATATATATATATATATATATATATATATATATACAGGGTGTCACAGAAAACATGCCGAGGCTCTCGCATGGTAAATCTTGATCATAAATGGGATCGAAATTTCCTTAGCCGTTTTTTCCTGAGATGCATAGATTTTCCGTTATAATTATTTCAATTGTAGCCAATGACGCACGGCCTATGACCGGGCCATATGTCAGTGTGCCTCCCGCGCGGTTGTATTTCGAGTGCACACAAGCGAGCGGGAGGCACACCGACATACTGCCCGATCATAGGCGGCGCGTGATTGGCTGAAATTAAAATAATTATAACGGAAAATCTATGCATCTCAGGAAAAAACGGCTAAGGAAATTTCGATCCCATTTATGATCAAGATTTACTATGCGAGAGCCTCGGCATGTTTTCTGTGACACCCTGTATATATATATATATATATATCAGCTAAGACTCAGAATAAGAGGAAAACCATCTGTGGTGGAGAAGCTAACCTCCCCTAATTTACATATATGCACCAACCAAAAATCAGAAAGAAATGTAAAAGGGGGAAAAGTGCTCCCATTAGCTGAACTAGTTTTCTCCTTACTGAAATACAGTATTTGACCAATGAAATTTAGAGATGAAAACCCCACCCTTGGGAAAAGTTCCTATAAAAAAGGGTGCCGGAGGAATAATCACTCTCACTCATCCGTTTTTTTTAGCACTCTCGAATCAAATACATTAATCATATTACCACTCTACGGCCCTTTTTCTGAATATTAGTCGTACGCCGTATATTAGACGTGATAACTTAAAATCATACCCAGAAAAATCTTAAATTTCTTGGTCGAATACACGAATATTTTAAAATCTCGAAAAGTGTAGATCAACAATTTTCAATAAACTATTCATATTTTAATAAACAAGCATAGACTCATTATTCTCACCCGTAAGTAAAACTTTAACTCATCCACTTACTGACGATTTTCTTACTGAGCAAATCCTATCAATTTATTAATATTCCAAACCTTCAAGCCTTCAGCCTTGACACCTAGAGACAATATCTCTGGTCACGGGGTAAAAATCCAGGAGAATATCCTAGATTTGACCTCAAGTTGTCACCTGAAGTGTACTAACATATTCCTTTCCTTTTCCTGACAATACCCTTCGCTAATGCCTAGAAAATCATCGGTAACTGGAGGTAGAGTAAATAAACCCAAGAAAATTGGTTTACCCATAGAGATCAGAACAACCCTAAACCAACTCCTCACCGGGTTGGAAAAAGCGTCTCAAGTATTAACCCGATTAATTCAATTCACTAACGAATCTTTCCCCACTCTATCAACCGATACTAAAACAGACGGAGATCCTATTATATTCGTTCCGAAATCCTTATCACTACCCCAGTCCGGAGTTTCACGAATAAGTACCGAACTACCACCACTTACAAGTCTACATACCTTAACATTAACACTAACCCCTCAGATCCTTCCTTCAGACCCAAATTCACCTCCTCAAATCATCCAAGCTCCCCTCGAAACGATCAATCTTCCTATTCAATCTACCATCACAAATAAAAACCATCTCCCAGCACAGCCCGCAACGCCCTTAACACCGTTCAAGCACCCGCTTGACTCTGCTCCCGAAGAACGAGATCCTCTCTTTCTCCATCCTTATCTACCCTTTTCTAGACAAGAGAACCCAGTTACGAATCCTATATCTCCTATAAATTACCAAGAACCATCCGACGCGAAGCTTTTTCCAATCATTCCTGAACAATCACCCCTTGAAGACATAGATTATTATTTGGAGATTGCCAAATCAATTCTAGACCCTAATTACGCACTGCCTATACTCACTGACGATATCCTGACGGACGTGGATCATTGGAAGCAGCAGCAGCAACAGCAACAACAACCAACACCCTCAACGGAATAAATCCGGATACACAAGGTAAATAAAAGTAATTCTATTTAACTAAATTTTCCTACTATACCAACTGTTTTTCCCGATTAAGAATTTTTCTCTAATACTCCCCGTATCCCGATACAAGTGTATTCGAAAGGGAGTCTACTTTACCGGTAACGTGCGAAGTAAAGTCTTTTCACACTGGGTGGCAGGTATAACAAGAGTCCCGATTTCCCTAGCTCGCGTTATATATGTATATATTTTATTTCCCCGGTTTAATAAAAGATTGACTCGTTGGGACGTTACAGTTGACAATTTGCAAGGTTCGTTAAATTTTCTAGTGATCAGAATCATCATTTAATCTCTTTTTCTGAGGATGAATAAATTTATCACTTACTTGACTCTGCAACTTGTAGTTCTGTCCAACCTGTATAAGAATTTGACATGCTTGAATTTAAATTGTATGTCTACTTGGAAATTTAGATAAATGACAAACACAATTGGGTATGGGAGTTAACTTGTCTTTGGCTATATTTCCTTAAAACATACACACAAAAATGATAGTATTTTGTACGAAACAATAAGGTCGCTAGTATTCTAGACGATAAAGGGATGTGTAAAATTAAATCCTAATACTGTCGATAATAATACTATGATAATGGTATGAGCAATAATATCACTAAACAATATGTGCGATTATCCAACGTGATAATCATCTGACAAAAAAAATAAACAATATCGAAAATGTTTGATTAGCAATCGGACTAATGTTGCTGTGTATCAAAATACCTAGCTTTCAACTGCTATTAGACAAAGAATTAAACGATTACGGAACATACGTAATGCATATAAAGTAAGTTATGAGGTAACACTATAACTAATATATTTGACAAGAGGGGTTCAGTCTATGTCTTCTTTGGTTTAGCGACTGACTTCTTGAATTTCGTAGGAACGATGACGGTGACTTCTTCTTCGTCTTTCAGTTCCGGTCGCTCCTCCATAATCTTGTCAAGGGTTTTGGTAGTGAGCGGCGTATATAACGCGTCGAGAGCTTGCTGGCGTTTTTCTTTTGATAGCTGCAAGGCCGATTGTGCTCTCGGGTTGCTGGGTCTAGCTGTCAAGAGTGCGTTTTCTCTGATTAAGAAGGCTCTGACTCGGTTAGGATAATCCTCTGAGTCGGTAAACTTAGCTCGCACCTTTCGCTTCAGGACTTTGTCATTTTCGTCGAAAAGATAGCGGTGATCCTGGGGAATCAACCATGTGGGCCAAGCGGTGTAGTTTAGGCGGAGCCAATCACTATGGCCGGCGTGACGAACGTTGCAGTCCGGGCATTCAGGACAATAGAGGTTTAGATCTCTGGAGCATCCCGGACAACGATGAAGAGCCATCTCGTGTTCGATTCCATGGGGATAGATACAGTCATGGGTGTCGAATCCCTCTGCACCACAGATTTGACAAAATCCGGGTCTGTATGGCAAGGAACAATCCTTAAAGTGGTGTTTAGCCGAACGACAATTGATACAGCCAACTACGTGTTGTTTACCGACGAAGGTCACGTAGGTTTGAGTAGCTTGGTCGACTTGCCTTGCTTCTTTCTTCACAACTAGCATTTCTGCTCTCTTCATGACGAGTCCTTTCAGGAGGGTATCGCTCAAAATCCTGCAGTCGGCAAGGAATTGTACTTCGCCGTCGGAATTTGTCACTCCCAATTCTCTCAGAATTTCGTTGAACTTCGGTAAAGTTGGCAACGGTAGGGGTTTTACAGCTACTGACGGAGCAGTTAGCGCATTGGAATCGTCTGTCGACTTCAACGGTTTTCCTGTAGTCGCGGATCTTTTAAGCTGATGGCTGGTAACAGGAATTCGGTTTCTTAATATGTTTTCGTCGTCGAGGGTCTTCTGGGTCACGATTTGTGGAAGCGTTAGTTTCAGCTCAGGTGGAGGCAGATTGTTGATGGCCTCGAGCAGTTGCGTGACTTCTGTTGACTTCGAGGTTGACGGTACAGGTACCTCGGAGGGCTTTGGTATGGCCTTTTGCACTGGATTGTCAATAGCAGCTTTCACATCAGATCTGCGAGCAGGGACTGCTTGGTTGTGGGCTGCAACTACATCTCTTGACAAGGTTACGAGTTTGGCTTCGATGTCAAGTTTTTCCTTAGTCAGATCTCGCAGACGTTTTAGAATTTCTTCGTAGGTCGAAGCCTCGGGAGTCTGGTCAGCTTCGTCACTCATGTTGACGTAGGTTCCAGATTCAGCTGGTCTGATGGTGAGATGTTGTCCTGTAGAGGGGTACATTGACTACGTAAACTACGGCGAGGAATTTTCAGATCCGTAACATAATATTTACCAATAATCTTATTTGTTTTGTCTGCCAATTCAACGACCATTGGTCCGAGAACTCTTGTCACATAAACTGGTCCGACAAAACGATGAGCGAATTTCGCTGAATAACCTTCGGCTTTATTACTTAGTTTTTTGTTAGGATAATAGACTTCAGTTCCTACTTTGATTTCTACAGATGTCTGTTTATCGGCTTTAGATCTGGCAAGAGTTTTATTTGCATACGCTTTTAATCGACTCTCGATTTTGTGACGAAATTCGTCAATTCTACTTAATCTTTCGATCCAAAGCTGTACTGATTCATCTGTCGGTTGTACTTTGTCATCACCAGGTTTACATATATTTTTAAATACTGCTTCGCGACCGTGATTTAAATAAAAGGGTGAAACTTGACTACCTGCATGGGGTACTGTGTTATATGCGAATTGTATTTTTGTCAAATTTTCATCCCATTCATTATGGTTATCATTTATGAATGCCGCGATCATGGGTTTTATCGTACGATTGACACGTTCTACTGGATTTCCCTGAGAATGATTCAACGGGGTTGTAAGATGTTCTACTCCTCTAGCTTCTAAGAATGCTTTAACTTCTTTATTCAGATATTCGGTACCATTATCGGTAAGAACTGACTTTGGAGTGCCCCAGCGGTCGAAAAGGACATCTAACGCTTTGACAACGTTTTTACCTGTTCTTTGTCGCATTGGGAACAATTCTATGTACTTAGTATACAGATCTAAAACTACCATGACATTGGAATTACCTTTTTTAGTTCTTGTCTGAGAGACGACAGTATCGATTGACAATTGTGACCAAGGTTGTTGTAACGGTCTGGTTTTTAGGGAACCTTTAATTGGACTTTGATTATACTTAACCTTAAGGCAAGTTTCGCAATCTTCCACATAGGATTTAATATCTTGAGTCATACCGGGCCAATAATAATTTTGCCTAATCCTATCTAATGTCTTGTCTCTACCTAGATGACCTACTTGTGGTAAGTCATGATTTTCACGTAAAACGATCAAAACGTCTTCTGGCTTAATAACCTTTTTCCAGGGATTTTCGTCATCAATAATAGCTTTTTCATAATCAGGCTTGTGATAGAACAGTTCGCCGTTATTGATTTTCCACTCGGTAAATCTATCTGGTTGCGTTTCGACTAATTTAAATTTGGTGTTATACCAGTCTTGACCTTGAATAGAATTTAACTGATTACGATTTTGAATTGTTTCTTCTATTAATTTTTCCCAACCGAGCGGGTCTTCGGCAATATCAAACATTCTGGACAACGCATCGGGGGCTTCATTCGTAGTACCACGACGGTGTTCAATAGTAATATCGTGTTGATAAAGGTACATAACCCATCTAGCTAAACGACCGGTTGGATTTTTTAATCCGTGTAGCCATTGCAATGCTTGATGATCGGTGACGATCTTGAACGACACGCCTTCGAGATAGCAACGGAGCTTCTCTACGGACCAGACAACTGCTAAACACTCTTTTTCGGTGGTTGTATAGTGAAGTTCCGCACCTCTTAATGGTCGGCTCATTACTTCGATAAGATTTTCTTTGTTAGTTTCGTTGTCAATCTGAACAAGAATCGCGCCTAATCCAAAATCGCTCGCATCCGTGTATAAGACAAACGGTTGTCCGGGTATTGGGACAAATAAACGCGGTGCGTCGGCTAAAGCTTTTTTAACTTCCTCGAATGATTTTTGGGGGACAGGGGACTTTGGGACTAGTAAGTTTATTCAGAGGTCCATGAATTTTAGCGATACATTTTAGATGTCTATGATACCAATTAACAAGACCATTAAATTGACGAAGTTGTGTTCTGTCTTTTGGTACAGGAAAATCAAGGACAGGTTGAATTCTCTCGGGATTCGGCCTCATGCCAAATTCATCGATTACGTAACCGAGAAATTTAACTTCTTTACACGCAAAGCTACTTTTTTCACGATTGACAATCAACTTTGCTTCGCGGAATACTTCGAAAATTAATGACAAAATAGAGATATGCTCTTCGAGATTTTGACTAACAATAATCCAGTCATCAAGATATGTAAAGACTTGATCAACCCATTTATTTGGCAATTTTCGCTGGTGAATTAAATCTGACAGTCTTCTTTTCAGAATATCCATCAACCTTTGAAAAGTGGATGGTGCACCTGTCAAACCATATGGCATTCTTAACCATTCTAGAAGACCTTTGCCTTCAACAACAAAAGCAGTATATTTCCGACTTTCTTCATCCATAGGTATTTGGTGGAAAGCTTCACTTAAGTCAAGGGTGGAAATTATCTTAGCTTGATGAAGTTGTGACAAAATTGATCTCATATTATGCAAAGGGTAGGCAGGTTTTTTAGTTTGACGGTTCACAGGCTTATAATTAATACAAAATCTGAGTCCTCCGTTCGCTTTTGGAGCTACAACAGGTGAACATGCCCACTCGCTATTACTCCAAGTAACGTAGCCTTTTTCCAAAAGCCTGTCGACTTCTTGATCAATAAATTTACGAACGACTTCACTTCTACGATAGGGTTTTTGACGATGGGGTGCCGGATCGTTTAATTCGATAACGTGTTTAATTAGATCGGTTCTACCGGTACTTTCTTTATCGAACTTAGCGAATTCTGCGTCAAGAAAATCTTTTAGCTGTTGAGACTGATCTACTGAAAGTGCTTTCAATTCTGAAGGGCTTACGACTGAATGTGACAATGGGTATACATTTTTACTATCAGCAAGTGTCCAAGTTTTCGCGAAGGGATTAACTGTTACTTTAAAAGACATCCAGAAGTCCATACCTAGAATAAGATCACCTGACAATCCTGGCATTATGCTAAACCATTGGGGTCCATAAACATCACCTATGTCTATAATAAAGCTAGTACCGCCGTGTGTTCGCACAATAGATTTGTCACCTAGGCGTACTCCTGTTTTGGATGAAGTATCTGGTGTTAATTCTTTAAGTTGGTAATTTTTTACTCGTTGATAAGCAGATAAGCTTAAGAAAGTTCTATCACTACCGCTATCGATAATTCCTTTAATTTCTTCGCCAAAAATTGAAATTTTTACTGGAATTCTTACTACTTTGGTTGGTTCTTTTAATTCGCTAATACCGCGATAAATACGGCGTTGTGTTAACCGGTGGATTATATGGTGTGGTAACCGCGAAGGTATCCAATTTTGTAACGTTTTCTTATTTAGTCGGGGAACGTTCGCATTGTTTGACGTTTCGTCTTGATCGACTATTTCATCAGACATTGTTGACAAATTTACTTGTTCGGTTACTGACACGCTGAAAGAATTAATATTTTCATTTTCACTATTTTGAAGTGGGAACTGGACTTCATCATCTGAGAATTCGTATTCGCTATCGGTTAGGTTAGCAATGTTTAAGGTCGGGTGTTGCTCTAATTGAATTCCGATTTGACTATCTAACTCATGTTCGACGTTAACGCTTGGCTTATCTAAGTTCTTGGTTTGTTCGATATTATTCTGTGATTCGCGTTTTTTATTCGAATCAGTTGAATCGACTTTGTTTTCTACCTCGACTACGCCCTGAGGTACAGTAACTTGAGGGTGGATTACTGCGGGCCGTTCGCGTTTCCCTGATGAGATGGGCAATTTTTTGTTTCATGACCTATTTTACGACAACTATAACAAACAATTTGTCGATCACTTTTACAATAACGAGCAGTGTGTGCTGTCTGACCGCAATTTACGCAAAACAATTTATTCAGGTCAAAAGGAGGTTTACTTTGACTAGACTTATTTCGATCGGAACTAGTAGATTTGCTTTGACCTGAATTGTCATAACGCTCTAAATTTTGTTCTAATCTCTGCCGAGTTAACGTTTTCGAATCGGATGACTTTGAGAATTTCTTTGAGTCTGTCGAGCTTTTATTATTTTTAATATGTTTTAATTGAACTTCTTGTTCTTCATCCTGATCGGTATGATTTTCTTCACCGATTACTACATCGTCTTCGTCTGATTCGTCGGACGAGTGAGGCTGTTCTTGAATAACTTTTAATTCGGAAGCTCTAGCGGAGCGTCTACTGCTATTATTATTATGTTGCGCATTAGATCTTTGATACAAATAACTTCTTTCATTAATATAATGGAAGAATTGTGTATAATCAATATGATTAAGATGTAGAACTTCGCAAGTTAAACGCGGATTAAATTTGGTTAGAATTTGCCTCAGCTGTTCTCTGAAGGACGGAGGAGTTTGCATACGCTCGAAAATAAGTCAAGCTCGACAAGCAAATTCGGCTAAGGATTCATTCTTTTCAACTATTAAATCGCGAACTTCATACAACAAATCAGTATCGGCTTTTCTAACTACCCAATCGCTACGAAAAGCTCTTACAAAATCTTTCCATGAACGCCATGATGTTTTGTTAACGAGATACCATGATCTATATGCACCTTCGAACAGTTTTGACAAACAAGGAACGAATAAATCTTTTTGTATGCCGCTAGACGATAAGAGATCTTTTAAGATTAGCAAAAATTGTTCCGGATCTTTTTCTGTTTTAGGGAAAGAGATTTTCCAGGAATTGACAACTTGACCGATTTTCAATGGTGACGGTTGATAACTATTAGTGGAATTGAAGTAATGGCTATCAAGTCTACCGCGAGGAACGTACTGTGTTTCGGACCTGGCTCGGGTATTTGGATTAGAAGCAAGGTTAACTGGATGATTGTATTGATCATCGTCGCTAGAGTCGCTTGATCTCCAAGATAAATTTGCTCTTCTTGATCTGGGTAATCGATTATCTACTGCCTGGAACTGTGTGGATGACGCTAGATTACTCAGATTAAAGGAGTAAGTTGACGCACAACTGACACTACGAGCTCGGTCATTTGAATTTGACTGTGTACTGCTCTGTCGACCTATAGACGGATTTTGAAAGTTTACTGACGGATTTATCATCTGTCGATACTGTTGTTCCGTAACAAAGATTTCTTCTTCGACTATTTGACCGTTTGGTAATGGTTTACCAATTTTAACTTTAATGAGGAATGGTATTGTTTGATTAGAAGGATTGATTGTATCTCGCGCTAAATGCATTGACGGATTGTTTACGTTCAAGGAACTTGACTCGTATGCTGTATTTGAACTTGTATGGAAATGTACGTCGCGTAACTCTCTTTCGACTGAACCGTGTGTGGCTATCGACGAGGTTGACCTTTGATTCTGTCCGTTTTCTTCTATGCGAATATTTTGAGACGGTTGTTGGTTACTCAAGGTATTCGCGAGATTGCCACGACGGTAGGGGGTAAAAGCACTAGATGATTGGTTAGCTTGTTTACTACCTGAAGGAACGGATTCTTGTCGATTTATAACTACCGCTTCATCATCTGCAGAATAATCTACTCCGTCTTCGATAGAATAGCTATCTACTTGCTTCGCAGTTTTTGAATTCTTTTTATTACTCGCACGGTTTTCTTCCGGTTCTTTAACTAACATTTGACTAACTAGTTCGTTAACTCTATCTAAACGAGCATTCATCCCATCTTCCATAGCGTTTATTCGATTGACAAGGGACTGTCATATCTGATTAGACAACATTGGTGGTATAAATTGTTCGTTTGTTACGAAAGGAGATGTATTCCTACTATTTCCCCGCACTCTTCCATCGGATGGTGTCTGGGTTAAGCCTATGTCATGTGTGTCTTGGCTAACGTTTACCTGCATTGGTATACTCATGGTTGGATTTAGCATGTTATTCCCCGATTGATTTCGCTCGCCTGGTTCTAACGCGGTATTATCAGTCGACTCATCAGCTGAACCCATTAGGTTTGTCGCTGTATTGGTATCGTTTTTCTTGGTTTGATTTTTGTTTTGTTTTCGTTTTGGTGGGGAACGAGTTGTAAACATTTTTAGCTTGTTTGATTTTCTCAAACCCGTATATGTCTTGCCAGTATCTAATCGATAATCAAACCTTTTGAAAAGTCTGGGTGTTTATCTTATGTTTACGTTTAACGACTGTGAAGAGAGTTCTCGTCGTTATCCTATGCTATGAGTTTCGTGTGTTGGTTTTCTATACTATGCACTAACCTACTTCATCGATATGTTGGAGCAAGATCTCAACATATCAACTGCTTTTTCGTTTTCACGATATGCAATGTACGATTTTCAATGTTCTATGTTCTATGTACTAAACTATTCATCGGTACGTCGGAGCAAGATCTCAACGTATCGACTTCCTTCTCGTTTTCACGATGTACTATGTTCAATGAGGACAATTTTCGTTTCGCAATTATCAACAGACGGGAGCAAGATCTTCATCTATTGACAATAGCTAACTTTGATTTCCACGAATCAACTATTTTAGAATTTTACAATTCGACAATTCAACAATTCAACAATTTTGACTCTTGTGACTCTCACGCTAATAACTATGTACAATTTGATTTTCTTTGTCAACGGGTCAGAGCAAGATCTAGACTCGGTGACGTTATTATTTTATCTACAATTTCCTAATGTCGTGAATTAGCAGACGTGCGTATTACAATATTACAAAGTTACAAAATAAATGATACGAAATAATTAGTACGAGAATACAAAATAAATAATAAGACTAATAGAAAGAGAACATGCAGAATAAATAGATAGAGATAGTATGAGAGAGAGAAACGATCTCCCCGATGGCTTGTTTACGCTTTAGACTTAGCCGTGTGCCTCGGCGTGTGTTATTATACTGTTGCTATGCCGGGTCTCAAATTTCAACACTCTACTATTTGAATTCAGACAAAGGACTTTTCATAAATTCCGTTACTTATTAATTCGATTTTACAAATTTACTCAAATTTTCTAATTTTTAATTTACTTTTCCCAAACTGGCCCCACGTTGGGCGCCATTGAGACAGAAGCGTTTTCTCCCTCTGTTAATTTTTGCCGAACCGTCAATAATTAATCGACAAATTAGACAAAATTACTAATTTCTTTATTTTAACGCTTCTACTCGACGCGGCACGGGTCAGTTGCTGTCGAGGTCCATATAATTTATTGACAATAATCATTGGGCGCCAGTTAATTATCAAAATCAACGAAAACAATTCGGCTAGTCTCTAGTCGACTAATAATTAATAAATAGACTCTACTCGCAAGGGAGTTCGTTTGGGGGACCCAAGGTAGGGAGAATCTAAATTTCCAAGAGCAAATAAAGACAGAGTTAGACAGAATATTCAAGTTTATTACTCACAAATTGTTGTCAAAATCCGACTCTCGGGGTATAATCCAGAACAAATACACTTATGTTAACAATTATATAAACAAGATTCACAATGACAATTCACTTAGTTCGATAGTTAGTTTGCACGTGTAACTCAAAGATATAACAATATTTATTTGACAATTTGATAGCGTTATATATGGACAAAGATTGACGCAAGAGTCGCACCGATGTACACAAAATAACGTAAGAGATATACTTTACAAAATTGTCACGAAAGATGTACTTATTACAATGTTTGAAACAAAAGTTACAAATTAGACGAGAAATAGTTAACACGTGTGTAGTCAAAATTTTAGCGTGAGTTCTCACTATGAGAGTTGTCACAAGAGTGATCTACCGAACGCCGGTCGATGGCTTGGCGCTTGCGCGCATCCCTTATTTCAAGTATCGATACATTATTCGTCTCGACGTAGATAATGGCGTAACGGCGGTTATATTCAAATTATCAATTATGTATCTGTCTTATAATTAATTGGTAAATAACCTTAACTAAGGATTTTGACGCTGACGTTGAGTTAATGAATAGAATCTAATTTTCCTGTTACACATTCTTGGCCAACACCGCAACAAGTAGGAAACAAAACTATATCAGCACAAATTGTACCTCGGTCTACTCATATAGGGTTGAGCGATGACCACAGAACCTACTTTCTACCAGATGCATTTTATTTGAAGGAATGCATCATCACATGGTACTGCCATATGTGTCCACTACAACTACCCCTATTTGAGACAGCAACATCAACATCTTGCAAGGTATCACTACTATTGAGGCCTGAATTAGGAATGCTACGACAATGTGACATAAGGATAAAATCGGGATATGAACCATTCTGGACAAGACTGAATTCCATTGGGGCATGGCTGTATTCATTGAAAGATTCCGAAGACATTCAAATTATATGCAAGAACATGAAGGACCAATTAGCAACGTTACAAGGATCAGGAATATTAACATTACGAGAGAAATGCATGGGAAAAACTCATTACGTCACCTTACCGGGAGTTGAAATCTTTTCGCAAGAAAAGCAATATCTCTACCAACCGAGATTAACGTTAAATATCAGCATGATCTCTTCCATGATCCACACTATACATCTTTTAGACAATAAACGGGAAAAACATCTGGTTACATCAAGGAAGAAGGAAGATTATGACCTAGGAAGATCCTTATACGAGATAGAAGAACAACTTGAAGATTTGGGAACCAGACATCGGGACCAGCAACACCAAAAACACCTAGTATACGGAAGCTACTTGGCTATTATAGGAATAGCAGTACTAGTCTTCGTCATTTGTTTTCGAGAATGCCTATGGAAAGCATGCAGCTGTAAAAGGGGAATAAACCTTAAGAATAGAAGAACCAGCGTCATGAAAACACCAAATGAGTCGATTACGTTCAAAGACCTGAAAGACAAAGAAGCAGCTGACGAAGTCACATACGTGGAGGAAAAATAGGAAAATAAACCGAGTTGTTCCAGGGAACCGTCGACTCGAGTCCTACCAGATCAAAGGGCAGTAGTGAACTAATAAGGGCAAGCCAAATTGTGATTAACCGACATTTGACAAACTTTTTGACTGACTTAAGAAACATACTGAACTTTAGGCAAACATTTAATCAAAAAGCCATTTGTAACAAAATTTTTCCGTTCTGTTGAAGGTGCATCCTAGGCAGTGCGTAAGCACTACGGGGCAACCCTGGTCTGAGGATGCAACTATAAGAAGAGTCTGGAGGTGTCATCCTTCCTTGCCCGAAGATCCCACAGAGTGCAATCCGCGCGCCCTGATTCCCCCCAGTTTGCATCCCCAGCTCTAATCCTGCGACCAGAGAACCTCGACCCTGATCTGGATGAGTCCTTTGGTTTGACTGCCGCAAATAAAGAGCGTCAGTCCCATCAATCAAACAGTCCCTGATTTGGGCGAGTCCTCTGATTCGACTGCCGCAAATAAAAATCGTCAGTCCCAACAAGAGAAAAAATTTTTTCCCATAAGGTCCACGGTTGCCATAAAACCTACTGTTAAAAATTCCATACCGCCAAATTCCATAAGGTCCACGGTTACCGTTTTGAAACCCACTCCCTCTACGGTTCACGGTTACCATAAAACCCACTGAAAAAAAAAAAAAAAAAAAAATTCATACAAGACCCTCCTAAACCCTACCTTCCAACCCTGTTGACCCATCCTACTCCCGGAAGCCAACATGGGAGACCACGGCGAGAAGATTCCATCAGCACGCCTGTTCTTGTCGAACCTGGCAGCCTACACGAAGAAGACTCATCTACTAAAGGCTTTCCAGCCTTACCATCCGGTAGGAGCAGTCGTTCTACGAAGGGCAGCAGTCACGGCCTACGTGACATTCGAATCCAGAGAAGCTGCAAGGGCAGCCTTAGACGGAACAGAGGGCGTACTCGTCATTAACAAACGAAGGGTACGGGTTTCGTATTCGGACCAATGGCACGATAGACACAGGGAGCCAAGGGCACTAACACCACCACCAGTGCCTGTACAACAACAACCCTTACCATACTACGTTCATCAATGGGCGCCCATTCTACCACCTGAATGTGTCGCCAGGATCGCTGAACATCTACCATACATCGATAGAGCGAGAATGGAGCAGGTTTCACAAACCTGGAGACACGGGAGCCTATTGTCACATCGAAGAAGATCCACCCTATCAACCGGATCTTGGGTATGGAACGAGGGGTGGCAACCTAAAACATCATCGTACAAGTTTTATTGGGCCATAAAAAGATGTGGAGGCTACCTTAAAAAACTGGACCTGACAAAGTCATCAGAAGAAATCGAAACACAAGTGATATCAATAGCAGCCAAGAACTGTTCCAAGCTAGAAGAACTTATCCTTCATCCAGTCGTTATCAGGGAGGCAGCGCTAAGAGAATTGGGACAACTATCAAAATTGAAAATATTAAAATTGGGAAATGTCCTAGGACCCGTAGATCCGGACCTAGCAACCATACTCAAAAACAACACGCAGCTACAACATCTTGAAATCATCGAAAATTCGCTGACGGGAAAGTGCCTAATACATGCTACAAACATCGAGATCTTAATCATCGTCGACTGTGCAAACCTAACCGGTACATCCATGGCAGCGTACATAGATCATCAAGAGAGCTTGAAGATCCTAGAGCTCAGCAACTGCGCCAGCATGAAGCACAGCGAAGTCCTGCAAGCCTTAATGCGCAGCGACACCATCGATAAGACACTTCAACGATTGAAGATCCATGGCATTAACCGAGATGATGGACCAGTGGAAGACGAAGATGACGACGACTTTGATGAACGAGGAGACTACGTAGAACTAGAGTATGGAGGAATAGTCCTGCAACCAGCTTTACCAAACTCCATAACATCAGTAACGGAGTTAGAATTGACCTTCTGCGGCTGGGTGGACAGAATCTTCGTCGAAAGAGTAGCAATGCACATCCCACGTATAACAACCTTAAACCTCAGTGGATGTACAAACCTCCGAGGAATATACGTACTGGATGCAATAGGACTACTGACGCATTGCGCACACCTGTGCATATGCAACATGCATCCAACCGTCGGTGGCAGCTTCCTGGAACTGATGAAGACTCTCGAAACTCTACAATGCAGAGACAATCTCGGAATGAACGACGAAGACATCTGCGGAGCTCTGCGCAACAATCCGTTAGAATACGTCAACGTTGAGGGTTGTAGTAACCTGACCAGACAAGTTGTTGTCTGTGCGACGGACGTAGTTAGACGTAGGGTTCTTAAAACTCCAAAAATACTAGATTTGTGCTTAGGCGAAACGGGAGCATACCCGACGCGTAGGGACAAGAACAACCTCTAGCTAAGAATTAACTACAAGAGAACCAGTATTCGACTATTTTGAGAACAAGGGTACATGGAGGTACGCATATGCGGATTCTATCCTGAAGGACAGCTACTCAACAGTGCCAAGTCACTACGGGGAAACCCTAGTTGATGTGCCCCTAAAGGTATGAACCTGCAAATGCGGACCTCCGGAAAAATGACTGACAGTGTACCCAAACACTTCGAGGATTTTCCTAATCAGTCTATGCCTGTATCTCACAATAGGACGAAAGGTTCAATTGTAGCTAAATATTTTAATCTTAGCTTTTAGCATAGTAAATCTCATTTATTCACTCATAGCTACTCACTCATAAGTTGAGTATTAATCTCATTAGGAGAAGGGATTAGTCAAATGTGGTTTATACTACTACATTATCATCTTTTTTTTATATACCCTTGATAAACAACGAGGACGTTGTCGACTCTAAGGAGGGAGGGATGTTACGTACCAACTTTCACTTTTCTTTTTAAAATTTAAAAACCTATAGTAGACTAATAAATAACTCCCTTGAGTTAAAATAAGGCAGAGCGTCAGCATTGGAAAAACCCAAGCGGATACTTTTCCTTATTGGATACTTGAGAAGTCCACACGTGCGCTTTAGCCACGGTTTTATTTTGTTATTTTGAAATATTCATTACCTCCTTAACGTCGAAAAAGTCACGTCGGGACCGATAGGGCCCCGGCATAGTAATATAATATATTTAGGTTTAACGCCTACGGCGTAGCAGTTCTAGAACTGCCAGGGTTTTGCTGACCCAGCACCTATAGTCGCATCGTTATAACTCTTGCTAATAAACTCCTAATTATCCTAATGTATACAGGGGATACTATAAGATTTAGGAAATTCTAAATTAAGAAATTAGGGTGTGTGTCATGCATAGAATGGATGTACCTAGCTAAAATTTAAGATCTAGCCTATGTACATTTTAATTACTACGGCGAACCGACTATGTGGGGGCGGACGGCTGACGCTTGCACTTCTTGGGACTTAAGTCACCCGAGTCCTGACGAACCAATCAAGAGTAACGCGGTAACCTAATTGGTTAATTAAGAGTAGAGTAGGGATCATACTTTGTTGCAGCCACGGTCGCGTGCCTGCATCTGAACTTGAAAAAGTGTCTTTCTTCTGGTAAATCGCGAGGTGCGTGGATGTAGAGACTCGGGTACTATTATAGAGCCGCGAGTTGTACTCAATCTTTTCTGTTAAAGTCAAGTGGTAGTGCAAAGGACTTGGTACTTGTCAATATTAATGATAACGAATTAATAAGTGTTCGTGTCAAGAACACATTTCCACCAGTTCAATTTTGCCAAGTTTTAATAACTTGTAGATTTAAATTCAGTTTTGAAGATAACTAATTAACAAATCATTTCAATCTTTTCAAATACATGCTAATAACTTTTATCAATAACTTATAGACTCTTAGACAGCTAATTCCACTTATTAAACTCTAAATTCAGCGATCAGGACATTTATTTTGGACTTGTAAACTTTTGAATCTCACATTCATTCTAAATTCAGTGATAGACATTTTCTCAAGTTCAGAACATAGTTTCCGTTTTAAATTAAACTTCGATTGAGTGATCCAGCGACTCCTGGTTGGTTCCGATACCGTCGGCGAATTAGGATTGGCGTCGGAAGACGAGAGAGGTGAGCACCCGTTAACCCACGGTACAAAGCGTTACCTAAGTTCCTCCATGGTCGGTTCTACCAAAGCTAAGTCACGACGAATCGTTACCTAATTATATCATTCACATTAAATTCTAAATTTCATTATAACTTGTTATCCAGTATTCCGACAAGAATACAAATTCTCACATTCATACACACATATTATATTATATGAACGCCTAAATTATCTGTTTTAAGTTGACATATAGATGGGAACCGTAATTGTTAACCCAGTATCGTAAATACTTCGGGATAATCCCTATGGTTAACTCCGGATTACAGGCCGAGCATTCTTTTAATTAAAGGACGGTAATAACCGATCTAACTATCTCTCAAGTAAATTCGTATCTGACCTGTAAACCAACGTTTCTCATTTGTCAACTATTTATATATAATTATAAGCACGCAACCATATACCCGAATTAATATTTTATTATTTGCAATTTCAATTAATGCATGCTATGATAGCTAATATTAAGAAAGCCCACAGAGCTTGCTGAGAGTCAGTGCTAAGTCACTACGGGAAAACCCTTCGCTCTACGCAAGTTCGCGACACCTCCAACTTGTCGAGCAAAGGCTTTGTAAGATCTAAGCATTAGTATATAAACTGTTATTAACGATAAGACAAGAAATTGAAGGCAAGAGCAAGAATAAAGATTATAAGATTATAGAGCATTTAAAGGTTATAAAACCCACGGGGTAGATCAAATCATTTTTTTTTTACATGCGACGGTAGAATTATTCATTATATTATTTTATCATTTGTACAAGTGTCACCGCGAGAATCGAGAAGAGGATACCTTCATGCATTATGCATTATTATCATCTATATAAAGATTTCTCTTAATGTAGGTTCTCTTCACGAACCCGCGTCGACACACACATATAAACAATTCATATTCATTGTCATACTTCATGTTCATTTGATTCAAACATTTACACAATCGTTCAAGAATATAACCTACTTTTACCAGTTAATTTTTCATATTTCATTTCATTTCATTCGACCTATTACATCCCTGACAAGATAATAAGGCCTTTAGTTTAAACAATTAACGCGAGCCCTGTAAAGGACTAGCGGTGCGGGATCCAAAAATCGATCTATTGCAAGATAGTTCGAAATTATTTTTATTAGTTATCGTTGATAACGAGCGGTTATACGTAGACGCTTTGCGGATAGGTATAGTCGGATTTCGAAACGCACGTAACGCTCGTGTGTCCGCGGACTTTTCGATCAGTTGATATATAAATCGCGGATCAACACTCACGTACGTAACAAAGTCGACGTCGTGGTTTTTCGTGATTAGCAAAGTACAATATTAATAACACAGAGTAACCCTGCTTTCTTCGTTTGTGCCATAGCACTTATTAAGTAAGTATCACATTTATAATATCTTGAAAGTAGTAGTAGAACAATATTTCAGTCATAGTCATATCGCAGGTATCGGTAGAAAAATAATAATATTCATAACGAACTGAAAATTGTGGTTCGTTGTTTGTGCCACATCACTAACTAGTCGAGTATCATATGCATAGTATCGTTGCTTAACCTAAGAGTAGTAATAGAACAATATTCTAAAGCTAAAATCATATCGCAGGTATCAGTATAAAAATAATAATATTCACAACGAACTGAAAATTGTGGTTCATAGTTACCACAGCACTCACTAGTTAAGTATATATATTCATAGTATTGTTTTTTTGACCTAAGAGTAATAATAGAACAATATTTTAAAGTTATAATCTGCATGTTGCAGGTATCAGTAGAAAAATAATGATATTCATCTCGAACAACTTAAAACTGTGGTTCGTAGTGTGTGCCACAGCACTTTTTCTAGGTAAGTATCACATTTATATTATCGTTGTACAACTTGAGAGTAATAATAGAACAATGTTTCAAACTTATAATCATATCACACGCATCAGTATAAAAATAATATTTATATTGAACAACTCAACGCCGTGGTTCTTTGTGATTAGCAAATCAAAATATCACTTATACAGCTGGTTTGCTCGTTTGTGATATGCTATAATCACTGACACCGTTTAAGTTTTACGTTAGGTTACATTGTTTTTAAATTCAGATTGTTCGTAGAAAGGAATAGGAATATATTGTGCATACGCGTTTTGAAGTAAGAGTATCGTGGCTGTATCAAAAAGCATTCACGTACGGCAAATGCAGTTTTATTGGCGGGCAGCAAGCACCTTGGCGTCTTTTTTTAGAATCACTACAAGGAGCCGATGTCGTGGTTCTGTTCCTGTTACAACAAAATCAACATTCAATATGAACATTTTCTACCGGTTTGACCGAGAGATCATATAGAGTAATCACAAGCGAGACTGGTAAACCATTAATTTTACGAAATCAAAATCAATGTCAGGAACTTAATACCTTTCATCCTATATGTAAAGCCTATATTCACAGTATTCCTTGGTTTACACAAGTCCAAAGCCATTGCATACTCTGCTTTATAAATACTTTGGATCTAATAGTAGTACAAGTTAGGAACGGCGCATAGGTAATTGTTGTTACTCAACGAAATATGCACGCGGGGCATTCCATGCCAAATCACCGAGGTTTCGGCCCGACCCCCTTCGATTCCGCTGAAAATTCTTTATCATTTTCTACCCTACCAAAGACATTTTTCTGAATTTTTTCAGATTTTTTTACCCAACCCAAAAAAAGTTACGAATTTTTGGAAAAAACCGCTCTTTTTTTTTTTAAATGCTAGAACTTTTTCAAAAATTGACAGATGTCAGGATCTATGAAATATTTCAATATTTTCAAAAAAAACGTTTTTTTTCGAAGTCCGAAACCTTCGATTCTCAATTTTTTTGTCTCAAAAAAAACTTCAACTAAGATAGTATTTAACCCCCCTATTTAGATTTTGTGCCGACTTTTCTTTCTATTTTCTTTTTCGATTGAAAAAAAAAAAATTCTAAAATTAGCTTATTTTACATAACTTTGCGTTAAAATTTTTTTGGATTGTTTTTAAAATCTTAGAAATTGAAAAAAATTGTACAAAAACAATCGTTAAGTGTATTTACAGCCAGGATTGAGTTATTTTATTAAAGTATCGTTGTTACAATGTTAAAAATTTAAATATTATAATTATTTTCCTCGATTTAACGATGGTTTTCTTGGTTTCTTAACTGTACTGTGTTGTGTGGATTGTTCCGACGAAGCAAAAGACTTAACTATTAACATTGTAACATTAACATTGTAACATTAACTTAACATTTAACATCGTAACAACGATACTTTAATAAAATAACTCAATCCTGGCTGTAAATACACTTAACGATTGTTTTTGTACAATTTTTTTCAATTTCTAAGATTTTAAAAACAATCCAAAAAAATTTTAACGCAAAGTTATGTAAAATAAGCTAATTTTAGAATTTTTTTTTTTTCAATCGAAAAAGAAAATAGAAAGAAAAGTCGGCACAAAATCTAAATAGGGGGGTCAAATACTATCTTAGTTGAAGTTTTTTTTGAGACAAAAAAATTGAGAATCGAAGGTTTCGGACTTCGAAAAAAAACGTTTTTTTTGAAAATATTGAAATATTTCATAGATCCTGACATCTGTCAATTTTTGAAAAAGTTCTAGCATTTAAAAAAAAAAGAGCGGTTTTTTCCAAAAATTCGTAACTTTTTTTGGGTCGGGTAAAAAAATCTGAAAAAATTCAGAAAAATGTCTTTGGTAATGTAGAAAATGATAAAAAATTTTTAGCGAAATCGAAGGGGGTCGGGCCGAAACCTCGGTGATTTGGCATGGAATGCCCCACGCATACCTTGTCAATATCTGTAGTCGATATAGCCGAGCTATCGGCATCTATGGAAACAATTTTTTGTAACATAGGGCATCTATCATTATATGTATTTGTCGTACGAACTTGTTTAACGATTGCGTATTTACGCTTGGATCCGAAGTCCACTATAAAACTAATTAACTGTACATACGACTTGTCTACCAACAATGCCCAAGAGTTGTCGGAGCGCTTGTTGTTTCGCAATGCTGACGTATAGACGCAAGAGTTCTTGACAATTTTTTTATATGGTACGCAAAGTTCTCCAAGATTCAATCTGTGTAACCATATTTCGCCAACCCGGTGTATTAAACCAAAATATCGTATGACATTCGGTCGATTCGTATGTCTTGACATTGTAGATCCAAGTGTATCACAAAAAATTTTTACAGCACTCGACGCAGATGCATAAACGTGGTCTTTCAACATTAAGAAACTGTACTTTAAGCTGATACGGCGGCATATTTGCTGATGTACGCCTTGTGCAGCATGAATGACTTTCAATAAATCACCATTACCAGATTCAAAAGCATAAGTATGATGCGACCACAAAGGCCCCCAATTGAAATCACTTTTAGCCAGGTGTATGACCGAGTGAACATTAAAAGTCATTGCCATTTTACCATAGAAAATTTCAGTCTGACCAACAAATTCGCGTAACAACCCGTCAGCTCTATCAACATCACGATATGTAACTTCTCTTTGTGACAATATGTGAAAAGCTTCGACGAACAGAGACCAGTGTAAAAGTAAGTAATCTGGCAAAATTCCAGAAAGAACTGGTATGCTATAAAATAGAGTCCAATTTTCCCACTCTCGTGCCTTCCAAAATTCTTTTTCAGATAGTGAACGAGCAAGCCTACCAACCTGATGAGGCACTTTTATTTCTTTCATTCTTTCGTTTACTTGTGTTGTGGTCTCTCGACTCAGCAAACCAGTTTTGTTTTTGTTTCCGTGCCAAATTGTCGTAAATTGTTTTGCAACGCCAGATGCGCAGTGCGAAGAATCTACGAAACATCCATCAATTATGTCATAAGCACGTAAATTTATCAAACTAGATGGGTATTTTACGCCAAGTACAGGACTGTCAGATAGTAGACTTTGTCGCATATTTTCTATCGTATCATACACATTTCGATCATTGGGAACGTAATCGAGAAGCGGATATTTGATACTTCCGGATCGTGGATTGTCAGCGTTACTTCTAACCCAATCGCCAGGGTGTAGGCATTGGCCGCAACCGTACGCGCCGTTGAATTGAGTGAAACCTTGCACCGGAACGCGAGCCACCGCATCTACACAACAAACGAGAGTGAACACTTTGACGCACAGTTTCTCTCCGTCGATCGTGCACTCAATTCCTCTGTCCGCCAGTTCGTTCATCTCATCGACAAACGGATCAAGAAACAGAAGCATATTAGGTTTATCTTTGCCAAACCATAGACCAGCTAATATCAATTCTTTAGTTCGCACGTTAAATGGTAATTCGTTAATCATCAAAAAGATTGGCCAAATTGAATAACTAGAACTTTCGAAAAGAGGCGCTCCGTCGGTGTTAAAAGTCGCTGTAGCATAGCTTTTTGCGTCGGTAGAAGACAATTTGTTCACAAAATCCATGTACAATTTACCATCGTAAATGTCGCGTATGTAATCATCACGAACTCTATTTTGTACTATATTCCTATAATACTCGCTGTTCGATTCTAGAAGGTTTGCAATAGGAGATGCGACGTTCAGAATTACAAAAAAGTTCGTAAACGAGTTTTTAACATCAACAACAGATTTGCAATAACTGCAAGGCACATGAAGATCCGCTCGTTCGAACCTGCCTAGGCTGAACCCGCATGTAGGACATAAGCCATATAATTTCATGTTGTTTTTGAGATAAAACAATTTATCAATCAAATATCTAGTACTAGGTAGTAACGGTTCAGCGAACATTGAATTTATCAAACGAAACAAATCGGTCGTTTGTGTTAAAGAGAGTGCATGCACCAGTACAAATTTCAAAATCATGAGTACCACTTCGCCAACGGTTTTGTTGACAGGCTCAGTAATTTTCCGTGTGAGACTCTCGCTATCAATCGCTTCTCCAAGTGTAGTATTGTGTTGCAGCGACGAACGCTCTCCGGTGTCATCCTCCTCGATTGTAGCATCCTGTTCTGCAGTAGCATTCGCAAACAAATTGTCATCTTCGAAGCTATGCGTCCAATCGTTCGACCCTTGTTCACGACGGAGTTCAAATTCCTGGAATACAATATAGTATAAGTACAGATCATAACTTCGAAGGCGAGCACACAATTCATTCTAAAACGTCTTTACATCATTGCGATGATTATTGGTCATTTCGTATATAGTCATATCATGTACGTTTAATTTTTTTTTTAGAGTCACCAATAGAATATGTCTTCTTATTATGAAGCACACAAGGAAGCAATGAATATCCTTATAAATATATTATTCAAAGTAATATATTGATTCACAATAAAGTTATACGACATTGATATATGTCTTTGTCAATATGATTCTTTGAGCAGATTAAACTCGAACGGAGTTACATATTAATAGAATTATGCTGTCATACCCCATCCATGTCAATTGCGCAGTTTGAAAAATCGATATCCCTCCCCAGTGAGCTGACTATGTCGTGCACGACATAATTGAGTACAAACTGATTTTCATGATGTGGGTAAATCTAGAAATATATTATACAAAATATTATCAACAGCTAGACCAGGTTAACTGTTCACACTCATTATATACATACATATCGAACTAACACTGAGCGTAATATTCCATAAAAAATTACCAACAGTCAGATATGTAGTTGTCTTTCGTAACATCAACACCTCAAAATATTTTTGACTACAGTTTTACAATTAATGATTTGGATGGCATACAAATTTTAAATACCAAATATTATAAACATGTCATTAATTTGTATAATTAGACACTGTATTTTGCAATTATTATAATCTTATAATCCTGAATTTGAACATTTATTTCATAATATGTTGTTGCTTTGTCGTTATGAACTTCAATTACAGTCATCATATCAACCGTTTCTACCCGTTATACATATTTTGAAAGAATTATATACAACATGCGTCACCTGTGATACTTCATCCTCAGGCATATCAGAATCTGTTTCTATGTCTGCGATTGAAACTGTGCTGGCTGTATCAGATTTATCATCGACGTGCGAAGCAATATCTGTTGTATTGTCGTGTAATGAATTTTCATCTGTCATCACCACTTGGGTATCGTTAGCCGTACTAGAACTGGCAACGACTGCTTCCTGCTACACGTACAAATTATATGCAGTTACTACTGTACTGTTGCAGAGCAATGCGACGAATTGTTATGACGTGGTTGTACCCATTTACCTCTAATGTACGCTGTTTCTTGTGTCGATGCCATGTTGATGATGGAATCGGATCACACGAACCTGGTTCTATCCACGATTTGTACTTTCTGAGTCTACGATCCATGGTGATCTGTTGAATACAATGGCGAATCGATTAAAATTATACACTCATGAAATACCTTAACACTTATGTCATACCGCAAAATTGACATTACTTTTATAGGTAACCATATAAACTTACACTAACAAGGCTAAAGCCATACGTCATAAATATTACACTTTTAGGTTATGTGTAGGAATGTTACTGTTTCCCATTACAACCCGTTAACAGATCATAGCATGGATTCACTTGGTTACAAACAAACGTACACCGATCGTAACGTTTATATTCTAATAATTTATATGGGATAAATTTCAAGATGGAGACTATTAACGTAATCAAATTGTATCCAACTGCATTGTATACCCCGAAAAATCATTCATATATTTCCAGTACATCTTACATATAATCCTAATTATGAATAGTATTTTATAGCGCAACGTTACAAAGGCGTCTGAAAATTGTAATCTGACCTCAAAACATCAAAATTTCATAGCCTCACATTTGTCAATAACTGTGCACAAGACGCGCAATAAAGTTAAAAACGTGGTTGAAACACACAAACTACGCAGTCAGCAAGCGCCAACTTGCTATAAATTTAGTGACGCCATCTTTAGATTTTTGCATCGAAATATCTTCTCCCATAATATCAACAAATTTTGTTATTTGTTTTTTGTCAAATAATTGAATTTTCATATTCCGACTGTAAAACATGCACATGCGACGATAACCAATAATTACTTACCAAAGAATCGAAGTTATTATTAGAACCAACACACGCACGCAGCAGCACGCGACTATTGCACACTTGATAGTATATGAACTGACACGTTGCACACACCGCACCCGATCACGCTATCACCTGTTCCGACGAGTGAGAATTCGAGAAACGTGCGCACGCACGAGTCTGGAAGTCTCTGTCACGAAGGTTCTGCACACTGATATATATAATATATATGTATATATCAGTGGTTCTGCAACAGCTTCACTGTTGGGTAAAAAAGCCGGGTAGGGACATTACGGAAGCCGGGTAAGGACATCGGTCCAACAGTGTATGTTAGTGTTTCTCAACCTATTTCAAGCCGACGTACTATGTAGGAGTGACGTCACTTCTCAACGAAACCAACTCAAGCCGACGTACATACATACATACATACTATGTGGTGTGACGTCACTTCTCCCTGAAATTTCAGAATACCTATTTTACTGTACCCAACGGCCAACGGTCTGTAACTTGCGCATGCGCGTGTTAGCTGCTGTAGAACGTTCGAGACGAGACTTTCAAACTTGCGGCAGCGCACGTTTCTCGAGTTATTTCTAGGCGTAACAGGTAATGGCGTGGTCATCTGTGCAACGTGTCACGGTGAAAAAAATAGCGTTACAATTTATCGTACACAATTATTGCGGCGTAATAATTGTGTACATCATGTACTACGCTCTTGTGTTATTCTCATTAAATCGAACCGAGAAAATTGTTCCGGTATCGTCGATAGTAGACTTCTGTCCGAAAAATGATTCAGACTTTGTTCGTACAAAGAAATATAAAGTGTGGCTGAATGGGACAATAAAGGACGATGTATTGCTCAACGCGCACGTGTTACTGCTGGGCAGTAAGTTCATTATAAAGTTAACGTGATCGATATTCGAATATTTTTTCTACACTATACTTGATGTATTAAAATCAATGATTAAAATATTTTTCACAAAATTGTCGCGAGTTGAATTTATTTTTTTTTATTTGAAGCAAAAATTCACATCAGCTCTAAATTCAAGTACAAAGACGTCTGACTTTTCCGCGAATTGCATATTTTCCTAGTATAAATATAGTTTTTTGTAGGATGTTGGTTTATACTAGGACAGCATACAATTCGCGTAGAAGTCGGACGTCTTTGTACTCGAATCTAAGCTGATGTGAACTTTAGCTTCAAATAAAAAAAAAAAAAAATCGAAATTGAGATAACATTTGGAATCTTTGCTCTTACAGTTAGTGAACAAGACATACAGGACAAACGATTGCGGAGTCGCATCAAATACCCGAATCTTAGAAACGTAAGCCTAAGCTCAGATTCAGGTGGTTTGTCTGTACAAAATAAGAAAAAGTCTGCTGCAAGCCCTACTAAAAATGCCAGATAGAAACTGATAGATTCGTATAAATACGGAAAAGATTCAGGATTAAGAACCGTATAGCAAAGTCGGTTTTTGGGTACGGATCTCTTTCGGTTCTATCAGTTTCTATCAGGCTTTTTGTGTAGGGAGGCGAACGAAGAGTATGTCACAGGTAATGCAATTCACATTATATACCATCGTATAATGTTATAATCTAGCATAACACCGTCTGTAATTGAATACCACATATTATTCCGAATAATTGTCTGACACGATTTTACTTACTAATGCATTACTTATAAGTACATGAAACATCCAAGAAATTATATTAATTATGGTCCTATGTATGACGTTGCTGTAGCCGGTACGAACAAACGTTAAAAAATCCACAAGTATCATGAAGGCTGCGGGCTCCGCCACATTAGACAAATATGCCACATTTTGTACGGACAGAGTTTCTCTACTTAAAGATGGATGCCCAATGGAGTCTACTTGGGAAGGTTATTATATTTTTATGTATAATTTGTTGCCGAGTATTCTGAAAACCATGGTACTTTTTTAGCTCTGATAAAATTGAAAAGAGCTTGGAATATGCTGTGCCATCAGCACGATATATCCACCCACGATCAAGTTACGTACACTAATTTGAACATGTGTTTTGCCGCTAACGGAATTCGTATTGAAAGAGAACAAAAAATTTCAAATTTGTTACATATTGCAATGGCACACATGCAGAATAACTGATTATGACCTACTTTGTACACACATTACATATACGCGGTGAGTTTCCTCCGGGTCCGAACACGGAAGAAGCTTATTATACCAATACTTGTTATTATTTAAATGCCAAATACCACACAAACAGATAGACTTGTTATTGTGTGAGGGAAGCGAAATAGGAATTCTCATTCATACGATAACACGAATGAATAGAATAAGCTCCTACCTGATTCGGACCTGGAAAAAACTCACCCTGTATACAGCATCCCTTCGACCTGTTTAATTTAAACGCTCTTCAGTTTATCCTAACATAAACTGTATCGATTTGACGTGTCTGAATATTCTTAGAGACACATGAATATTTCAGAGTATAGCGATTCACTCATTGTAATCACACGCACTTGTTATCGTGTTGAATTAAACAAATTTAGTGTTCAATTGAAAATGAATTTTATATAAAATTTCTGTTACGTAGATCCATTACCCGCTTTGCGAAAAAAATGTTCAGAGGAGACGTTGGTATTAACACCGAAACGCCCGGAAAGATCAACGAATAACAATTCAATGCCTTCGGCGTCTGGTGTACATAGCCGTACTATGCAAAGATCCGAAAGCACGGTGCAGAGACCGTTAACACCGTCGAACGAAGAACCTGACCCGGACTCGCCGCCTCCACTTAACACGTGGTAATCGATCGTTGGTTAATAAAGTGCTTATCTTAGAATAACAAATACATGGTTACCTGGTGTAAAATTACGTCAGATGCGGCGAAATGTCGTTCAACGCCTCACAACTAAAAGTCTGGTGCGTTACATGTGACAAATACTTTCAGTTGCAGTCCAGTGTCCAACATCGACGAGGTGACGCCTCGACGCGTCACACATCAAGAAATGGAATGCAGAGAGACAGACGTCAACACTTCCATGCCTCCGGCATCCGGTCTGCGTTGCCGCACTATGAGATCCAAAAGTAGGGTGATACCGTTGGCACGATCTGACGAAGAATCTGACCCGGATGCGCCACCACGGTAAGAACAGTTTTAACACATTTGATAAAACGATGAAAAACTTTTGTACTGACATTATGAATTCGGCGTATTCATATCTTATCTAAAACCGCGTTAGTGGTTGTGTGGCAATTAATTTTAGATGTATCGACTGATATATATAATCCACAAGTGTATAATCATACGTGTGGCTGATTATTGCGAATATCAGTGTAAACTGTAGTAGGGCGGCAGCCGTACCGGTTCGACGTATCATCCACCGTACAGTTTCTACAAGGTCGAGAGTCGTTCGACGCGGAGAAGTAATCACGCACGGGCAGATTGTCACACCGCAACGCGGAGATGTACGCGACCGTGTTCCGACGATGCGCGTTGATTATGTCCAGAGGCGAGACAATGTGCCGCGTGAGGTGGTAAGCATATTTAGCATGACTTATGTGGTAAATATTTCGTTACCGTGACATTGACATCGATATCAAGGTGTTAATCGACTTCACTTTGTTTTCAAAACTTAGAAGCATCTGAACGACGAAACAGTCATAGATATGGACAAGTGGGAGGTGATGCTGACTAAAAATGACAGTAGGTTCGTGAAAGATGTGGCGGTTGCATTGTGGGGGACAGAAAACCTCGGAAGAAGGTGTTTAAGTCCAACACTTGCAAACAAAAATCTTGAACCTGGTGAAATGATACGCAGGGAACTGACCCCAGAAAAATATGAAACGGTAAAAGGCAAGTATGAAGAAGTGATACGTTTTTACATACTCAGGTACAATTCAGTTACTAAATAAAAATGTAGTCGGTGTTTATTGTAGTATCAAATTCAATTGTTTAAACTGATTATACTGATCCTGAGTCATTGGTTCAGACTTTACACGTCGAATTGTATAATTCAAGACCCACGTTATTGTAATCGTTCGTACGTGCTTTACAGGAAAACGTGTTGATCACAACTCTGAGCGTCCAGGTATTTATATATACTTGATTTGACGTCACAAAACCCACTTACGAGACGTATCTTTTCACAGGAGAAGGGTGGAGACCATTACCTTGTGGTTGATCAATTGACACGTTGCGATTGACAACTCCTAATATTTGCGATGAATTTACACTTCTGTTTGAATGTGATTGATATCCACTGTGAAAATGTGTCCTACAAAAGTTGTAAGGTTCAGAGGGGGAAAGAAGTTGGCGTTATTGTATTTTTCAGTGGAGGCTCTGCCGAGGAAGTTAAGATGAGAATAGACACGTCAAAAGCCTACCGATGAAACCCTGTCCAGCTGTTCTGTACTCTCTCTCTCTCACCGTACAGACGCGTTTTTCCCAAGTTTTATTTTTCTCCTCAATTGTCTCGTAATAAGATAGCATTATAATTTTCTGAAAATATGCTAGAATAAGCAACATGTGTGGTTTGCAAGTATTTGTAAGGTTTCATGAGAAATACGTTTTAATAAATTTAGGTACGAGTATAGTCAAATTCATTCTCTCACTTATGTAGACACTAAATGATATGAATAAAATAGCATTATGAATATATTCGTCTATAAATGTTTTATCATCCTGTGCTCCTCCTACCCACGCACACACACACACACACACACACACACACACACACACACACACACACACACACACACACACACACACTGACATACACACATACGCACATACACTCACACATCCACGTATACCTGTAAGACTACCCTATACCGTCCGCCCAACCATAATTTACACTTCGCAACTCTCTAAATATACGAATAAATGACCGTATACCTGTAGGATAATACCCACATTGTCTGACAAAGGGGTCCGTTCTCCCTTAGAGACCTTACCAGGCCTGCCTCGACAGAACGAGCCCCCTCACCGAAGTCAGAATTGCCCGAATCATCAAAGGTTGCAATTGACCGGGGCTACCTACACCTCATTGAAAAAAAAAGAAAAAGAAAAGAAGAAAAGAAAAAAAGAAAAGAAAAAAGAAAAAGAAAAGAAAAAAGAAAAGAAAAAGAAAAAAAAAAAGAAAAGTGTTTGAGAATCAGTCTTCTCAAAGACAGCGCCACCTGTGCTGTCGCTCATCGCGAACCTGCCACGTTCAACTGCGATCTCTGAAGACTCACCGTAACGGCGGCTTCTCCGGCGGCCATTATTACTTTCAGTTTTGCATACGCAACACGTGTTGGTTTCTCTTATCTCACGCCAGTTATCATTTAATGTGAATATCTAGACATCTCATGTGATTAATACAATCTCTAATAGAATAGTGCTCATGTGAATCAATACAATTCAGACACACTCAATAGACATTCTCATTTAACGATCTGTTAAATATCATTGTGATTCAGACTCACTCTCACCGACTCTCACACACTCTCATAGATTCTCACACGCACACGGGCGAATCTCCTTAAGCATGATGCAGTGGTGGCAAAACACATTAGGTCGTGCAAAGAAACGGTTGAGAAGAAAACCGCGCTTCAGGACGCCTTTTTAATGTATCAAACATCGGTCAGCAAGTTGATGTGCGCGTACATAACTCTAGCAGCTCAAGCAACAACCGCGGCGGAATGTAAAAAGGCTGTTATCAAAGCCTGTGCCGGAATAACGCGAAATTGCACAACCAGCGTGATTGAGGCACTAAACAGGCGTCCTGCAGTCCAGGCGCCCGCGCCGGTCCCAATAAATAGTTTTGCCGCGGCGGTCAAACAAAATAAAGTACACGTACATCGTGGGCCAACTGTTGATGTCACAAAAACGGTCAATTTCATTATTGCCCCTAAGGCAGACTCTACCGCTAAATACGAGTCGTCGGTAGCCACCAAAAAGGTGGTTACAGATTTAGTGAAACCGGCACAGGTCGGAATGCAGGTCCAACGGATCACTAGGGCCAGAAACAACGGCATTCGGATTCAGGCAAGCAAAGTCGACCTGGAAAAGATTCGGACATTGCCATCGCTTGCTAAGGCAGGGCTAGAAGTCACGGAGGACTTAAAATATAATCCGCGCATTATCGTCTACGGGGTCTCAAAAGATCTAACCAAGGACGAGATCAGGTCAGATTTCATTAACCTAAATCTTGGCGGTAAAGACGAAAGCGACACGAAAGTAGTTTATGTTTACCCTCCGCGAGCCGGAAAAATGTACACAAACTGCGTGATAGAAGTCTCTCCGAAGACTAGAACGGCTATCAGAAACGAGCCTAGGGTATTCATTGGCCTTTCAGCCTGCAAATTCGACGACCACGTCAAAGTTCTGCAGTGTTTTAAATGCCTCGGGTACGGACACCAAGCACGCGATTGTAAATCGGAAGCGCGATGCGGCCACTGCTCCGGTCAACATGAAATGCGCGACTGCACCAAAAAGGCAGAACCTCCATGCTGCCATCACTGCAAAAAGGCTCAGACTGATGCGGCGCACTCGGCGCTAGACGGCACGAAATGCCCAAGCCTAAAAAGACGGATCATGGATAAGGTTAGAATGATAAATTATGGATAGCTCGAACCCTGGTCCGCACGGCTCCCTCAAAGTATGTCATGTAAATTGCCAATCACTCGTTGCACATCTTGACGAATTCAAACTGTTCTTCCTAGCTAGAGACTATGACGTCATCTGCATGTCTGAGACCTGGTTGAAGCCAACCATCCCTGACGACTTCATCTCTCTCACGGGATATCAAGTCTTCCGATGCGATCGGCAAGGTAAGACTGGAGGAGGAGTAGGTTTCTACGTCCGCGACTCGTTCCTCGTGAAGATTCTCAAAGACTCGGGCGGAGTCTACTGCGGAAAGCCGGAATTCATAATGGCAGAGTTCTCACCGGGCCGCGGGCCCAAAGTCTTGCTAGCAGTGGTCTACCGACCTCCACACATAGGGTTTCTAGAAAATCCGGAGAATGAGCTCCTCCAATACTATCCTATTTACAACAACCAGATAATCATTGGCGATTTCAATACGGACCTCTTGGTAGAAAATCACGATAGCATCCACCTGAAACATTTCGTAGACAGCTCAAACCTGCATCTTGTCCCATACCAACCTACCCATCATCTTCAAAATAGTTCTACACTTATCGACCTTTGCATAGTAGATGACATTGCTAAATTAGTTGGGTATGGACAGCATGCGGTCTCATTCCTCTCTGCTCACGATCTCATACACGTAAACTATAACATAAGAGTAGAACGTTCGGCGCCCCGCACATTCTTATGTAGAGATTTCCGGGAAATGAATCTTGAGCTATTCCTCAAAACCCTAGACGAGTTAGATTGGGAAAACTTCTTTCGAAGTAGTTCGATTGAATCAAAATTAGAGATCTTTAATCGCCTTGTAACTAACACTCTTGATAGCTTCGCTCCGGTACGCCAAGTCCGAGCAAAAAACCCTCCAGCACCATGGCTCACACCAGGCATCAAGGCAGCGATGGCTGAGCGTGACAGATCACGTAGGGTATGGAAGAAGAATAGAAATAACCTAACACTTCATTCCAGATTCAGAACACTTCGAAACAGGACGCAGGAGGCGGTCAGAGACGCAAAGGCTTCATACTATCTCGAAGCTTTCTGTTCCCTAAACAACTCAAACTCTATCTGGGCCAAGCTTCGGCAACTAGGACTAGTCCCCTTGAAGCGGAAAAATACCTCGCTCCATGTTCCAGCAGGTGAACTCAATGCATTCTTCGCAAGCGCAGGAGGCGACGTTGATGGGGTATCAGTCGCTCCTTACTATATCGGGGAGGCAGAATTTAGGGAAAGCAACTTCTATTTTAGGGACATATCCGACGATATCCTAACTAAAGCTCTCCACCATTCCAAATCCAACGCGACAGGTGAGGACGGTTTATCCATAAATGTCATTAAAATGGCTCTCCCCAGCCTTAGAGCCCAAATTCATCATCTCTTTACCTTCTCGCTAACACACGGCATTTTCCCAGAGCAATGGAAGGCCTCTTTAATAACTCCGATTCCCAAAGTCAAAGCACCCTCGTCGCACGGAGACTACAGACCTATCTCCATACTCCCGGCTCTCTCAAAGGCACTGGAAAGAATAGTCGCCGATCAGATCACACAATTTCTAGAGGAAAACAACCTCTTCGACTCCTCTCAATCGGCATACCGTAAGGGGTATAGCACACACACCGCTCTTCTTCGCATGGCCGATGATGCACGTCGAGCTGCCGATCTTAGGAAAGTCACGATCGCGGTCTTCTTCGACTTCTCCAAAGCTTTTGACAGAGTGCGTCACGACATGCTCATCTACAAAATGAGAGAGCTCAAATTCTCAAACGCGTCCCTTCGATGGCTCTGCTCATATCTGATTGGTAGACGACAGGCTGTTCGTGATCCTTCTGGCAACACCACCGAGTGGCTCATGGTCGAGAACGGAGTTCCTCAGGGTTCGGTTCTTGGACCCCTCCTGTTCTCCATTTATGTTTCAGACTTAGGCAAGAGGCTTCGACACTGTCAACACAACATCTTCGCTGACGACACGGAGTTCTACCTGCACTGCGCACCCAGAGAACTAGAAGCCGGCATAAAGCGGGTAAACGAGGACGTCGCAACCTTCTGCAGATGGGCACTTGAAAATGGACTCACCCTCAACGCGGAGAAAACTAAAGTCATGGTAATCGGGACGACCAGGTACACCAATGCCATTGATTTTGACCGTCTCACACCCATTACGGTAAATGGCCTGAGCCTGCCCTACTCAACGTCCACTCGCTACCTAGGACTTACCATAACGCAAAATCTACAATGGCACTCTCACGTAGCGATCACTGTGAAAAAGATCTTTTCCGTACTCCACCAACTTCGAGTCAACAGAAGGAATGTCCCTACCGCTCTTCGGATTCTTCTTATAACGACGCTTGTCTTCCCGCACATCGACTACTGCTGCCTGGTCTATCTCGACATCACAGGCGAACAAAATCTCCTGCTCGAAATAGCGCTGAACTCATGCATACGTTTTATCTATGACTTGCGTCGAGACGAGCACATAACGCCTTACTACAGAAAGCTGGGATGGCTTAAGATCAACGAGAGGCGCAAATATTTTCTGGGATGCATGACCTTCAACATCCTGAGATCGAAGACACCTGAATATCTTGCTCGACATCTAGCAAGCAGAAATCAGGTCGCGGCCCGCGGTACTCGAACACCATCCGACAACTTAGTCGTTCCTACTTGCAGAACCGAGCTCTTTAAAAAATCGTTTATGTTCTCTGCCCCTCATTTCTGGAATACGCTACCAATGACAATTAGAAGCATCACAAGCCAAACCATCTTCAAGGCCAAACTTCATGCCCATCTTCTACACCAGGCATACGCAAACGGCTATGACCCGCACTGATCTAATCCCAAGACAGGCGTAAATCGGAACAGGCAGATCATTATCAATCTTGTCAGGCATTGTTCAACTTACTTAATTACTTACTTAATTCCACACATCTACCTCTACTATACTATACTATACGATACTATACTATACTATACTACACTATACTACACACTTCTACTATATTTTTCTTTTACTATATTCCTTTATCTATTAAACCAATAACTTCACCAAGAGAATGTTAAATTTGCTATACACAACCATACATGTACACACATTGTAATAGTCAATGCGCTTGAGGGGACTTGTCCCAGAGCGCCAAATAAACACAACTCTGACTCTGACTCTGACGCTCACATACTTATTTCAACCTCTCATTGACTGAGTTTTAACCGACTGTGATTTATAATAAACCTAAGTTAATTACAACTGCTCGACGTTCTACTCATTCACTCATTTCCGAAACATTTGGTCCTTCGAGCCGGATCGAGCAGTTGCAATCTAATTCGTTAAACTCAGTGCTTTATCTGACTCTCTCGCTCTCGTGTGCTGTGCGGTATAGCTCTGTCTCTCTCGCGCTCGTGTGCTGTGCGGTATAGCTCGGACTCTCTCGCTCTCGTGTGCTGTGCGGCATAGCTCGGACTCTCTCGCTCTCGTGTGCTGTGCGGTATAGTGCCGTCTCTCACGCTCGTGTGCTGTGCGGTATACTGACTCTCTCACTCTCGTGTGCCGCGCCAACTCGCTCTGACTCTCTCGCTCTCGTGTGCCGCGCCAACTCGCGCTGACTCTCTCGCTCTCGTGTGCCGCGCTGACTCGCTCTGACTCATTCGCTCTCGTGTGCCGCGCTGACTCGCTTTGACTCTCTCGCTCTCGTGTGCCGCGCTGACTCGCTCTGACTCTCGTGCTCACGTAGTGCGCGTGCGTATAGACGACTGTGGAGTCTCGTGAATTTTCTGAACAGTGACATTCAACTCATCAGTGAGCTTCTCAAGTAGTCGTCAACCATGTTTACCTTGCGTGACGACCCACCGACTGACAGGGGAAGAGCTGAGCCAGCACCGAATCCCTCTGCATCATCAGGTAGAGCCTCACCAGCTGATCTGCTCAGTGCATCAGGACCGCCTCATAGCCAAGGGGTAACGACCAGAAGTCAGTCACCTTCAGTGCTCAGCGGTGAGTTGTTCTTGAGAGTTCATGCTCAGAAGGAGCTCACAGAAACAATGGAGGACATCCTCGCTCAAGCCAGTGAACCGTCGGAAGGTATTACCTTGACAGAGATCAATATGATGCTCGATCAACTGGAAGAGTTACATACGACGTTCCGCACTGAACACTCATGGTGAGTCTCTCATTGGCCTCCCGCTCATCTTGACCATTCGTACTTCACCCGCAAGGTCAGTCTTGATGAAGGCAAGTTGGTGCTCAGAATCAAGCGACTATTGGGACGTCTCAAGGAGCAACTCACACCGACAACTCAGCCAGCCGCCGCATCTGAGGCTGGATCCCGAGTCCGCTCACGCCTGCCTGAACTAACAGTGCCTACCTTCAGCGGCGACAGCCGTAAGTGGCCAGAGTTCAAAGCGATGTTCACATCTGTCATCGGGAATCGCTCAGATGTCAGTGACTTGGAGAAGTTCCAATACTTAAAGGGTGCGATGCAAGGTGATGCATCCGAGCTCATTGCCAACCTTTCACCACACCCGGCGTCGTACAACGCAGCTTGGACTTTGCTCGATGCAAGGTTTGAGAATAAGCGCTTGATCATCAAGACACATCTCGAAAGGCTACTCAATCTTGAGCCAATGCAGAAGCGACTGGCCAGCTCGCTCACCAAGATGGTCAATATCATAAACGAGACGACTCAATCTCTCAGAACTCTTACGACCGAGAGTAACAACGACTGCCTCATGGTGACGCTAGTAAGTGGATTGCTCGACCGAGACACTCGAGAGAAATGGGAAACCTCGCTCACCTCCACCGATGAGTTTCCATCACTCAACCGTCTCACCGAGTTTCTTGTGGCTCGTGCCCGGACGTTAGAAAACATCGAAGAACCCGCGACGCCATCTCAACCGACCACTTCAAAAGGGGCTGTGCCTAAACGCGTCAGCTCACATTAGGCCTCACAACAACCTCAAGCCAGCTCGACGAAGGCAACCAGCCAGGCTACTCAACAGACCACTCAGCCAACGCAACAGCGCTCAGCCTATCCTTGCAATTGTTGCGGACAGGATCACTTTATCGTGATGTGTCCAAAACTTCGAGGCTACTCATTGGAGCAACGTGTAAAGGTTGTGAAGGAGAGGAGTCTGTGTTGCAACTGTTTGGGAAGACACAATGCTCGAAAGTGCAATAACCCCAGGCACTGCAAGACATGTAACGGCACTCATCACACCATGCTGCATGGGGCAGACCTCTCAAGCATCTTCGGCTCTCCAACCGAGCGCACTCAGGCAACTCAGGAAGCTCAGGCTGCTTCAACCTCATCAGCCAAACCTTCAACAGCATGAAGTTTAGAAACGATCGTCAGTAACCACGATCACTCTTCGGCGTGCTCAATCACTCATCTCAGACAGCTCACCTTGCTGGCAACAGCCACAGCCACAGTCAACTCATCTACCTCATCTCATCAGGTTCGACTACTCATCGATCCTGGCTCAGAAGTCATTCATCTCAGAAAGTCTCACCCGACAACTCAACCTTGAAAGGAGGCACTCAACATTGGACATCTACGGAGTTGGCGGAAAAAGGACTTCTCAAACAAAGGGCGTGGTCACTCTCGCTCTTCACTCAAGGTACAGGCCACTCTCAGTCAAAATCTCGGCTCATGTATTAAAAACCGTCACCACCATCCTGCCAACCAGCGAGATACCTCAAGAGCTCGAATGGCCTCATCTCAAGGGGTTGAACCTCGCAGACCCAGACTTTCTCACGCCGAGAGCAGTAGATGTGATCATAGGCGCAGACTTTTACGGGCAGCTGATAAAGCCTAACATCATCAGGCACTCACCAGAATCTCCTATTGCTCAACTATCTATATTTGGGTGGCTAGTCATTGGTCCAATTCACGCACCAGTTACGCTGGCAAGAACAGCACATCATGGCGTCTCACAGGCAGCGAACTCATCCTTGCAAGAATTGCTCACGAGGTTTTGGGTTCAAGAAGAACCTCCGATATCAGCTGACTCACATCTCACTCCAGAAGAACAGGAATGTGAGTGCCACTTTCAGACCACTCACTTAAGGGACTCAACAGGACGTTACATCGTCAGAATGCCTCTCAAATCGTCTCCAACGGCGTTAGGAGACTCTCATCACACGGCACACTTATGCCTGCAACGAATTCTCAAGCGGCTTGGCAGAGATGCTCAATACAACCAATTGTATACAGAGTTCATGCGTGAGTACGAAAGGGCTGATCACATGATCAAGCTCGACGCCAACTCAGAAAGCAGAAGGCCACACTATTATCTGCCACATCATGGTGTGCTCAAGCCAGACAGCTCAACCACGAAGCTCAGAGTCGTATTCAATGGCTCAAGTGCTAGCTCCAGCGGCTACTCTCTCAATGATCTCATGCATGCTGGCCCAAATCTGATGCTCAATATCTTTGACCTGCTCATCTGGATCCGACGACACAAGTACTTGTTTGCTACGGACATCACCAAAATGTATCGACAGATCAAGGTACACCCGGACGATTTGGACCTGCAGCGAATACTATGGGTAGACGAGCAGCAAAGGGAATCTCATTACCAACTCACGACGGTAACCTACGGAACCAAAGCAGCACCGTTCTTAGCAGTAAGGACGCTGCTCCAGCTCGCTGCAGACGAAGGCTCAAAGTACCCTCTTGCTGTGGAACCGATCACTCACGGTCGATACGTTGACGACATTTTCGGAGGGTCAGATACGGTGGAAGAGCTAACTCAAACCGCTCACCAGCTCATACAACTCTGCCACGCGGGCGGATTCCCGCTGGCCAAATGGCACTCTACGTCAAGGCAATTGCTGGCCAAAGTCTCATCAGAACTCGGTCACACCTCAGGCATCTCATTCGACGATTGTGACATCAAAATCCTTGGCATACGGTGGTCACCGCACCATGACACATTCAACTTCTCAACCATCTCATCAACTCACACAGACAGATTCTCAAAACGCCTCATCTTATCAGAAGGAGCACAAATTTTTGATCCATTAGGCTTCGCCGCACCAGTGGTAATCAGAGCAAAAATGTTTCTTTAGGCACTCTGGTTACACAAACTCAACTGGGATGATTCATTCCCAGAACAACTCATCTCTCAATGGCTCAGCATCAGACAAGATCTCACTAGTCTGGCCAGACTCTCCATCCCACGATGGTTCAACACGCTCTCTGACACAGCTGTTGAACTGCACGGTTTCTCTGATGCTTTGCAATTTGCAATGACAGCCGTTGTTTATCTGGTTGTCGACTCACCGTCCACTGGCGCCAACGTCTCTCTCATCGGCTCAAGAACGAAGGTCTCTCCTCTCAAACGCCTAACCATCCCGCGGTTAGAACTCGCAGCAGCGCTGCTACTTTCCACGCTAATAAATCATGTTTCTGCTACTCTAAACATGAACATAACAAACATTCATTTGTGGACGGACTCTCAAGTAACTCTTACATGGATCAAGGCTCATCCCTCAAGGTGGAAGGATTATGTACGAAATCGAGTAACCAAAATCCAAGAACTCACCGAGAGCGCTCATTGGAGGCACGTACCAGGCACCTCAAACCCAGCTGACTGTGCTTCGCGTGGTATAACCACAGATCAGCTCGAAGAACACTCTCTATGGTGGACGGGACCATCATGGATGACTCAACCAACGGGCTCATGGCCTGCTCAAGCCGAGCTGGCTCCTGATGATACATGTGCACAGGAAGCCCGTGCGACCGTTACACTGCACGCCGTACAAGCTTCTCCGGAATATCATTGGGATCTCATCTACAAGTTTTCATCGCTCAACAAACTGCTTAGAGTCACCACTCTGTGCAGTAAATTCATCAAGAAACTCTCAAGAAAACTCGACTCACCAGCAACTTCCATTACGTCAAGCGACATGGAAGTCGCACGACTCTTCTGGATCAAGGCCACTCAATCAGCCTATTTCCAGGAAGAGATAGCGCAACTCAACCGACAATCTCAACTGCCAAACTCACACCCACTCAGCAGGCTCACCGCATTTGTCGACAATGACGGTGTACTAAGAGTAGGTGGTCGTCTCAAGAAATCAGAACTCTCGTATGAGAGCATCCTGCATCCTGCGATCCTCCCTCGTACCTCAAGACACTCAGAACTCATCATCGCTGATGCTCACAACCAAACGATGCATGGAGGCACTCAGGCGACTCTGGCAGTCATCAGACAACTCTACTGGATCATCGAAGGTAGAGCCCCAGTTAAGTCACATGTGCTCAGGTGTGTGGTGTGTGCTCGACAAAGAGGGATCCGTGCTCAACAACTAATGGGCCAACTACCTCTGGCTCGAGTCACACCATCACGCCCTTTTTCTCACACTGGCATTGACTACGCTGGACCGCTCACTCTTAAAACCTGGAAGGGTAGAGGCTCAAAAACTCACAAGGGCTGGATCTGTGTATTCGTTTGTCTCACAACCTCGGCTGCTCACCTCGAAGTGGTCTCAGACTACTCAGCTGAAGGGTTCATCGCAACCTACAGACGCTTCACATCAAGAAGAGGACTTCCCTCAGCACTCTACTCTGATTGTGGAACCAACTTCTTGGGTGCCGATGCACAGCTCAAGCAGTGCTCCGCTGAAAGCTCATCAGAGCAGCAGAAAATCGCCTCGCTGCTCTCACAAGACAAGACTCAGTGGCATTTCAACCCACCAGCAGCCCCCCACATGGGTGGTAAGTGGGAAGCAGTTGTAAAGTCTCTCAAGTTCCACATTAAAAGAACTGTCGGAGACACATTGCTCACCTACGAGGAAACTGCTACGCTCCTGGCTCAAATCGAAGCAATTCTCAACTCAAGGCCTCTCGAACCACTAAGCGATGACCCTGAAGACACCGCAGTGCTCACACCAGGGCACTTTCTCATCGGAACTGCACTCAATGCAGTCCCTGAGCCTTCTCTTCTGGACATCTCCACCAACAGACTGTCTCGCTGGCAGTTCATCCAGCAAAGAATGCAACAGTTCTGGCGTACCTGGTCGACTCAATACTTGCAACGAATGCAGGCCATTTCCAAGTGGCATCACTCTCACAATAACATTCAGGTAGGCTCTCTAGTTCTGCTTACTGATGAACGTTTGCCTCCAGGAAAATGGCCTATGGCCAGGGTGCTCAAACTCTTACCAGGAGAAGATGGACTTACTAGGGTGGTGTCTCTGAAGACTGCTACTACCACGCTCACCAGGCCAATCACCAAGCTCGCTCCATTGCCGGTGGCGACAAAAGAGAGCTCATAACTCATCATCAACCCGGTTGCTGATGGCGGGCGGAAATGTTTGAGAATCAGTCTTCTCAAAGACAGCGCCACCTGTGCTGTCGCTCATTGCGAACCTGCCACGTTCAACTGCGATCTCTGAAGACTCACCGTAACGGCGGCTTCTCCGGCGGCCATTATTACTTTCAGTTTTGCATACGCAACACGTGTTGGTTTCTCTTATCTCACGCCAGTTATCATTTAATGTGAATATCTAAACTTCTCATGTGATTAATACAATCTCTAATAGAATAGTGCTCATGTGAATTAATACAATTCAGACACAGTCAATACACATTCTCATTTAACGATCTGTTAAATATCATTGTGATTCAGACTCACTCTCACCGACTCTCACACACTCTCATAGATTCTCACACGCTCACATACTTATTTCAACCTCTCATTGACTGAGTTTTAACCGACTGTGATTTATAATAAACCTAAGTTAATTACAACTGCTCGACGTTCTACTCATTTACTCATTTCCTAAACAAAAAGAAAAAGAGAAAAAAAAAGAGAAAAAAAAAGAAAAAAAGTAAAGAAAGAAAAGAAAAAGAAAGAAAAAGAAAAGAAAAAAAAAGAAAGAAAGAGAAAAGAAAAAATAAGAAAAAAAACAAGAAAAAAAAAGAAAAAAAAAAAAAAAAAGTCTGGCCCAGCGGGGGGGGGGGGGGGTTTATGGGGGTCATAAAACTTATAAAACACCCCCTCTACTCTGAACAGTTTCAGTTTGCAACGAGAGAGAGAGAGAGAGAGAGAAAACGTTTTATTACTTCCAGGGACAACGTCCCGTGGGATGACAGTAAAATAACAGATATAGTACATAGATAGAGATAGAATAAGAGTAGAAATTATAACTAGTAATTATAACGAGTAGTAATTGATGCGCCTTAAAAATAAGTAAAAATGATAGGTAATAATAGTAGCAAGCTAAGAGTAACCCATAAGGCAACGCAAGAAAAGAAAATAAGACATAAGAGAAAAATAAAAATAAAAAATGAATAATAATAATCAGAAGAAGCTACCAAGACTGATGAGCAAGAAATTAAAAAAAAAAAAAAAAACTAGACTAAGGTAGGTAGCGGTTACAACTTGGTAACTACAGACTTAATACAACTCAAGTAAAGTAACAAAAAAATAGGCATAGAGACAAGAGAAAGACTAAAAGAGAGGGAGGGCAATTACAACAGAGAAGCAAAGAAGGTCGCGGTGTGGACAGATGGCCTTGGTGGTAAAGCGAAGTAAGCAGGGAACAAAGTAAGAGAAAATCAGCAAAGCAGGAACAGCAATCAGACTATATAATAAATTGGTGAGGGCCATCTAACCACACGGAGACGTACAGGAAAAACTTAAAGAGTAAGGAGCTAGGAAATAGAAATAAGAGTAACCTAGAAATAGAAAATAACCTAAAAGTAAACTGAGAGTAACCTAGAGTTAGACTAGAGCAATGCGCACGAACGGATAAAACATTACTAGAGTTTACACATCGCAAGGGGCTCGGTGGAACGCAGGAGATGGGCATAAAGCCTTGTTTTGAAGCTAGGCAGCGTAGGGGCAGACCGGATATCGGGCGGGAGAGAATTCCATAAATAGCAAACGGCCACCGAGAAGGCTTTACGGAAGGAGGAAGTACGGCACGGTGGAACATAGAGTTCCCGCTCGGACAAGCGCGTGGTGCGGAGTACGAGATCAGCTTTGAATGTAAAATTTGAACGAAGATAACCAGGTTGAGAGGTTGAGAGCAAGGAATATAAAAGGCAGCCCATGAAGTAACGTCTGCGATCGCTAACGGTGAGCCATCCGAGACGCTGGCGGTATGGAGTGATGTGATCATCTCTCCTCAGGTCATATACAAAGCGAATACAGGCGTTGAGGGCCCGTTGAAGTTTAGTAATGAGCACCCCAGGCAGGTCGCAGAGGACACAACAGCAATGGTCAAGTACAGGAAGCACAAGTGCAGTTATAAGCCATTTTCTAAGAGGAAAGGACAGAAGCTCCTTACAGACTTTCAGCTGATGCAGCGTAGCGAAGATGCGATTGCAGATGGATAGCACTTGCGCGTTCCACGTCAGCGTTCGATTAAACATGACTCCGAGACTACGAAACGAGTCGACGTAGGGAATAATGTGAGATCCGCACACGATAGGTGGGATGTCGGCATAATCAAGTCGGCGGACAAAGGGGGAGCTACCGATGATGGCCGCGCACGTTTTGGAGAGGTTAAGACGCAGATGATTATCAGAGGCCCACTGGCTAATTGCAGAAACATCTTCAGACACGAGTTGAAGACCGGCAGCAATATTATGGGGAGAACAATGATAGTAAATCTGTAGATCGTCGGCGTATATCATATAACGACAGTGCGAGATGGCGGATGGCAAGTCTTTGACAAAGATGGAAAAAAGTAGGGGACCGAGTACAGAGCCCTGGGGAACCCCAGAAGTAACCAGCAGACTGGAAGATGTAGTACCATTGGGACCCAGGACGGACTGACTCCTGCCGCGAAGGTAGGAGTCGAACCATCGCAGGGCAGAACGAGAGAGATTACAGTTTTTGAGTTTGCGGAGCAGAAGGCGATGATCGACCAGGTCAAAGGCTTTACTAAAGTCAAAAAGCACTATAATCGTAACAAGCCCCTTATCAACGCCAGCCCTGATGTCATCCGTGACTTTGATAAGCGCAGTATGGGTGCTGAAGCCTTCACGGAAGCCCGATTGGAAGGGGTCTAGTTGGTTAGAAGACGCAAGGAAGTGAGAGAGTTGAGAGAACACCATCTTCTCCAAGAGCTTGGATAGGCAGCAGAGGATAGAAATAGGCCTAAAATCACCTGGAGACTTCGGGAGCTTAGTCTTAGCGAGTGGCCGGACGAGAGAGTGCTTCCAGGCGGCCGGAAAGACCGCATAAGTAAGAGAAGCGTTAAAAACGTTCACAAGTATCGGAAGTAGGACCGGGGTTCCCAGATGAACGTAGTCGATACAGATGTCGTCGATCCCCTTTGCCTTTTTGCGGAGCTGAGTGAGGTGTTTAAGAAGAAGATCAGGCGTGATATGCGCAAAGAAGAAATTACTGCAATCGAAAGGCACGTCGAGAGTGTCTACAGACGCATTTGCCAGGGGAGATAACGGGCTAGGTATACGAGCTGACAAGAAGGCCAGGTTGAGCTCATTCAGAGAGAAGCAAAGGTCTGGAGTATTGTCAGGCGATCTGCACAGACCGAGCCGGCGAAATACCGACCAGATAGCTCGAGAGTCGCGAAGCGTCGGGAAGAGTCTAGAGTAATACGCGATCTTCGCCGAACGAACGAGGGCCTGGGTACGGTTACTCGCCGCTTTGTAGTCGACATAGTGAGAGCGAAGTTGAGAGCGCTTATGGAGCCCAAAAAGGGCATCACGGTCAGCCATACTACGTTTGATGTGCGCCGTCAGCCAAGGAGCAGGTGGGCGCTTTATCACGCGAGTACGAACGGGAGCGTGCGAATCAACAACTGTCATCAGTCGATCTGTGAATGCCGCCACTTTCTCATCCGGGGTAGAGGTCTCGGATAGAGCACAGGACCAGTCGGCACACTCCAGGTCACGAAGAAAAGCGTCAGGGTCGACGTTGGAAAAGTCCCGGTAGGAAGAGATTTTACGGGCAGGACGAGGGGCCCGCAGAGCATAGGTGATATAAATCATGTCGTGCCCGGACAGAAAAGGCGCACAGGATTGTCCATGCGTGAGAACTTTAGAGGCCTGGTCTACCGCGAAAATATCCAGCCACGTATCAGATGTCTCAGTATGATGCGTGGGGCTAAGGGACACTAGACTAAGATTATGGCTAAAGAGGAACTCCTTGAGGTGTAGTGAGTCAAAAGACTGGGAGCAAAGATCTGCATTGAAGTCACCAGTGACCACGACATGTCTATACTCGTGGATAAGACCAACAAGAGTATCTTCAAATTCGTGCAAGAACCCGATTTTAGGAGGGCGGTATACGACAGCCAGAAGTAGTGGGTGGACATTAGCTAGGGAAACTTCAATGATGAGATACTCTGGTCTAGCACAGTAAAAATCGTGAGAAGTAGCAATTACCCGAGAGCGCAGACTGCAGTGGACGAAGATACCGACGCCACCTCCGCGGACACCTAGCCGGTCGTGTCTTACCAGGCGATAGTTAGGAAGCGAGACCGCGTGATCGGGGATAAAATCCGAGAGCCACGTTTCGGATACAGCTATGATATGGTAGAACGACGACATGAAGAAATCCCGGAATTCGTCAATGTGCGCGGGCAGAGATTGAGCATTGAGATGGCAAATTTTTAGATGGGAGTCTGGTAATACAGTCGCGCCACCGCCCGAGGCCACAGCAGCCGGGCCGACCGAGGAAGAGGAGGGGGCGCGAGGGTGCCTTCAAGAACGCGAGGGACCGGCAACTGCGTTGTCGGGGCTGGCAATATTGTTAAGGGCAAGCGCGAGGTCCTGTTCCGACCGAATTATAAGTGGCATCGAGTCGATATCCTTCTTCACACGTATAACCGCATCACGGACCCATGCAAACTTAAAACCTTTTGACTTCGCCTCAGATTTAACCGTTTTGAGAAGCTTAGCAACGTCGGGAGCCAGGTATTCGTTAATATAGATGCGAACGTGCGGCAGCGCATCGGAGAGCTCGGAAGCAGTCAAAGTCTTCGCTGCACGAAACGCAGACAAAATGTTACCGCGGAGGACGTTTGTGCTGAGGCGAACAAAGATCATCCTGGCCCGTTCGGTTACCCGAGTGCTTCGCATGCGAGAGATTTCGACAATATCAGAAACAGCCAGAGCGACCCGAAGATGATTACAAATTTGCAAAAATACGGTAGATAAAACCTCATCAGCCGCTTCCGGCATGCCAGAAATCGTAAGCTCACGATCAAACGTAGCCTTCTCAACACGCTCGAGACGGGCAGAGAGCGCAGTATTAACTTGTACCTGGGCAGCGAGGTCGTTACGAAGTTGGATATTCGACGCCTCGCAACTGTCGACTTGAGAAACGAGAGCCAGCTGGTTTTCCTTCAGAGCCTTGTTCTCGTTGGTTAAGCTAGTGATTTGCGCTACAAAATCAGAATGCGCGGCTGAGAGGGCAGCGATTTGGGCGGTGCACGCATCGACTTTTCTGGGCAAGGAAGAGATTTCGCTTAGCTTGGAGTTGACATCAGCATTATGTTTTGTCTGGGAAGTAATAAAATTATTCATGACAGAGGAACTCTCTTTAATAGCGCTCAGGATAGACGCGAGCGACGGCGGATCTGGATCGGAACGCTCCTGCGGAGACGCAGTAGTCGTGGCAGAATCCTGATGACGGTGAGACGGGCCAGAGGCGAAGGAGGCATCCGAGATGCAGGATTTACATACGGATTTTGAGTTAGGATGATTACGTACTCGAGCCTTGACGAACTGGGTGCAGCTAGGATGGTAGTAAGAGGAGCAGTTACCACACTGAGTCGGATTTCTCACGTCCTTCTTGCAGCCCTTGCAGAGTTTACGAGAATCGGCTTGCACACCCGGTTGCGGAGCATCAGGCGCCATTATCGGAGGTCGGTAAGCACGTGCCGCGTAGATCGTCTAGTGAGACACAGGATGGCGCAGCGAGGAGCGTAAAGGTGAGGCGAGGCGAGGCGAGGCAGCAGATGACAGCAAAGATACCGCGCCAGAGATAGTTAGGTTAGGTTATTAGCACACCAGATAATTAGCTTCCACCTGCGACTCGAAAGAGAGGAACCCGTCGTTTTATGCTCAAACAAGCCAGAGCCGACAGGGGAAGCACCTCAATCTGAAAAAGCCCAGCGAGGGGCAGAAAGACAGCAGAAAAGAGGCAGAGATAGTGGAGTAGAAAAGAAAGACGTGTGTCAGTACTTACAGAAGAGGAGGAAAATGGAGCAGAGGTAAGTAGCATCATTCACAAAGCCTATACCGAGATGTTTTCTTGAAACTGTACGGTCGACAGCGCACGCGCGAGTTCCAGCGTCTGCTCATGCAGGCTAGCCATCCTGAGTTTCAGCTGTCAAACTCTGTTTTGGCGGCTAAGCGGTTGATTTGGATTTTTGAGGTTAGAATCTCGAATAATTGAAGTCGTGATTCGAAAATGCTTGGAAAGCTATCAGTGTTGAGTTTGAAACTCGATTTTAGAGAGAATTGTTGAGATTTATTCGCAATACTGCCTTGCTTCGATGCAATGTATCGGTTTTTTCGAGAATTCGTTTTATTTAACCAAGATTGAAAACTTTTTGTTTGAATGATGGGTAGGGGAGACTGTTGTACCTTGGGACACTTTTTGGATTTTCGATTCTAAAATGGAAAGTCCTCAACATGTCGACATGAACTTGGTATCATTGCAAAGAGCAGCCTTTCCGTGACAAAACCCATTAGTGTTCATTTTTTTCCACAACCTTTTTTTTCAATGACGAATTCTCAAAATTTTCCTGACATTTGCACCAAGGTACAACGCCCTCCTGTACCTTGAAACATACCCTCGTGTACCTTGAAACACTACACGTCAAGTGGAATTTATTGCAGACAATTATTTGTAATATTCAGTAATCCACTACTGTTATTGCCTTCAACCTATTTTATGAAGATGATGATGGGCGGGGAGGGGGAGGGGGGGATAAATCTTTTTCTAGAATTATCATGTGATTGTTTATTGAACAATATGAAGAATACTTATGGATATATAAATAGTTTCAAAAATCGAGATACCGAGCTGTTTGGTCCTTACATTTTCGTCGAGGATTAGATTTTATGTTTTTCAATTTGTCTTGATCTTTGTTGGACCTGGATACTCCTTTCTTGGGCGTGAATGTTACTTTCACACAGCGTTTATGTTCAGGTTCAGGTTTTGATTTTGTATTTTTCCGTTCCTTATTTTCTTTTTGCTGTCTAATTTGTTCTTTCTGAGGCGTATCTGTTACAATACGTGTTGAGCCTGATTTTCGTCCTTTGTTGGTTACTGACCGTGCTGCAGCCTTCGGCAAAGGCACAACTTGCTCCGGTAAGAAAAATTTTTCGTTGGCAGTGACAGCTTGAAGTGCTTCCAAATGAGGTTCTGAATCAACAGGAATTCTCTTTTTTCCCGACTTACTTCTGGGCATATTGATTCCTGATCTAAAATCCAGAAGAAAGCTTATTGTAAGATGAGAAGAGTGTTTCAAGGTACACGATGTTCATGCGTCCCGAGGTACAAGAGGGTACAATTCATTGAAATCAACGTATGCATATTCAGAGGTTATATAAAAATGCCACGCAAATTTTACAGTATACTTACTAGGTATATAACTATCTCAATCCGTAAATACACAACTGAAAAATTCGATTGTCAGATCACCAAAAATCGACAACGAGATCACGAAATTGTAGGTTTTGGGTGCTGAAATCCTGGATCGATGATACACTTCGATTTTAGCGAGTAAACAAATGAAGTTTGAGTTAGTAGGTTATTGTACGAGACTATAAATGACAAACCACGGCGATTTTCCCATAGATGTCACTATAGCTAAAAATTAGGAGAGTGTTTCAAGGTACACTATGGTCAAGGTACAACAGTCTCCCCTACTTAGTAAAAATAAAGCAGGTAGGTGAAACCAGTTTATCCAATCATTTTAATTTGTTACAGTCAAAATAACACCTGTACCTGTACTTAAATAAACAAATAAATCAATAAATAACAACCAAAATTCTTTCAATCTACAGGAAATATTGATAAATGACTGCTAATTAGTTGGCTACTCCTAGAATACATCTGCAACGCCCAATGTCTTCGCATCTTTGCCATTCATCAAAACCTCCTATTCAGTTTCATGACATGTAGCGACCATCACCACTTTTGTCGGCTGATGACCGAACTCGTACATCTTAGGTCGTAGGTTTTTCTACGGTCTAGGTCTTTCTCATAATGGCTTTTTCAGTTTCAAATCAATGCGTGAAATGTATCTTCCAAATACATTTCTTACTTTCTCATAATGTCAGAGGTAAATTAAGTTTTATAAGTTCTGAAAATGAAAAATAAAAGCGAAGAGGCGGAGAGACCATCATGAAATTCTTGATTTTCAACTTGTGCCGATGGATAACTCCTGTCTTTCAGGTTCTATTTTTGATCTCAGAGTGAGATTTTATTTGATTCAAACAGTGCGAACATGAAACCCAGGAATAAACTCGATAGAGATTTACGAACCTTCAGGCGTTAGGGAGACATTACTGAAATTTTGACAAAAACGATTTTTTCATTTTTGAAATTACTAAATAAAATTTAATTGAAAATTCGTTACTACAAAAGTTGAAGTATGTTAGCATGTATCTTGAGAAAAAAAATTAAGGTTCTGCGATGAAAGGTTATGCGTAAGGAATTTTTAATAGCCATGCGCAGGGAATTTTCTGCGAAAGGTTCCCTGCGCATACACTTTCATCGCAGAATCTTATTTTTTTTTTCTTTCAAGATACTTGTTAACGTACTTCGACTTTTGTAGAAATGAATTTTTGATTATATTTTTATTAATAATTTTAAAAACGAAAAAATCAGTTTTGTCAAAGTTTTAGTAGCGTCTCTACTTAAG